>PVIW01000655.1:0-387500 GCA_004026585.1 Noctilio leporinus
CCCTAGGGTGAATCCCACTTGGGGCCAGTGTATGATTTTTTAATATATTGCTGGATCCCGTTTGCCAATATTTTGTTGAGAATTTTTGCATCTACGTTCATCAGAGATATTGGCCTGCAGTTTTCTTTCTTAGTTGTGTCCTTACCTGGTTTTAGGATTAGAATAATACTGGCTTCATAAAAAGAGTTTGTGAGTCATCATACAGGGAATTTTCTGAAGGAGCTATAGCCTCTGTTACTCAGGTTTTCCTTTCTGTTAGTTCTTCCCTATTTTTGGAACATATCCCCTTCTACTTTACCTGGATTAGTTTTACTTATCTTCAAGATTTCAGTTGAGCCATTCCTGGTGTGGCTCAGGGGATTGAGTGCTGCCGGCTTGAGAACCAAAGGGTTGCCAGTTCGATTCCCAGTCAGGGCACATGCCTGGGTTGTAGGCCAGGTCCCCAGTTGGGGGTGTGAGAGAGGTAACCACACATTGATGTTTCTCTCCTCTTTCTCCCTCCTTTCCCCTGTCTATAAAATAAATAAAATCTTTAAAAAGAGAACATTTCAGCTGAGAGATATAGTTTCATTTGGAAAGTCTTTGCTGACATTTCCAAGTATGTGTGCTTGTTATATGAACCCCAACACAGTCCATTTTCTTCCTCTATCGCTTAAAACACTGTTTTGTAATTACCTATTTCTTTGACTGTATGTCCTATTAAACTGTAAGGCTAAAGATCATCTTACTAGTCAGGACTACATCCCCAGCTGCTGGCAGTGTCTGGAGTTCAGTACTCTCACAGTATTTATTGAATATAGAGATGCCAAAGCAGCTAGTAACACCATCTTCTGTGTGCTGTGTTATTTAACCAGTGAAGATTGGTACCACAACTTATGTCAGGTGAATCCTTCATCATAAGTGTCTCAGTCCATTCAGGCTACTGTAACAAAATACCACAGACTGGGTGGTTGAAACAACAGCAGTTTATTTCTCACAGTCTCGAGGCTGGAAGTCTGAGGTCAGGGTGCCAGTGCTGTTGGTCCTTAATGAGGGCCCTCTTCCTGGTCATGTCCTCACATGGCCTAACTTAGTGCAGGGGTGTGGGTATCAATCTCATGTCTTTTCCACTTTTTATAATCTCATCATGAGAACTTCACCCTCATGATCTAATCTAACCCTAATTACCTTCCAAAGATCCCCCTGCCCCAGATACCATCAGATTGGGAATTAGGGTTTCAACATATTAAATTTTGTATTATTGTAAGTTCTATAAGTTCAGCTGTAGCTTTTTGAAGATCTGTGTCTTGAGCAAAGGATAAAATGTAGGCTATTTGGTGGAATACGAATATTCAGTCCCCAACAATATGATAGGCACATGATTTTCAAAAATAGAATCTCCTTTGAGGACAAAAATAAGATAAATTGACCTTTATCTGTGACCTGAGGGTTTAGATCAAAGTACTAAATAGTGGGAAATTTTCAACCCAAGACCCAGCCTTGAAATGAACATGGAATATCCCTTCCGTAAAGATTTTTGAATATTGAACATGTGTTTGTGAGGCCTCCAAACAGATAGCAGGCTTCCAGAGAACATTGACTTAATCTGTTTTATTAACTGTTAATCCCTCCACTTTGAATGGAGTCTGGCACATTGCAGATGGTCAGTGATTATCTGTTAAATTAATGAATGAAGTTCAGTGCATTGTTGCTCTGAGGTTGAAGATGAGGATAATGGGAAGTAAGATGAGATGGCCATTCAAGAAGTAGGTAGATTTAATTTACAGTTATTTGAATCTACACAGACCTATGTTTGCATTGTTGAGTTTATTTGTTCATTTCTTTGATAAATTTATAAATTCTTAACTTTGTTTCCCCCAAAAGGAGTTGAGGTTGCCAAAGGAAACACACATTTTGCAGCAGAGTAATAAAGAGAGAGATGAGAAAAATGGAGTAAAGTTAATACACTAGGTTGCATGCTATAAGGACCTGAATCATTGGGCTCTGAATTTGCTAGAAGCCAAAACAAAGAGTTAAACCAAGTCAGTTGTAAGATTTTCAGTTTCTGTAAGATGAAAATAAGCCCATTGCCAAGAAGTTAGAATGTACACTGCATTGCACAGGGCAAGGGATTTTTGTCTCTTGTTCGCTATTGTATTTTCAGTACCCAGAACAGTGCCCAACAATAACTGAGCAAGATACCATTTTTAAATGAATTAAAATATATATTTCCTAGTATTATTCACTGAAGGATCTTCACAAAAGGCAAAACCATGTAATGAAGTACCTAGCATCCTCAGAACATCCTTATGATAAATAAACATTTACTTTCTTAGAGCCACTTACATTTTACACTTCAACGTAAACTGGTGGCATGACATGTAATTCAACAAAATGAGTTCAATAATATCAATTCTGTAAGTTCACCTGTAGCTTTTTGAATATCTCTGTCTTGAGCAAAGGATAAAATGTAGGCTATTTTCAGGTAATGTCCCATGAAGGTCATGTCTTATAATATTTGATAAGAAGTGGACAGCAGAGTGTCTAAAGAAACTGAAGTGAATGCACTATTTCTTGCCAAAGGATAGTTGTGTGCTGTGTCTATCAGCAGCCTGTGAGGAAAGGCAGTCCTATGTCTAGATTCTGATTGCTAACAGTCTGGTAACTCCCCCATACTGAGTACTAGGCCAAGAGTTTCCTTTAATTCTCCCGACAGATGTAGAATGTAGTACTATCATGAACTCATTTTGTAGGTGACAAACTAAAGCTTGGAGAGGTTAATAATAAAAATTACAGAACCAGTTGTATGCGTTAGAGGCAAGATTTGACCCAGGATGTCTGATCTCTTAACCAATATTGATGCCTATCTGACAATTCAGGAAGCTTCCAAGATGTGTCAGAATTGATACTCTTCTTTTTCTCCCTGCCATCATAAACACATTGACCAGTACTCTCTGCAAACAGAGGTGTGACTTTCCTCAGCACCCTATTCGGAACCTTAATGTATTTGATATACCATTTAGCAATGAAATGAGTGGTGTGAAATAATAGTACATAATGATAATATCCTCCCAAACATATTTTCTTGTATAATTTTTAAATAACTTTATAATCACAAACATAAACTGAATAGGATTTTAGAAACGTACAGTTCTATTTATTTTCAGACTGCCTAAGCAGGAGTTTCTGATTCAGTCCACAGCCCAGTTCCAAAAGGGCCATTTTCCTGTGTCTTTTCCTTGAGTAAATAATGCACAAGATGATCATTGTCTGAGTGCAGTATTATAATGGGTTTTCTTTTTATTTGAATTTCATTTATTGATTTTGTTTCTCTTCCACATGAATAATGCATCCTTTCAGAAGGCTTCCAAATTCACATTATTTGGCATACTAAATAAAAAGTCCTTTCTTTTGAGCAGTAACAAATACAAATTATGTAGTCAATGTGTTTTTAACTTGTTTAAATATGTATTTACATGCTCAGCCGAAGCATTATTAGGGTCGTTTGTATAGCAAGAGGAGTTTTAACTTGTCCAAATATCTGCTCATCATAATAAAATAACTTTAAATGAGTCTGTTGTTGTTCATTTGGGGGAAATGGCATATTTAAATATTGATATAAACAGCATCCCCTGTAATAATTAAAGAGGGTTGTAGCAGTTTAGGCAAACAATTCAGGCCTTTGAAGGGCCTGCAAAGATTGAGACATTTGAGTAATGCATTATATCAATCTTCCCAAGCAGCCTTTGCTTTGTGTTCTTCTATATAATCAAAAGAGAACCTAAATAATGTCCAAGCTGTCCAGTCCCAATTCATCTTCCTTAGAACAGCGATTTGACTGTGGGAAGGCTCCTGCAAATATGACTTAGTGAAGGGAACTGGCAGTACCCCAGAGAGGGGGATGTGAAGGCTGAGGGGGAGGGGAATGAGCAATAGAGGCCCTGGGGCCCCAGTACCATCAACATGGGGTTGGGGCAGAGATACTGTGCCTTCATAGCTAACTATGCCCCTGGCCATGACAGTGTATTTGGCAGATTTTTTTTGAAAGAAGAGAAACAGAGGAGCTGTTTCAGATATAGGCAAAGAAATTTAGCATAAGGGACACGTAAGAACTAAGGAGAATTTATTCATCTCAGGGACCACAAGGAGTCTTGTTTGTGGGAGAAAGGAGTGAGTGATCTGCAGCACAGCATTTCTGGAAGAGTCTGGTTCTCACTCTCTTTTGCAGTTGTCCCAGTATTCCAAATGTTAGAACTGGGGTGAGGTTATGGGGGATAGAGAACAATAGAGGGGTGGAGGAGTAATTTAGCCAGACAGGTACCTAGAGGAGAACCAAGGGTGAAAATGGCATTCCTGCAGGAAATGGGTTGTGGAGAAAGACTCGAGAGCCAGAGAAGCAGAAGAAAAAACCTGCACAGAGCCAGTTGCGGGGGAGCAAAGAGCATGATTCCTACCTTGGGTGAGACTCTGGCAGACACAGAGCCCTTATAGACCTCAGCTTCCTGCCTATCTACTTCTATCTTTCTATGCATTGCTGTATTTACCTTTGCAGGTAAAGGGAGAGCCAATGAATGCTACCATCTATTTGTAGGAATGGCCATGGTGGGGCCCTTAATTTACAGATGGCCAGAAAAACCTTGGTACCTCAGGAGATTAGCTGATGGAGGAAAGGGTTTTGAAGGGATAAAAGAAAGACCAAGTCAACAGGAGGAATAAAGGAAAAAGGTCAAAAGCTTATTTTCTTAATGATCATGTCCTTTTCATCCAGAGTGTTTGAGTCACCCTCTTCTGGTTTGGGTTTTTCCTGAAGGAGACTCCGAGACAAAGATTCTCATGCAAGTAGGCATTTGGAAGATAATCCCAGAAAACAGCAGGATAGGACTGGGGCAGTAAGAAAGGGAAGTAAGAAAAGGATGCTTTATGATACCACTTGCTTAGAGCTGAGAACTCTGGGGACAGTGGAGAGCATGTCTGTGCATTATCCCATCTTAGTATAGGATATTGAACTACTTATTGGTACATATTTACCCAGTCTTTGGCTGTTTGTCCACCAGATTAGTTATCTGTCCAATCATTGGATGAGAGCAGCTTCTGGAGGACAGCCGTCATTGGGTTCATTCTCTAGTGCTCCCTTGCTTGCCTTACCCCAGGTCTGTCGCCCTCTCCAGTCTGACAGAATCCTCAGGGATTTCCTTACTGTCACAGGGTTCACAGTGAGCACTCAAGGGGTCAAGGGAAGACACCAACAATGCTTGCTACTATCTTTTTTTTTTTTTTAAGTAAATTAAAAACCTGAATCTGAGATTTCTCAACTCCTCTTGAATATGAAATAATGTTCAGCAGGAGTGATGTGAAAGGCAGCAAGACTTTGTTCTTGGGTAGAGAATATGGTTCAAGGTCCCAGGACATCTACAAAACAGATGTATTTCCATCTCAGCGGGAGACAGCCACGTTTCTCTAAGTGTTGATTAAGTGGTTCCCCCATGGAGGCTCCCTTGTTTGCCTCATTCATGTTGTTCTCATTTACCTCCTTTTGCTCTGGGAATTGGCCAGTATGGAACTTGTTTCTATGTCTGCACTGATTAGATACAAGCTTATGTTAAGCTGGAAGCCAATAAACGCTTGGCTGGGGAACTTACGGGGCTCATTAACTCAAAACAGGGTTTTGGAAGAAAATTCAGATAGTGGCAGGAAGGTTACAATGAATGTATAAACACTAGACACAGAATGGACTGTCCTTCTCAAGCAAGGGTACTTCACCAAACTTTTGAGGATTGACATCAAGGAGAGCCCTCAAGTTCCTCCACAGAGTCCTAAGGGGACACTGAATACACAGGCCTGATGCCATTGATAACTCTTATATTGGCTTTGAGCTTTGACTAGGTCTAGAAGCAGTTTGGTACCATGGAAAAGGCTCAGGTTAAAGACTCAAGGAAACTTAGATTCAAATCATGAACAAGGCAATTAATTGTCTTGTGACCTTGGACAAATTATGGAAACTCATTTTCCTAAAAAATCTGGGTAATAATGTCAACATCTCAAGCTATGGGGAAGGTGAAATTAAGGCACCGTAGCTAAAGAACTGAAGACCTGACATAAAATTTACTCCAAACAAGTGATTTTCCTCCACTTTTTTGTTGTGGTTGTTCTCGGTTTAGAAAGATGTCTCTCTTTTCCTTTCTTTCTTCTTTTTTTAACCATCAGTAGTTTCTAGTATATTCACAAGATTGTGCAACCACCACTATTATCTAATTCCAGATTTCTTTTTTCTTTGATTTGTTGACAATGGGTTTTGTTTGTTTTGCCATGTTATTCACAAAGTGCTGTAGGAGAACCCCCTTTACCAACAAAGCCTTCCATTTGAAATTCAGTGTGTGCTGCAAACTGCATTCATACCGATGATTTCATGTGGTCTTTGTCTGTAAGTGACATGAAGCATTACAGGGCCTATTTTGCAGGTAAGACATTGAGAGGTGAACTAAGGACAAAATATCTGTGAAGGGGAAATGTTAGGTCTTGTGGTTTCCATTTCCAAATGGTACTCAGTGATAACATTTTACTGCAGGAACTTGGCCAGCATGTGCGAGGCAACGTCCTGTGGATGAAGCGGGTGGTAGCTCCCAGGGTGAAATCTCAGCTGTATGCACAGGTTTTCAGAAGGAATGTGGCCAGAGGCTCAGCAGACTCAGGCCTACAGACATCAGAGGCGCCCTTGTTACTCCCATATTACTTTCACCTTGTGGACTTCATATCTGAAATCTGCTAGTACGGGTTTCAGTTTCCTGAGGGTGTTTTCCGTAAAAACAGGAGAAGAGGGCAATTGCACCAGTACTTGCAGGAGCATTGGCTTACAGTCTCGGGCCTCCTGTAACCAGGGCACATGGTGCTCATCTGCATCTTTCCTCCAAGATTCAAGGTCAAAGCCTCTAAGATTAGCAACCTATGCAAACAAACTCTACCAGACCTAAATTCTCTTTTCATTCACTAGGTCAAGGAATTTGGATCCCAATTCAGTTTGATTTCTTATCTTTTCCCTGGTACGTAGATTTGCAATAGGTTTAAGGTGGCAAGGTTTAAAACTTACTTCCTGACCTAATCCTAACCAGTTAGCATTGGCAAGGATGATGCAATATGCTAGTGACTATTTAAAATGGTTAGAAGAGGCTTAAAAATATCACTGTGAACATGCACACTGATGATGGAAATGAGGACACATGCTATTTTGTGAACCGTTTGAGACAGTTTGTCAAAAATTTCAAACATGTTTATCTCTTAACCTGTAATTCTTCTTCTAGGGTTTTTCCCACAGCAGCCCACTCTACAAATGTGAAAATACCATGTGCAAGAATGCTCCCTGCATCATTTTCATAGTGAAAAGTTGGAGGGAAAAGTTAAGTATATTTTGATAGAGGGGATTCCTAAATTAAGTACTACCCCTAAGGCTGAATTAAATGACATGGAAGGTTATCCATGGTTTTTTTTCTCTCATACTGAGGAGAGATAAAAAAGCAAATTGCAGAATAGTATGCATCATATGATCCCATCTTGTAAACTGTAATAGTACCAAAATAACATATATATAAAATGCAACATTTTGTTTCCTTTTTATAAGTTGCAAGGTCTCTTTTGGATGGACTCAGTTAAATGATTTTCCTGGGTAATTTAATGAGTTTGGAAATGCAGATTTTGCAGAAAGATGAAGTCTCACTTGTTCTCCATATTTGAAGGGCAGAGGAGCAAGCTGAAAAGATAATGTGGGGCAGAGGGAAGAAAGAGAGAATTGGTGGGAGCTGGCAGCATCTAATGCAAAAGTCAGTAAGAAGCTTCCTGGGGCAAGATAGATGAAACTATTTTTTCTTTTTTTAAAAGTACTTTTAAGAGCAGAAATAGTTAATGAGCAATTTACATTGTTTGCTGTGCACTTCATGGTAGGAAGTCTGCCCCGTAGCCCTGGTATCATTAGTAAAGTCACTATTTCTTTGTGTGGACATACCTGTGTACATGCGTACGTATATGAGGGTGTATGTGTGAAGGTGTGAGGGTGTATGTATGTGTGCAGTAATAAATCCAAGAAGGAGCCAAGTCGTCCATCTGGGTCAAAGTTGCAGAGCGGAGGCAGCAGGTTTTGAAGCAGAAGCCCTGCCTGGCCTTGGTAACATGCCATCTCACCCTGCATCCCCATCCCCGCCTTGTAAAAATATGCAGACGTCTTGGAGGGCATTGGACTTCCTCACAGCATGAATCAGGGAATCCAAGTCCTTTATCTAAATATCATGGGGCTAGTAGATATCAGCCAACATTCAGATTATAAATATAGTAGATTAAATTTTTGCTAAAAGTGTCTGCAATGTGACCAGATGAACTAATCTAGGTCTACTAATTATAGTACAGAGGATCTCATGCATTCTCTTGATTTCACTTTCCATTATGTTGATTATGGTTAAGAATGGGATATTATATATATTTGCACCATTTCAGTTTAATACTTTAAGTGTTGTTATTACAAGAGATAAATAACCCAAAAGTAGACCAACTCATGAATCACCAAATGACCACCTACCTCCCTGTATAATATCCCACCCAGTGACTCTCCATGGCAATCAACCAGTGCATTCAGATATATACCATCCACCACAAAAAAACTACTCTCTGATTATTACTTGGCATGATTATTTGTTTATTTTACTAAGATTTTATTCATTATTTTTAGAGAGAAGGGTCAGAGAGGGAGGAAGAAAAGGTGAGAAACATCAATGTATGGTTGCCTTCCAACTGCCTCCAGCAACAGACATGGCTGGAGACCTGGCTTGCAACCTGGTTATGTGCCCTGACTGGGAATTGAACCAGCAACCTTTGGGTTTGCAGGCCAGTGCCTATACACTGAGCTATTAGCCAGGGCCTTGTTTTAAGAAATTTTAAACATCCTCTACTTTTTTCATCAGACCATTAGCATGAACATCCTTCACAACAATGGCAAATATTTCTAGAAGCAAAGAAAGAGAAATGCATATACTCTTTTTATTTATTTTTGTTTTATTTTTTCAATTCTAGTTTATATTCGATATTATTTTATATTATTTGGGGGGGGTGTACAGTGTAGTGGTTAGGCAAATATCTACTTCAGAAAATGATCCCCCACTTCAAGTACCCTCAGCCCCCTACATAGTTATTACAATATTATTGACTATATTTCCTATACTGTACTTTATTTACATCCCCATGACTCTTGTGTATCTACCAATTAGTACTTCTTAAACTCTTCACCTTTTTCACCCAGCCACCCCCAAGTCCATTCTCTGTAGCAATGAGCCCGTTTCAATTTTGTTTGTTTAGTTATTTTGTTCTTTAGATTCTATATGTAAGTGAAATATATATGATATTTGTTTTCCTCTGACTTATTTCACTTAGCCTAATATCCTCTAAGTCCATTCATGCTGCTGCTAATGGTAAGATTTCATTATCTTTCATGGTCAGGTAATATTCTATTGTATATATGTACCTCAACTTTTTTATCCACTCATCTATTGATGGGCACTTTGGTTGCTTTCATGTCTCTGCTATTGTAAGTTACACTGAAATGAACATAGGGGTTCATATATTTTTTATTTTTTCAAATTAGTGTTTTGGGTTTCTTTGAATACATAACCAGAAGTCGAATTGCTAGGTCGTAAGGAAATTCCATTTTTAATTTCTCAAAGAACTTCAATACTGCTTTCTACAATAGCTATACCAATCTGCATTCCCACCAGTAATACACAAGGCCTCCCTTTTCTCCACATCCTTGCCAACTTTTGTTGTTGATTTATTGATGACAGCTATTCTGATAGAAGTGAGATATATCCCATTATAGTTTTAATTTGCATTTTGCTGATGATTAGTGACATTGAGCATTTTTTCACAAGTCTATTGGCCATCTGTATGTCCTCTTTGGAGAAGTGTCTGGTCAGGTCCTCTGACCAATTTTTAATTGGATTCTTTTTGGTGTTGAGTTGTATGAATTCTTCATGAATTTTGGGTGGTAGTCTATTAAATATATCATCGGTAAATGTCTTCTCCTATTCATTAGGTTGTCCTTTTGTTTGGTTGATATTTCCTTTGATGTGCAAAACTCTTTAATTTGAGGTAATTCCATTTGTTTATTTTTTTCCCTCTTGTTTCCCTTACCCCAGGAGACATGTCAGAAAAATTACTGTAAGAGAAATATTAGAGATTTTACTGCCTATGTTTTCTTCTAGGAGTTTTATGGTTTGATGTCACAGTTAATTTTTTAATTCATTTGGAGTTTGTTCTTGTATATGGTGTAAGAAGGTGGTGTATACCAAGGCCATTTCTCAGATTAAAACTCTGGGAAGAAATGAAAATGTTTTGTATGCAAAATGATAGGAAGAATTGACATGATAAAAAAAAAAAAACACACGATTTGTAGCTCTACCACTTCCTGCTGGGTGACTTTGGGTGAGTCACTTACCTACCCTATGCTTTGTTTCCTCAATTGCAAAATTAGGATGATAACAATACTTCCTTCATGAGCTTTTATGAAGATAAATCAGTTATTGAGCCAATGTTAGAGGCTCAGTAAATGTTAGGGGGAAAAATCCTTCTTGAGAGCAGAGCACTCAGTGTACATGTGGGAATCCTGTAGTCTGACACTGATAACAGGGCTGTGTAGCCTCATTTCCTCCTCACACTGTGTCCCACAGCTGCTTGACGGCTTTGCTCATGAACCCAATGTGGGGTGAAATCAGTACCTGTAAGGTGACAGTGAAAATCAAGAACGGTTATAAAGAAAGTCAGTATGTTGCATGTCAAAAATCTTTTCATAATTGGAAAATCTATGAATTTTCCAGTCAAATTGATGACATAAAGAAAATCATTATAGGCCTAGATAAAATGAAAAAGGGATGAAAATCATGTGACATCTTTTTGTGGAATACTGCTGGAAAGTACATGGAGTACATACATGGAGCTCAATGGTTGCTGCAGAGATGGGTGGGAGGGCAGTATGGTCCAAGTGGAATAGGAACAATGTATGGGGCCAGCATTGCAGGGCTGTGGTGCAGGGAGAGGAAGCTACCAAAAACCAGCACAGCAACAGAGAAAAAGTCATCCTTTTGGCTGATACACAGAACAAAGATCTGCAAAAAGCCCTTTTTTAATTAGCTTGGATTGATTTTTTTACTGAACTGGGAATCTCTTCAAGGCTTTCTTCTCTAAAAGTCATTAAATGACAAGACCCAAAAGAATACTTTTAATTCTAAGACTTAGAGTCTTGGCCATGTGTCAGATGATTGTTGATATTTTGGTCACTTGGTTAAAAATTATATCCCCTGGTAAGGGATTATATGTACAATGTTTATTGTACAATGGAATTTTCCTAGGGATCTCTGCTGAGACATAACATGTCCTTCAGTGTGTCCCTAGCAATATTAAGGGGGACTTCTGCCACATTCTAAGCTTTGAAGAGCTAAGAAGTATTTATTCCGTACCCTTCAGAACTATGAGGATCCCTGTTCTTGAATGGTGTGTAGGGTGTGGGAAAATCTACACCACGAGGTGCTGCAAATTGGGTTCTCTTTCTAAAGCCTGGATGTTAAGATATTTCACTTAGCATGGTTCAAAAAAGCTAAGAAGAAAAGCTGAAATGATTCTAGAGCAGTACTTCTAAAACCATCTATGTAGAAGAGCCAGTTTTGGTTTGGTTTGTTGTTTTCAATCTATTCTAGACAAATACTTTTATAAATTGTGATAAAAGTGAACTACTGGACAAATGAAATTTTAAAAGTCATACAAATTCCAAATGTAATTACTATGTTAAGTGGGCATAAATGTCATTCTGTAAAATTATCATAACATTTCTAAACCCTTGCTCTTGATTTCTGTGCTTCTCTCACTCTGGACCTTAAGGCTCTGCAAATGGGCACTAGATCATGGATCAGCACTCTGAGAAGAACCAGGCAAGAGAGTACTGAGAATAGTAGACTTTTATCCATGACTTGGACTTAGCCTGTGCCCACTTCAGAACACACAGCAGCTTGTGCACCATTAGGGCTCACTTAAATGAACATGGCATCAGAAAGATACTGTGTTGCAGTGTTTTATTGTGAGGAACACAAAATCCATCTCAAAATTTCAGTCAACCCAACAATCCATAAGTAATGCATTGATCAGGGAAAATTGTTCTTCATGATTCTCCATCATTACTATTTTTATGTGTAAAAATACCTACTACAGGTGTTGCAAGGGCAGTCTAAAGAGCAGGGTAACTCACTGAAGGAAAAAGTATAATCTGAGTCTAGGATACAGGCAGAGAATGAGGATTGCCATGTAGCTGGGGTAGTAAGCCTTTGACCGTTTTGTGTATGACAAACGTGGGTGGACCAGTCACTTCAGAGGTCTCCGGTGAAGAAGCCTGTTTATTTTTAGGCCAGGAGACAGCTCAGACAGATGTCTTTTGGCTACTCTGAGACTGAACATTACTGATTGCTTTGGTAAAGTGGCAGACTACATTTCCTGGGTGAGTTTCAAGGCCCTCTGGCAGGCAAAGTGAAGAAGAGAGTGGGTATTTGCTACTTATAAGCAGAAAAAAATGGAACCACGAAAATCCAACTATTAAAGAGAGAACTATGTAAAATCTGGCCAAGGCATCCAATGTCCAAAGACAAGCAAATGTGGTGTGGTCACAATTTTAGTAGCTTTGCAGTCTTCTAAATTGGTTATTAAAATTGATTCTTTCCTCTATGGCACTGACTGTGCATTTCTATTCCTATGAAATCAATATTTGGCCCAAGCTTTAGCAAAGCTTCTGGGGTACATTCCGCATGGGATTTACATGTTACTGTCATACTTGTTTTTAAGTAAGCCCAGCCAACACCTGACCACAGGGAGAAGGCAACTTCATTGAGAAGCAGTTCAACTTTCATCCAGACTTGTCATCCTAAATGGGCAATGTCAGTGTTGTAGGGGAGGAAGGTGGAGTTGAGTCATTAAACCTGTTTCAGTGGAAAACTAGATCAGTGATTTTGAGTTTGTTGCTTCCTCTCATTATAGAAGTTTATATATCATTTCCACAGTATTTTTAATAGCAACGTTATGTTAATTCAACATATGCTTACTGCATAGATAAGTGTCTCCAAGAATATCAATACATATGGAATTTTTAGATAATTAATGCTTTAAATATAAATCAAACTCAATTATCTAACCATTTCAGTTAGATATTAGGCACTATGTCTCTCCAGTTCCACTCCACTTTTATCTTGGAGGTAGAAAGAAATGTAGAATTCATCAACCCCATTCTATTCCCTTCAGAGATGAGCAAATGGAGGCCCATGGTGGGAGAGGGGTTGAAGTGAGTTATCAAAGTTCTTATAGCAAATTATGAGAAGAATCTAGGTTTCATTCCCCTGGTTTCATGTCCAGTATTCTTGTAGGCATTACCTCCTGATTATTGCAAAAATCAGAGTTCATCAAAGAAACTCTAAATATAATTGCTGTGGACATATGGTCTTGAATTTATACTACAAGCTGCTAATTATTGTGTGCCTGCTCATACCCTCTCTAAAGAAATCACCCTACCCCTAGCTCCTGCTGCCTAAGCAGCCAGATTTTGTACCATGAGACTCTTCTAATCCCACTATTGTTAATTAGTCTGGAGACAACCATCCAGCCCTGTGGAGTTTATCCATAAGGGTAAAAAGGCAAATAGGACAATTGTATTCCCTCTCTCAGGAGGGTGAACCAAGGAAGGGAGAAAAGTGATCTTGTGGAAATAGTATCATGAGGTTGAAATAGGATTAAGTTGAAAGAATACAACTGTGGCAAATGACAACCATATGCAATTCAGAGTTCCAAAAGAGTAGGAACCAAGAGCAAGCATGGAAAGCCAGCAAGTCAAGAATCACATAGGGGTGCACACAGACTCTGCAGCACGGCTGCAGTATCAGCTGGCTCTGCTCCAGGCACTGTTCATAACATTTGACCCATATGAACTCACTTCAAGCCTCACAATAACCCATGGGGTTGATATTAATGTTATCTGTGTTTTCAGGTAAACTGAGGCACAAGGAAGTTAATGAACTTGTTGAAGGTGATAGAGCTCACTTCACTGCAATAGTTCCTGCCAGTCTGTTTGTGTTCCATGTGGTAATCCCTGATATGGTTCTTTTCTTTTTCTAACAACTGAAAATCTAGTATATCTTTAACCATAACAAAAATAAAATGTTTGGGAAAGACTTACCTTGAAATGTTCAAGCATATGATAAAAACTCACCTAGGAAAAGCATTATCACTTATATATTATAATTCTAATGGCTTTTGTCTCTCATTCGTTTACTTGAGTTAGAGCTGGTACCTCCCCAGGTAGAACCAAGATGGGAAGTCAGTAATGACGATATCGTAGAGGGAGGGCTTCCTAAGAAGTGTAGGCTGAAAATTAGGTTCTTGTGATCTAATATCTGAAAGGGAATAGAAGACAGGGCTAGAAAGAAGAAGGTAGATGGAAACATAGCTAAACACAAAAGAGCTCACATGCCCAGCTTCTAACTAGCTAATCTCAGGCACCTGCTGAATGATTTCAGGAGCATACATGTTAAGGGAAGAAACCAGTGAAATGCATAAGACTAAATCATATCCACTCTTAGAAGTGAGAAGGCATTTTAGAGCATGACTGTGGGCAAAGGCAGGCTCACCAGCTCACCAAGAGGGACAAACACAAGTCTTGAGAGGGTCAGAACCCAAGGTGTGATCCTGAGGAACCAGCCCTTTCAAGAGCTTTGCAGTGTAGCAAACTGAGAGGCCTACAGAAATGTAAATATCTGGGATTTGGGTAGTTGGTCAAGAGGTCAGAAGAAGAGAATAACAACATCAATAAACTAATATTTATTGGTCACTAAAAACAATGTGTTCCCGCATCTTCCTTATCTATGTATTGGAATACAATTTAGAGCTGCTGAGAGAGAGAGAGAGAGAAGAGAGAGAAAGAGAGGAGAGGGAGAGGGAGAGGGAGAGGGAGAGGGAGAAGGAGAGGGAAGGGGAGGGGAGGGGAGAGGAGAGGAGAGGAGAGGAGGGGGAAGAGAGGAGAAGGAAAAAAGAAAAAGGAAGAGAGAGGGAGAGAACCAGCCTCAGGTCCCAATCTAATTTCACCAACTCCACTATTCCAGGAAAGAGCCCTGAAAATCTGTCCATCTCTGTGATTTTCATCTTGAAGGAAGTTTGTGAAACACCATGCTGATGATTGATTGCTCTATGTTTTCCTCACATTGATTCTTTCAGGTTGGAAATTCATCTCAAGCTAAGCACTTGAGAAGTGACAGAGCCCATATCACTCTACAGACCCTTATACTCTGTGGCTGGGAGTGTTTTATTAACTTGTGCAGTGCACATTGAGTAGGAAGGCTTTAGGTGGGCCTTCTGATAGGACGGCTCTGAGTCAACCCATTGCTAAAGGAATTCAGGGTCCTGCCAGGTTCAGCTTGCCTCTCTGCATTCTGATGTTTGCCTACTAGCCAACTTTGAAAAAAATACACATCAAAAAACAGTCTCAAAGGGGAAAGAGGCAGGCAAGAGAATTAGACACAGGCAATAGGCATTCAACCTGTAGTGTGCAGAACATGAGAAGTGGGCATTGTGTGTATTTTCCTGTCCCATCCCACTTATGTTACCTGGGTAGCTTAGTGTGGAACATGTAGGAATAGGGTGTGGTCAAGCTTCTAGGGAGGAAAAAAAGTGGGTAAATGTGGGGGACAGAGGTTGTGTGGGTGAGGAACTATCAGTTTCTCTGGAATTATTTTAATTCCAAATTGTACCTTTTCCTTCATCTCTGGTTTTAGAGAGAGGTTTCATAATGAGGCTAGGCTTTGCGACTCTGTACACTTGTTCTAGATATTACTCCCTGACTATTTCATCACAGTGATTTGCAATAAAATCCTCTAAATGAAGAGGACTTGTGATTTCTTTGGAAAAATAATGAAGAAGTGGATTTGGTTCTGTATATTCCCAGTTGTGAAATCTCAGGCAATTTACTTGTTAGAGCCTTAACTCTCTGGTCAATAACTGTGATCATATCTACCTCTTAAAGTTATCTTGAAACTTAATGAAATATGTATATAAAACACCTAACATGCAAAAATCCCTTACAAATGTTACCTCCTTCTTTATATGTATCTTTTGTATCTTTACTCAGTTTTTTGTATAGTTCCTGCCAACATCTTACTAAAATGGATTTTATCTCATGTTCCAAGTCCTTCCTGAGACAAGCACAAAGAAAAGGAACAAAGTGAGAGTTCCCTCTAGGCAGTGATTTTCACACACTCAGAAACAGTGCAAAAATGTAAAGCTTCCCAAACTCCACCTGGGTCCCAGTTACCAAAGAATCTCTGTTTATACATATGTATGTGTTTCTTGCATCTATACTATTCTGGATGTTGAAAATAGCTGCCTTCTCTGCCCCTGAATATCTTGGGTTCATAGCTTCTTATTTTATCTTATTGGATAAGAGATTTCTTTTAATTAGCTCTTTTTCTCTTCCCATTGGAAGTATAAGAGCAAACATTTTTTATGCGTTGGTTACATATATTGTAAATTTGACAAGTTCTCTTGAAAGGTTCTTATTTATTTCTCACCTTAAAATCTTGCTAAATACCATGTCGTGCAACTAATATCTGGTAACATCATATTTCCTACTAAGCATTCATTCTTGGGTATTCAGTTTGAGAAGGTTGGCTGACTTGGTTAGTTTTCTGCACTTAGCACTTTGTGTGTAAGTTGGTTTGTTCCCTTCTGAGAATAATTTCCAGGCTTAAATTCTGGGGAAACTATTTAATTCCCACTGCAAAGTTAATTACTCTTCCTCAGGTAAAGTGGCATCTCCACAAGGTGACTGCCATGTTGAAAAGAATACAGGTCTGGAGTCATAGAGGCCTGGGCTTGATTATCATTTCTGTCACTTAATATATCTACATTGTCAGGTGCTCCCATTAAGCCTCTCTTTCTCCATCTGTAAAATGGGGATAAGAATGCCTGCCATATATGTACAGGGTGCATGTGATAAAGTGGCAATAACTTTGCATCTCCTTATTTTATGTGCTTCTTATTAATTTTGAAAAACTACATTTCTAAGGTTATGACTTAACATCATTGTTTCAGATATAAAGTATTAATTCTCAGAGCAACTATCATGTCAAAGGAATAGTGTTAGAGCAACCATAATTTCTGGACTGCATGCAGGGTAAACTGCTAAGGAAATTGTGGATTTCAATAATATCCCTTTACATACAGTTTACAACATGAAGAAGGTATTTGATGCTGATCCTGATGTTGCCATACCAACAAGGAAAATGCATAAGGTATGCAAGGATTGCACAAGTCCAGATATTATACACAGAATCCAGAAGATCATCAATGAAGATCCAGGAAAGTCAATGTGCTCCACTCCATAGCAAGAGAACTGCAGATATTGGATGCAATGGTTCCCAAGATTATTGCTGAAGATATCAGATACAGATTGTGTGTTCTTAGAAGGGGCCAGTTTAGGGCACAGCAGACAAAGGGAAGGTGCTTTGAAAAAGCAAGGAAACTGAATAAATAAATCATATTGAATGATAAATAGTCTATAAAACTCTATTGCATCAGAGACAGGCACGCCTGGACACTCAGTTGGTGTTGTTAATGGGAATCAGTACCATGGGCTCATTTGGCTCTCCTGCAGCTATTTCCATCCTCTCCTACAGTCTCTCTGGCTTTTCTAGGTCAAGTTTCTCCTATGCACGCATCCCCAGGTTTTATAGGCTCTGTAATACCTTGATGATGTGCTGCAATATATCTGAGCTGCTCAGCTCCCGTGTGCTGGCTGTGTCTGAAGTAAGGACAACTTCTCAGTGCCCCAGGTCAAACTCAGGCAGGTTTCAGTGAAGCTGGCTCCCTATAGCACCAAAATATTTTGCCTTTCCTCCAATCAGGACAGCCTGTGGTATCTGTCCTTACTGACCCAGTGCTGGGTGAACTGGCCATGTGATAAACTCTATGTAGATTCCAAGGAATATATGTCAGGAAAAGAGCACTACTTCCCCTAGACAATTCCTTGCAGGGGCTCCCTAATAACTCTGTCTGTAGTGCGTGGGTGGGTTTTTGCTGTTTCTCCTGCCCCTTGGCCTGGTGTGCAGGTATCCCAAGCCCCTTCCTATACATCAGAGCATCAAGGCTTCCATTCTCACCTCTGGGGTGGGGAGTCCTCGTGACTCTGGAATTTAACTTTGCAACTTCACCAGAATTCACTGCACTTCAGTGAATTCTCGTGTTCAGGCAAGGTGGAGATCAGCCTCTCTGGTTTTCTTTTACTGGGGCTGAAAGCAAGGCCACCCTCCTATGCATGGTCCTTTGAGTTGAGAGTGGATTTCCTTCTGAATGGTTAGACAGAGAGTTTTCAAGATCTGGGGCAAGCTACACTGTCTGCTGTCACCTTGGCCCCAGCTCCCCTGCCATCACCCACATATTTTTATCTGGTTAAAATGAACATCAAAGGCAGCCATAAAGGAGAATAAAGGGAGAGAGGCCATGGGTGGTTGGCTGAGGAGGGAGGGAGGAGAGGAGAAAGCAGAGGGCCCCTCAGTGGCAGGGCTGTGGCCACATGCTATGGGGAGGAGAAGGGAAGGTGCTGAGACAGGACTGCCTCAGGGCCCATTGGGCCTCAGATTTTACTTTCAGCCTGGAAGTTTCCACTTCTATTGCTTTTTCCTCTAGCTTTATCATCCCTGCAGCCAATGGAGCAAGGATGCTGAATGCAGAATGTAAATCACAGGCCCCTCGAAGGGTGTGGTGTTCCTAGACTTCCCATCTGCACACTCCAGTGCCATTGCCCTGAGTCCCGGGTGTGTTTGCAAAGTGGCCCCATCCTTCCATGTCTGAGATTTACTGGAAAATAAGAAAAGACATGTCCTCTGCTTTTTAGCATTGCCTGCCTGCTACCACTTGGCAGCCCTTCAAGATTTTATGACAATTAGTAATGAATAATTAACAAATAATTTGAGCTGCTACCAAAAGGCTGAAGAGAACAGCAGCACCCGCACTACCCTAGACAGGCCTTCAGCATTTCCTCCCTTAATAAAGGCAGACCAAAATGCCATGCTGGGTCTCTGATAACACCCCTGAGGCCAGCAAGGGACTGAATTACTCCTTCCTGCACTCTGCTTATCACTGGGCTGCTGACCAGCAAGTACAACAAATATAGCTGGCACCTTGACTTTCTCAGCTCTGTCTTAGACCAGAGTTTTAAGGGACCCATGAGCTACCTGAGCTCCATTAGAACAATAATGTATCTGGGCGTCGGGGGACAACCTCACTCCCTACCTTCCCCAAGGACACTTAGCACTACTGTCTGAAGATGTTCTGGTTGTCATAACTGGGAGAGGCATTGTTGTTGTTACTGGCATCAAGGCCAGGGATGCTTCTAAACATCCTACAGTGCACAGGACAGCCCCCATAACTAACATGATCTCACCTCAAATGTCCACCTTGTAGTACAAAAATGAAATGATGTGCTCCAGACCCTCTTCTGCCCCATTGCCTTTCAATGCTTCCTGGTGCCTGGAGTGAGCTCAGGACCAAAGACACTTGGGCTCCCTCGGGTGGTGAGTCACACTATGACAGCCAAGATGTAGGCCCATAGCTGCAGGTTTGGCCAGGGGTGTGTGTGTGTGTGAAACAAGTCATTTTACCCATCACAAATTATGCTTTGGTTGATGGTGAATGCAGTATTCATGAATCATTAATGAGCCATTTTCCTCTCTCCATGTTGTTAATATCTACGCAGAGGCCTTTGGGTCGAGAGTAGATTTCCTTTTGATTAGTCAGACAGAGTGTTTATTTTTTTAATATGTTCTTCTAATTTAGAGAAATGCTTGGGTGTGAATTCATATGCTTTCTTTGTTTGTTTTCTTCCTAAATGGACTCTTCAGGAGCTTCCATCATATTTCTTTGTCTCCCTTTTGGAAAGAGAATGTTAGAAGCAGCCGGGATGAACAACTCATAGATAAAGTTTGATTTACATTTTTTGAGGAATGAGGATAGAGAATGGAAAGTAATTTTAAGATTCCAATCCTAAATAGTTCGGATTTTATACAGTTCACTCAAGTGTACCTACAGTGAAAAATTTGCAAATCTCGCCTTATCTATGACAGATTGTTTTGCTTCTTAGCCAAGCAATACTTTTCAATGGATTATTGAAAGTCTGGCCTTTCTTATTACCTTGTAGCCTGCCATCATGTCACTCCCATGTTCCCATTAATTATAACAACAACAATAATGGTAACACTATTTATTGAGTAAATTCCACATGACAGGTACTGTGTCACATTCATTAACTCATCCAATCCTCATTGCGATCAGAGAGGTAATATTACTGCACTTCACAGATAAGAAACTGGAGACATCTGAAAATAAATAATTTCATAAGATCCCTAGCCAGCCAGTAAGCAATCAGGAGAAGAATCAAGGCCTGTCAGATCCCAAAGCTAACTGTCCCACTGATGTGTTTAGGGCTCTGGTCAGTCGGAACAGCTCTTTGAGCCCTCAGGGTCCCTGCTGAGCCTTTCCAACCAGTCTCCATTTTCTGGATCTCTCTTCGCAAGCCTTTCCCTGCTGAGACCCTAGGTGAGCCCATATCAGCAACACTCTTTCTCAACTCCAAGTCTGCACACTCCTTTTCCTGACCAGAACACCCTCCCTTTTCCTCCCAGCACTTCAAATACTGTTTTTGCTTCAAAGCCCAGTTCCATTTACCACCAAGAAGACTTGCTTTATCTTTCCATTTTGAGAAGCACACTCTAGGTTTGGGTGCAAGCCTGCCTGAATCTGAGGTTCTAGCTCTTTGAATGAACCATACTGCCTAAGAACGAGGGAAAAACCCATCTCTGCCATTCACTGGCTTTGCAATGTGAGGTTTCTATGCCTCCTTCCTTACCTGCAAAATTAACTGAGTACAGAGAGTATGCAGATATCAAATCATAATGTGGTATATCTGAAATGTATATAATATTATTAACCAATGCTCAAATTTATTGAGTTATTCACAAAACTCAATAAATTTAATTATAAATAAATTGACTAGCTCCAAATACCCAGTTGACCTTCACAAGTTTGTTGCAATAACTAAATGAGATAATGAAGATAAAAGCACTTTGTAAGCTAAGTCATGGTTAGATTATCACTCTTTTCTTTTTTTCCAATTTTTATTTTTTTCATCTTTTTTCTTCTCCAACCGCTCTTGCCGCTTCTGTTCAATTATACATGAAGGAGGTCACTCATGATGGGCTGGAGAAGAAGACAAGCTTTTCTTCTCCTTCCAAGGACTTTCTAAGCTGCAGAAATGCAGCATGTGACCTGCAGCCTCCTATTCCACCACAGCTTGGGTTTTTAGAAAAGAATGCAGACAACAGATGACTTCAGTCATTTAAACTATCTGAGTGGCTTCCTATATCCCAGAAAATACAGATTTTAATAAAATGTGAAAAAAAATCCACTTAATTATGCTCCCCTGCCATGGAGAAAGGGATTGTATATTTTCTTTATTCTTTTTTTTTTCTTAAGATTTTATTTATTATCTTAGAAAAGAGAGAGGCAGAAAGGGAGAAAGACATCAATGTATGGTTGCCTTTCATCTGCCTCCAGCTATGGATCTGGCTGGAGGCCTGACTTGCAACCTGGTTACATATGCCCTGGCTGGGAATTGAACCAGCAACCTTTGGGTTCGCAGGCCGGTGCCTTATCCACTGTGCCACCAGCCAGGGTGGGATTGTACATTTTCTTTGTCACTAACAACATCATTGTCCTGACACTAATAGGTGAGGAAACTGATGGCTTTTTCTAGGGTACTTATTAAATGCACAGGGGAATTCCTGTTGGGATTTTCATTGGAATTACATTGATGAACTCAGAAAGAATTGACATTTTTATGTATTGAATCTTCCTCATGCAAGGACATGGTGTAACTATTTATTCAAGTCTTCTTTTATATCCTTTGGTGCTTATTTCCATAACAACTTTTATATATTCTATTAGATTTATTTGAGGTAGCTATTTATGTTGTGGCCATAGAGCTCTATTTTATTTAGTTCTTATCACAGAGTTTATGTCCTTGTGTTTTACAAACACTGTACTGTTATATGAATATTAACATTCTGACATTGCTGAATATCTATACATCACACAGTGGTCAGCCTTGGCAGCAAATGAATGCAACATGCTCTCTGCCTTTGGGGGAAGCACTGCATGGTGTTTGATAATGATAGCTAAATGAAAAATTAATACAATAAACTAATGGGCTGTGACTCTGCTGAGATCCCCAACTTTCTAATATCTGGGAACATGGTCCTATTATATGAACTTAGCAACCCCTCAGTCTCAGTGATCAGGAAAGTCTCATTTTCAAGGAGGGCAAATTCTCTCAACTGAGAAACTTTAAGAAAATCTAAAAGCCAAGGATAAGAATCCAATAGATCTGTGCTTTTCTTACTGATTACTCACTACCTGGAAGAATTCAATGACTTGCCACTTAGTGTACTGGATACTAGGCTAAGCAGAAACCAAAGTGTATGTTTTATGCATTAATCTAAAGCATGAATTACACGGAAAGATTTTTAAGTTGTGGCCCTGGCTGGTGGCACAGTGGGTAAGGCGCTGGCCTGCGAACCCAAAGGTCGCAGGTTTGATTCCCCAGCCAGGACACATAACCAGGTTGTAAACCAGGTCTCCAGTCAGGTCTGCGGCTGGAGGCAGGTGAGACGCAACCATACATTGATGTCTCTCTCCCTCTCTGCCTCTCTCCCTTCCCCTCTTTCTAAAAATAATGAAATAAAAATCTTTAAAAAAAAAGATTTTTAAGTTGTTTAATTTGGAGATAATTTAAAACCTATTATAGTAAGATAATCAGAGATAAATTATGTGATCAAATGTAACATTTGCAGATATACATATATTTTAAGTACTGGGCATACTGCCCAGGTTTCTCAGAGGTTCCCAGTCAGTCTCTGCTTTGGTGTCCTTTGGGTGACATGCCTGAGATGTCCTGGGAATATCAGCAAAGACACACATGTGTGACATTCAAATCTAGTTCTCTCCTTGCACTTCCTATCCTCTGGTTGCTCACTGGACTCTCCTTGAATTTTCCCTGATGCTTTTAGTACACCTTTGTACCTTTTGGGTCCAGTGACCCTGAAGAACACCCACTTAAGACCCGAAAGATTAACTACTACAGCCTAACTTCCTACATCTATCTGTTATCCTATGTTGGTACCACATACAGACCAGTGCCATATTTTACTGCTGATTTTAATACACCTCTCATATAGCAGTTTTGCAAATGTAATATATATGTTTCTGATTTTCAAAACTCCTGCAGTGTTCTGCCCTCCCATTCAGATTGCTGTTTTAATTATTTAAGTGTTATGTTTTAATATCTCCTTTTTTTCATGTCTTACGTAAATTTAGAATTTTTGTTTCTTCATGCGAATTCAGAATTTTTAAATCTAGTTCCTAAAAAGATTAGTAATAATATTGTTTCTATTTTTATTAAGATGACTTTAAAATGATAAACTAAACTCTGACTGTTGTGGTTCAGTGAGTTAGGTGTTATCTTGCAAACCAAAAGATCACAATTTGATTCCTGGTCAGGGCACACACTTGGGTTGTGGGCCAGGTCCTGGCTGGAAACATTCAAGAGGCAACTGATCAATGTTTCTCTCCCTCTCTTTCTTCCTCCCTTCTCCTCTCTAAAAGTAAATAAATATTATCTTTTAAAATAATAAATTATAGGCTGAGAGTGTATTGCTACTTTTACAACATTACGTTTTCTGAACTAACTTCTTAACTGCTTCCAGTCTTTTGGTTCTCTAATCCTCTCCTATAACACTCAGTCACCTGACTGATCTGCCTCAGACATTATCTCCATTAGATCACATCTCCAAGTTTCCCTAATCCACACCTTTTCTTCTTATCATGCATTTTCCCTTCAGAGATCTGCATGTCCTTGTCTCACCCTTCCACTGACTAGAAGTCTTGATAAAATCCACTTGTCCATTTAGTTCACATCATGCTGTGAAATCTTGCTTGGCTAGTGTGACACTTCACTATTCTCTCCCTTCTGTAAATCACTGCTTTATCTCACTAGTTGGCACCAAATGCTTGCTTAACTTTTTTACCTGTGTATTTAACCTGAGTGTCTTAGGTTTCAAAAGCAAAAAATCAAACATTTAATTAAATTTACATTAAACCCAAATCTCCTTGGTTGAAACAAAGATGAATGCTCAAATTTTTTATTACTTGGCACCTGTATATGTCTAGATCATATATCTCTAGCCATTCATTCACTCTGTCAACAAATATGCATTGCATGCCTACCATGAGCCAGGCACTCTGATAGTCATTGGACATTTGAATCCATGGAATTCAGCAGTGGTAACAAATAACCCCTAATCATGGTGGTTTATATTAATAAAGGTTTATTTTTTGTTCGTGTTACATGTCTTTCCCCACTCAGCTTTGACTCCACTGCAAATCTTCATTTCAGGACTCATGTTAAAAGAGCTGCCCGATCTGGGGTATGCTGGTCCTGCAGCAAAGGGAAAGAGCAATGATAAAGCCATGTCAAAACTCTTAAAGCATCTGCTTAGAAGTGGCATATGTCAGTTCCATGCATATTTTATTTGCCAAAGTAAGATGCACATCTAAGTTTGATATTGATATCAGTGGGACTAGAAATATAATATTCTAAAAGTGTGGCCTCCTTTAGTGAGAGGCAGTGAATATTTTTAACAAATAGTACAATCTACCACAACAACAAAATGTTGAGAAAGAGATATAATCCTGATCTCACCGAGATTATAAACTAGTAGGAAATATGAACATTAACACAACTGTGACAAATGCTCCAAAGAGAAATAGAGGATGTTAAGAAAACATAAAATGGGTAAACAAACATAATTGGGATGATTTAAAAGACCCCCTTCCTACCACCACCAAAAGATATGTCAGAGTTAACAGAAGTTAACTTGGTAAGAAAGACAGTTGTCCCCTGGGCAAATGCCTCAAATAACTTGAGGTCATTCAAATCTCTTGAATATACTAATTTGAACTAGCTGAGCAGAATTAGTATACTTCTATTTTGCAGATTTTCTGCATCTTAATTCAATAAAATATTCTCAAAGTTTCAGTATTCCACAAACCCTTATTAATATGTTTTCCCCATGTAATAAGTAAGGCATAACTATTGCATTATTGTGTGACATGCTTATTTGTTTTGAGGGGTCCTAAATGATAGCTTATAATTAGACTGAGATGTACCTTTGTACAAATAGTAGCATGTGTGTCTTGATATTTACACTATCTACATATATGCACAATATGTGTAATTTTTGTTGTATTTTCTTTGATTTAAAAATGTAATGCTGTTCATGAAAGAAGTTGGTAGTAATTATAGAGCAAGTGACTGGTTTAATCATTTCAGATGGGCATGTAGCCTATTCTTAACATGTAATTATTAGACCATCTCCACTTTCATAAGATGATATTACTCTCAATTATTTACTGAGAAATAAATGAGTAAACTAATAATGATGCTGGGGTCTTAGTCTTGCTTTCCAAATGGATGCCTCAGAAGAGAGCCTTTGTAATTCTGTCTCCATACCATATGTCTCTGTTGACATTAAAGTGCTTAGTTCCAAATGAGTTGGCTTCATTCAAGCATCTTAATTCAAGAGTGGATGATTAGATCTTAAGCTAAAAACCTATTAGGATGTAAGCACTTGTATTTTTGAAAGGTATTAAGGGAACATCATAGTATGGTTGTAGATAAATCCTCCCTGTCTAGTAGTGGGTTGGCAAAATCTCATTTGATCTTCAAACATTACTGACTTGCTTCATGTCAAAGTTAAGCACAGAATGAGAAATATGCCAACTGTTTGTTATATAATATACAGACTGGAAGGTGTATGCTTTTATCCTTTTCTTATAGTAGTTTCAGAGAGCCTGTCTCTGAGCAGTGATAGTCAGTGAGGACCAAGTACCTTTTTCATGGGAAAACAAAATAAAATGAAACAAATAAACAAACAATAACAAAAATTAAACACCATTGGAACTGAAGTCCAAACTTAGAAACTCACTTTAACAGAATTTCTAAAGACAATGCCACTGTGGTGGAATTATACATGCATGAAGTTTTGAACCAGCACGGTGTTATACAAAACAATCACCATGAGTAGGAAAAGACAAATCACATTGCAAATACTTTCAACCCCTTTGAGGAAGCACATATTGGTCTAAATAAAACCCCAAATTATGATTGTTTCTGCTTTTACTTAACCACACACGTGGTGCCAACTAATAGTATTCTCCCTCTCTCTGCATCAATTTGCTTTAGTCCCTGTATAATCCTATCATCTGCAGGGCACAGCGATCTTCATACAGGGAATGGGAAAATCATTTGATAACCATCTGCCTAATGTTTTGGCAGATTTGTTTAGTTTACAGAGCTACTACCAAACTGGGATTCCTCATCAAGAGTTAACATTTCTACTAGGGAACAGAGCAGTATGAACTTCTAGGATTGAGATTTCCTAATTATGTTTTGATAGGTGACCGGTAGAGCTCCGGACTATAACCCTCCTATAGAAAGACAAGATGAATTTATCATGATTTAACTTCACAGGCATGGGCTAGTTTCTCCCTCCTCCCCTTTCTACTTCTCTCTCCCTTTTTCCTTCTTTTACTTTTTTTATGTAAAAAAGGATATCATGGATACATTGAACCAGAGACGTGGGTTTTGATTAAAATTGCTGTGGGGAATATTAGCATATCATGCCTCTAAGTGTTTTCCCTCTTGGTCCACATCAACTCTTGACAACTCCTTTATTACTTATTTAGAAACACAGGTCACTGAATGAATAAGAAAGAAATGCTTATAAGAACAGAAATGTCAATTGCTGCATGATATATATGAGTCAGGTACACAAGTCAGATATACTCATATTTATCAAAGTACTTACTGACTTAACTATGAAAAATAAGAGCAGACCTTTGAGATTAACTTGTATTGATAATACTTCTTAACTGTATTCTTTCCCACCCCCAAGGGGCTTTGAGCGACATAAAGATTTTTCCTGATCCAGACATGCGAATTAAAACAGGACTATAGGTTCAGAACTTGAAAGAAATAAAGCCATGTTTGAAAAAAATTAGGCTTCATAAAAGGAAATATTTTTATGAAAATTCAAATTTAAACATTGAGAATGAGACAATGATAGGGGGGAGGGAGAGTTTTCATATTCTAACTAAAATGGATGATTAAAGAAATCTTGAGTCACTGGAAGTTAATGAACTTACACAAACCAATTCTAAACTATTATATGTGTGTGGCAAGTGGGTGTTTGGAAACTGGCTTTATATATATATTTGATGATATTAGCAAGCTACTATCAGTTTATTTTAGGCCTGAAATGGTATTGTGGTTCTGTTGTTTCTTTAAATGTTTATCTTTTAAAGTTGCATGTTGAACAAGTCCTAATATTTTAGAGATACATCCTAAAGTATCATGAAAAAATAATATTTCATTTTTGATTTGCTTCATAATGACATTGGGAGGAGGTGTACATGGGGATATCAGTCAGATAAAATAAGATTGATTAAGTGTTGGTCAATGTTGAAGCTGAGTGATGGGCACATTAAAGGTTCAGCATACTATTCTGACTATTTTATATATGTTAAAAATGTTTCATAATAAAATTTGAAAACAAAAATATAAAATATATTAAATATACAATGATGTAATTAAAAAATGATCTAGTAGTGTCCTGGCTGGTGGCACAGTGGATAAGGTGCTGGCCTGTGAACCCAAACGTTGCTGGTTTGATTCCCAGTCAGGGCACATGATGAGATTGCAAGCCAAGTCTGAAGCTGGAGGCAGGTGAAAGACAACCATACATTGATGTTTCTCTCCCTCTTTGCCTCTCTCCCTTCTTCTCTCTCTGGAAAAATAAAAATGATCTGGTAATCATCTACCTACTTTTTAGCTGAAAAATTAAAATATAGAAATGTAGTTGAAAAAAATACAAAGCAACTCTTTTACTTAATAATCTGACTACATTTGTGGGGCCCCATTGGGAGGGTAGTGCCTGGTGTTGACCCATTAAAATTGGTAACACTTCAAATGTTTGCTCCAGCTGGCTAGAGTGGAACTGGATTCAAGAATCACTGAGGCAGTGTGGCGCCTGCCATGGAGCTAACTCACACTTGAGAATCAGAAACACCTAGATCAAAATGCCTGCTCAAACTACAGTTGTGTGACCTCTGGTAAATTTCCAAACTTCCCTGAGTTCCATTACTTCATATAAGAAAAACATGTTTAGAACCCCCAACCTTGAAGAACTATGGACAGTGCCTGTAAATCACATAGTTGGCACGGGCAAAATAGTAAATATTTCACTTGATATTTTTAAAAAATACAGTTGGTCATTCCCAACTAAATCATAGCAGCATCTCTGACAAGAAATAAAGTACTTTATGGCTAAATGATAAAACAAAGTCCAATTTGCTGGTTATCAAAAAAAAAAGAAAAAGAAAAAGAAAAAAAGGAACCTCACCTTGAGAGAGTTTTAGAAGCATTTAAAATGGGGAGGATATTTATGAGCTTACTGGGGGTCTGATTTGAGGTACGGCTTTCAATACAACATAAGGGGCACTTGATTAGAAGTGGGCAAAATTTATTATGTTATAGTTAAAGATTGGTGGCCACAGTGTTGAGAGAATTCAAATGAGTCTTTTTTTTTTAACATTTATTTTAGTTTTAAGTATATTTTCCTGATTATGCTGTTACAGTTGTCCCAATTTCTTTTCCCTTTGCTCCCCTCCAGCTAGGACCCCCCTTTCCTCCTGCAATCTCCTGCCCCTTAGTTCATGTCCACAGGTTATGAATATAAAGTCCCGGATATCACACTTTCCTATATCATTCATAACTTCCCCTTGTCTACCTTGTACCCACCAGTTATGTTTCCTAATCCCTGAACTATTTCTCCATTTCTCTTCCTTACCCCTCCCAGCTGCTAACCCTCACAATGATCTCCATATACCTGTAATTCTGATCCTATTCTGGTTGTTTGCTTAGTTTGTATTTGTTTTTATTGTTTCAAATCAGTTGATGGTGGTACATTTATTGTCATTTTAATTTTCATTGTTCTGATCTTATTTTTCTTAGGTAAGTCCTTTTAACATTTCATATAATAACGGCTGGTGATGATGAACTCCATTAGCTTTACTTTGTCTGGGAAGCACTTTATCTGCCCTTTCATTCTGAATGTTGGATAGAGTATTCTTGGTTGTAGGTTCTTGCATTTCATCACTTTGAACATATCTTGCCAGTCCGTACTTGCTTGCAAAGTTTCTTTTGAGAATTAGCTTATAGTCTTATATGAACCCATTTGTAGGTAACTCTCTTCTTTTAAGATTTTCTCTTTATCCTTAATCTTTGGCATTTTAATTATGATGTGTCTTCATGTAGTCTTTTTTGGGGCCTAGCTTGTTTGGGACTCTCTGTGTTTCCTGGACTTTTTTTGTCTTATTTTCTTTGCCAAATTTGGGGAGTTTTCCTTCATTGTTTTGTTACACAAGTTTTCAATTTCTCGATATTCCTCTTCTTCTAGCACCCCTGTGATTTGGATGTTGGCATGTTTAAAGTTATCCCAGATGTTCTTAAGCCTCTAATTTTTTTAGTCCTTGTTTCCTCATTCCGTACTGGTTGTTTGTTTATTTCTTCCTTATGTTCCAAATCATTGATTTGAACCCCAGTTTCCTTCCCTTCACCATTGGTTTTGTGTGGATTTTCCTTCATTTCACTTAGCATAGCCCGCACTTCTTCCCTTCTGCATTTGCTGTACATAAGCATATCTGTCAAGTCTGTGAGCATCTTTATCACCAGTGTTTTGAACTTTGTGTCTCTTAGGTTGGCTATCTCCTCATCACTTAGTTCTCCCACTGGAACCTTGATCTGTTTCATTTTGGAGGCCATAATTCTGTGTCTCCTCAATTTGCTGGACTCCTGTGTTTGCCTCTGTGTCTTAGGTAGAGCTGTTGCACCTGTTATATTGTAAGGGGAGGAGCCTTATGTATTCATCAGTGTGGGGCAACCTGTTTCACCACATTGTGGCACTGTATGTGGAGGAGGGGTCTGAGAGGGAACAATGTGCTTGCTGAGCACTTCTTCCTTTTTCAGGCACTTCTCCCACTTCCCATATGGGAGTGGTACCTTTCTAATATTGCCCTGGCCATGGTTTCCAGAGTGGATGGGTCTGCAGATGTTCCAGGACCATGGGGGCCTCTAAACAAATAGATTCTGCTGAGAGACCAGCAGTTTCTTCTTCCATCCCAACCCCCACTGGCTTTCAGAAACAATGAGGCTCTATTTCCTCCACATCCTTCCAGTGCTATAACCATGAGCCTCACAGTCTGGAACGATGCTGGGGGCACTCAACAGGTGTCCCATTTTTTGTGACTATGTGACTATGGTTCCTTCTGGCTAACTGTAGCTGCTGTCCCACCTCAGCCTCCATGCCTCCAAACCATGTCCTCTCTGTCCTGGCTTTGCCCCCTCCTTACCTGTCCAGATGAGTATTTCTTCTTTATATCTTTGTTGGACTTCTGTGCAGCTGGATTTTCTGGAATTTCTGGTTGTCTCTAGTTTTGAGGTAGATGTATTCCTTCTTAGCTGCAGAGAGAGAGATGCAATGTGTCTACCTATGCCTCCATCTTGGCTGAAAGTTCCTCTCAAAAGCAGTCTTGAAGAGTAAACTGTCTTCTGAAGATATCTGTCATCCTGAGAAATGAGTCAATGGAGAAAGCATAAATAGATTTGGGGAAAGGTTTTGAAACAATGATATCCTACAACTTCAACTTTCTGGGCAAGAGTTTTCTCAAAAAGTAGTTAGGTTAATGCAGTTGAATAATAAAGTTGTGCTAATGTAAACAGCAATGGATATAGATTATTTTAGTTTTCATTCATATATGAGATTTAAGGAATATTTTTGCTGCTTTTATTTTTATTGTTAGGTCCCAGCGTATGCAGGGATTATATGATCTGAGTCCATTCTAACAAAATTAACTTTCTTTTTTTTTTTTAAGATTTTATTAATTATTTTTTAGATATAGGGGAAGGGAGAGAGGCAAAGAGGGAGAGAGACATCAATGTATGGTTGCCTTTCACCTGCCTCCAGCTATGGAACTGGCTGGAGACCTGGCTTGCAACCTGATTATGTGCCCTGACTAGGGAATTGAACCAATGACCTTTGGGTTCACAGGCTGGAGCCTTATCCACTGTGCCACCACCCAGGGCAAAGTTAACTTTCTTTAAAGTCACTCTTGCATCTCCCACGTTCTTTATTGCTTTGGGTCAGCTCATTTGAATGTTTTAGACAGTCCTTGGAATGTAATTGTAGCTTTCTGTCAGTGATCCTCAGCCCTGCTTGCAGATCAGAAAAAGTTGGGGAGATTTTGAAAGTCCTAAAGCCCAGGTCCACTTTAGGCAAACTAAATTAAAATGGCTGGAATGGGACCTGGGCATCAATAAGTTTAAACTCTTCCAGTCATTCCAATGTGCATACAAGAATAACTGTTTGACACCTAGCTGGAGAAATAAAACATTGACTGAGTATTAAAAGATCTTTGTTATACCCTGCCACTAACTACTGACTGGTGAAAGTTGGGGCAACTTTATAATGCCATTAAACTTTAGTATAAATATTAATAATGACAAAGGAGTTATGTACAAACATCCTGACCTTTAAGGTCTAGATTCCTATTGCATCCAATTTCTCAGGGACTTAAAGTTTATGACAATCTTCATCTTTGATTACCCATGCTGACAACTTCCTTTGCTTCACTGTCTTGTCATAGTGCTGTTATTTTATTCATTCCACTCTAGCATTGACCCCAACTGGGAACCACACCACTTCAGGATTTGTACATGTACCCTACTATCCTAGCACATCCCCTGCCGAAAAAATACATGATTTCATATAAGACTTCTTCAGGTGTAGCTGAGTTTGCTACAAGTTGGGAAGATAGAATAGGTTTCACATTACAGAAACATAAAAAAATATTAGTGTAGAATATTAGATATCAGAAAATACATGGTCTAAAAATTCCTTTGGCCACTTGGCATGCTTAATAGTTACCACTCCATCCACATTTTTTTTTCTTCCATTCTCTTTTTTGCCCCTCTCTCAAGAGAAAATATTGATGAAAATTCCTACCATTCTCTAGTTGTTCCTTACTTCATCCCCATCATCAGCTTTGTAATTCCCTTTGTATATCCAAAGACTCGTTAGATAAGCAGTGAAGCAGTGAAGCATCTATTCCAGGTAGCACCTTCTCCATCCTCACTGGATGCTTTACAGAGAAAAAAAAAATTCCTAGAGAAACATTGCTACCACTCTCATGGGAATTATAGCAGTCCTTTCCCAACCTCTTAGAATATAAAAACAATTTTTCCACTACAACAATTTAGTTCCTTAATTCAGCTAGTAATTATGTTACTGGACAAGCGCCTAGCCCTGAGCAGGTCAGCCCAGGGCCAGCTGTAGTGCTGGGGTTCTTGACTTCACACAGGGAAGATTTTACAACATGAGTCCAGGTGACTATGAGGATCCATTTATTAAAGCTGGGGACAGTGAAACAAGGAAAACCTTAGTATAGAAGGAGCAATAGGAGAGCCTTGGCTGACCTGCTTTAGCCTACTAGGAAGTCAGTAAAAAGGGGGCTTTGGGGACAGGTTCAGGGGATTAGTCTGGGACAAGCTGCCAACTATACATTGCCTTACAGTTTAGGAGACTCATACTTGTGAAGAAAGAAAAGGGGGGTAGCAGGGTATGGGGGAAGGAAAAAGAAAATGATACCAGCTATTCCCAGAAGGGTCCTTTGTCTTGAGGGTTTTTTTTCTTTCTTAGGGAACGTCTCAGGGTTTCAATAGAATATTCGTCAGTTCTCCAGGTGTGTGTGTGTGTTTTTTTTATGATCCTGGCTGCCACTGATTGGTCAGTGACAGGGCAGGGTGGGTTTTAGTCATTGCAGTTGAGTCTGGCATCACCCACCTGTTTTTTTTTTTTTTTTTTTTTGCATTTCTAGGCCTGGATCTGAAATACAACTGAAGCCTAGATGTTATCTCCAGGGAAGAAAGGCCAGGGGAAGAAAGGTTACCATGGGGATGAGGGTCTTGTTTTCCCAGTTTTCCCCCTGTCAGCCACAGGGGGCCTTCCTCTGGGTGACCATCTACACCTGGCTACAAACTGTTTGACCATTGTGCTCCACTGTGATGGTCTCAGTTTCCCTATCTCACTTGCCAAGGAATTCCCCTAGCTTCTCACTGTTCCATCTCATTTACACCTACCACAGTAGGTGCTAAGAGATATGTAAGCTAAAGGAATAACAAATCTAGGAAGAATCAGTTTAGTTGAGGATATAAGGTAGACTAATAGGACATAGTAATGCTATGATATAAAAGATTAATTGTATGTTCAATAAACTCACCTTCCAAAAATTTATTTTAATTCATTGACATTTACCTTTCTGAGATCCATATTCTCAAATATTACATTATTTTGCAAAGGGCCTGGCTTTTTCTCAATCCTATTTGTAGTAACATGTATGGTCAAACCCCAAGTTATATATTTTTTTGACTCTTGGTCAAGTTTTCTCTGACTTTGCTAGCCAGAAGACTAGATAACTATGGCTTTAAAAATGAATAGAGAACTTCCATTTCCAGGGTAAATACCCAGTCAACCTTCATTTTACAGATAATTACAGTTTCTGTCTAAAATATATGGAAACAATCATCTTAAATCCATCAATGAACTCAAAAGAAACAAAAGAATTTCAGCCCAGGAACTGAGGTTATCTGTTGAACCAGAAGAACTTGAACTTCTGTTTTCACAATTGCAAGGTACAGGGGGTAGGAGAGAAACCCCAGGGCCTACCAAGATGGAGAGTCCACAAGCTGTATCCCAAAGAGCCATATGCTCAGACTAAAAAGGAACTAGAAACAACCCTGCCACTTCCCACCCTCCATCAGAGGACTGCTAAGAAAATATATGACTTTTAACCTTGATGCTGAGAGAAGGTGATAAAGAAGAGGAACTCACTACTGAGAACTTGGAACTGCAGCTCATCTCAGGTTTACAGCCTGAATACACACTCCCTGGATGGTCTGAGAAACCTCAAACCAAGGATTTAATTGAAAATGATCTTGCCACACTAGTACCAGACTAGCCATGCCACAAAGTGCATGGTAGAAACAAAGGTAGATTCTCTCTGAAGAACACACCTTTGTTTTAAGTCCCCAATTCTAAGAATAATGAGCAGGCCATAATGAAAAGTGACTAAATGCACTGGGAAATAAAGCATCATGAGCAAGAACAACCAAACAAGGAAAATAAATTGACATATGGGGAACAAACCCCATCTCATAAGGATTTTAGATTATGGAAGTTTCAGACACAGACTATGAAACACTATGACTCTCTTTAAAAGTAACTGAAAAACTTGGAAACATACGCAAGAAACAATGAACTATATACTATGATGAAACAGATTTCAAAAGAACTAAAGTGAACTTCTAGAAGTAAAATATAAAATTCTTAAAACTCTGAAATAAGGAATTACTGGTGGTGTAGGTATAATAATAGAAGGTGGTTTTCCACCAAATAAATAAATTTTCTTGAAAATTAGGAATGAATACCAAAGTACCTTCAGACTAAATGTCATTTTAGGGAGATTACATGATGTCTGAAATTTGCTTTAAAATGCTCTCAGAAGATTTTGTTTAAAGTTTGTATGTGGAGATATATTAAATAGAGTTGTTAAATGTTGATAATTATTGAAGCTGAGTAATTGGCAAGTTGAAGGCTTCTTAAATACTATTCCTTATACTCTGGTGTGTGTTTGGAAAATGACATAATGATAAGTATGTCTGTTTAAGAGACAGAGGGTGTATTTACTCAGCTATATGGGCCCCCAATTTTTATTGTGTCCATTAAATCCATTTTAAAAGTATGATTTTTAAAATGTATGATTATCTTAAGATAATCATAGTAACATCAAGTCATGTTACTATAGGTGTGATATACATACAAGTTTTTCACAGGCTGAAATAAACTAAAAATAGATGTTATATTTAAAAAATGAAATGAGTGTGTATAACAGTAAATTAATGAAAGTTGGGAAGTTAGTTAACTGTAGAGATTAAAATAGAGATCTGTAGAAATTTCCCAGTAAGCACACAGAATAACAAAACAATAGAAAATACAAATGGGAAATAAAACCAGCATGGGGGATATAAAGAGAAGGTGTAATGTCAATTTGACTGAAGTCCTAGAAGGATCAGAGAAAGAGAATTAAGCAGAGACAGTGTTTAAAGAGATAATGGCTAAATTTTTTCTAAAACTGATTAAATGTACCAACCCACAGATTTAAGAAGCCAAACTAATCCCAAGCAAGATAATTTCTTAAAAACCCATGCATGACTGCATCATTGTGAAATCAAAAAGAGAAAGAAAACATAACAAATAAACAAAGCCAAAACCAAAATGAAGAAATGGCTGTAAAAGGAGCCAGAAAGTAAAAACATACTCTTCAGAGAAGCAAGTCTGACAAGGCCGGAAAAGATGCAATGATAACTCCAATGTGCTGAGAGGAAAGAATTGACAACCTGACATTCTTAGTGAAAATGCACTTCACATTCTTCAGACACACAAAATCTGAGGCAGATTGTTACTAGCAGACTCTCTACTGACAATACTAAAGGATATTCTTTGGGCATCAAGAAAATTCTCTTAAATAAAACATCTGAGATACAAGGAGGAAAGGACAGTATATGTAAACAAATAGGAATAAATATCAGCTGTAGAAAACAAAAAATAATGTCAGTCAAATCTCACTCCAGAACATATTGTAAACCCTACAGAAAATCTTAGCAAACCAAGCCCCTATTGGTTCAAAAGGAAAATACATCACCACCAACTTGGGTTTATTTCAGAAATGCAAAGTTGGCATAATGTTTGAAAATTAGTATACATGCTGACAGATTAAAAATTTAAAAAATAGTGTGGTCATCTCAATAGATATTGAAAAAAATAGTTGTTAAAATTGAATATTTATTTCATGGTCTAAATTCTACAAAAGATAAAAATTTCTAATGGAAACTGGCAACAGAATGAAACTTCCTTAACCTGATAAAATATACCTATAAAAACTTACAGTAAATATCACATGGAATAAAAGGTATTTAAGAGCATTTCTTTTAAGATCAGGAACAAGACAAGAGAATATCTACTGCCAGACCTTGATTTCAAATTGGTACTGTAGATACTGACAAGGACAATAAAACAAGGCAAAGAAATAGAAAAACATTAAAATGATCAAAACTATCACCATTTGCAGATGTTATGTATAATTATGAGCATAGAAAATTAAAAAAATTATACAGGTTAATTATTAGAACTGATGAGAGGATTTAGCAAGGCTACCAGATAAAAGCCAACATAAAATAATTAACTACATTTCTAAGTAGTTAATAGTTAGCACCAAATAATTGAGAGAAAAAGCCCTAGACAATGAGCAATCTATAGTTACACACAGCAATATGGGTGAAGCTCACACATTATGACAAAAGAAGCTACAAAGAAATATATGCTATAATGTCCCATTTATATGAAATTCAAAAACAAGCAAATTAAACAATTTATGGTTGAAGAATGCACACATAATAAAGGAAAACAAGGGAGTGATTATCACCAAAGTGAAGACATTGATCCTCTCTGGGAGAAGTCAGAGAGTGCACAGTAAGAGCTTTCAGGGTTCCAGAGATGCTCTGTTTTTTTTTAACATGGTTGAGCTTATTTCCATGTTTTAACTATTAACAATGTCATTTTCTACTTTTCTGAATTACTTCATAATTCTTTAAATGTTGAATAGTAAATGGCGATAAGGACAAAATTCAGGAAATGTCAAATGTCTGCATAAGGAAATGTTGGCTATAATAGCATCTACATTTTATTTTTCTGGCTACATTTCTGAATTTTCCAACATCTGATAATAAAACATCTTACTCTGTGGCATGGGGTTGATGCTATCTCCAGGGATAAATCACTCTTATTTGGTCAGAGCTTCAACAATTACCATTATGCTTATGACTTCCAAAACTCTATTTCCACCGCTTCCTGTCATCCCTGTATCCATTTCTTCTAGATATAGCCTCATGAATGATCTACTGTCACTTACAGGTCTGGTTTGATGACACATGTGGAGCTTGTGAGTACTCTTCTTAATTTATATTCTCTCCCTATGTGAGTTTGTTCATTGCCTTGGTTTTAAAACCATTGTATGCTGCATCCCCAGAACATCTTGGCCCAACCCTATGCTTCCCTTGTGAGGTCCAGGTTCACTTATCCAATCACCTACTTGATCTCTCAGTTTGGCTCTTTCATTAGAAACTCACACCGGCACATTGACTATGCAATTTTGCATCATCAGAGGCATGAATATTATAAGCATACACTTTTGTTTTGCTGGTCTTAGTGTAGGGGACTGGACAGAAATGTAGAAAATGTTACTAGAAAAATAGGTTGGGGCCTATATTGAAGAACCTTTGATGTTTTGCTGAAGAGTTTGGGCTTTGTGGACAACATAAAGAAATTCACAGATAAATTATAAATTTTTGTTCATGTATTTATACAACAAGTATTAAGTGATAACCTACCATGTAGTAGGCATTGTGCTCAGCACTGGGAACACATCTGTGTACAAGATGGAGTCTGGGGAAGAGGGGTTCCTGAGAGTATTTGGAGGTAGATGCATTGGAATTGGTGTCAGGTTAGAACGAATTGGATGGAGAAGTGTGGCTAGAGAAAGGGACTGAGGATAGCACCAAAGTTTTCCTCTGGCTCCAGAGATTGGGGGGATGGTGGCGCCTTTACCTGAGGTAGGTAATGTATGGAAGGTGAGGGAAAGCGGTTGATGTAGGAGGTGAGTAGGAAGCACCGGAGTTCAGCTTGGACAGTGCACCTGAGATGCCGGTGGGGCTTTCAGTAAGGAAGCTGAGAAGCTAATTAAAACAGAGGCTTGTGTTCCAGGAGAGAAGCTCAGATGTAGGCCTTGGTGTGGGACTCCATCTATAGTAATAGTTGAGTATGGTGGGTGGAGGCAGGTGACATTCATGAGGAGCAAGAAAGGAATAATTCATATTGCATTCAAGAAAACAATTGACTTTGAAAAATAAATTACTCCCAGCATTACTTTAACTAGCTCCTAGCCATGTAGCCTTAATCTCCTTTTCCCAAATTTTGTGGGTCTGCCTCTTCCTGTCCCATTATTTATTAGGAAGGAGAAAGCCAACCCCACACATAGATAGAGGAGGCATGGGAGGCTAGGATTTAGAGACTTAGGGAAAGTTTGCCTGCTGCCTGACATTGACTGAGTCACAAGCCTGGCCTGGAATTAAAGCGTTGTGTAGCACTTTCCGGCAGGTTGCAAACACTATACCTGATCAAAGTAACGTGTGTGTATTTATAAACATTATTACTAATTATCATGGTTATTAATGCTAAAAATAGCAGCTCATGGTTTGTTATGGTTTGGATTGTGTCTCCCTGACCCTCCAAAAAAAAAGAAAGAAAGAAAGAAAGAAAAAGATATGTTGGATTCATAGCCCTCCGTACCTCAGAATGGGACCTTCTTTGAAGAGAAGGTCTTTATTAGAGATAATAGAGTTAACTGAGGTTGTCAGGGTAGGCCCTCATTCAGTACGACAGGCGTCCTTTAAACAAGGGAAACATGAACCACAAGGGAAACATGAACCCGGAGACAGACATGCACATAGGGTGAATGCCATGGGAGAGAAAAGGATGACAGAGACTGGGGCAATTCATCTACAAACCAAGGACTGTCAAAGATGGCCAGCAAAAAGGGAACCCTCATACACTGTTGGTGGGAATGTAGGCTGGTGCAGCCACTGTGGAAAACAGTATGGAGTTTCTTTAAAAAACTAAAAATGGAACTGCCTTTTGATCCAGCAATTCCACTACTTGGACTATACCCAAAGAATCCTGAAACACCAATTCATAAGAACTTATGTACACCTATGTTCATAGTGGCGCTATTTACAATAGCCAAGTGCTGGAAACAGCCTAAGTGCCCATCAGTGGATGATTGGATCAAAAAACTTTGGTACATTTACACAATGGAATTCTATATAGCAGAAAGAAAGAAGGAACTTGTACCCTTTGCAACAACATGGATGGAACTGGAGAGTATTATGCTTAGTGAAATAAGTCAGTCTGTGAAGGACAAATATCATATGATCTCACCCATTATGGGACAATAATGAGCAAAACTAACAATAAGCAAAACAGAACCAAGTATATGAATACAAGGAATAGGCCTTCAGTGGTGAGGGGGAAAGGGGTTGGGGGGAGGGGGGAGGCAGAGGCAAGAAAGGAGAGCAGCTTAGACAAGAACCTAGTGTAAAGGAACTAGGACATGGACAACAGGTGGGATTGACTTTGGGGGGAATGGGTGGGTGGGGAGGGGGACAGAGGGGAACAAAAAGGGGATGGATGTAATACAACAACAATAAAATTAAAAAAAAAAAAAAAAATGATGGCCGGCAAACCACCAGCAGCTTGAGGAGAGTCATGGAAGAGATTTTTCCACTCAGCCCTCAGAAAGAACCCATCCAGCTGACAACTGTCAGCCTCTGAAACTGGGGGGTGATCAATTTCTGTTGATTAAGCTACCCCATTTGAGATACTTTCTTGTAGTCACCCTAGCAAACTGATATATAGTTGTGTATTGTTTGACAATTTACAAAGTGCATTTTTTGCTCATTTTAACTTAACCCCCACAACCTGTGGGATGCATTTTTAGTGATCCTTTTTCAGGATAAGAAACTAAAACTCACAGGGTTTCTGTGTGATAAGACACAGGACGCCGGAACTTTCATAGAGAGAGAGGCAGAAAATTTCCCCCATGGGCACAGCACTGCATGAATGGTGTTGTGGTCCAGTATGTTGGTTGAGCAGGTGGCAGTCAGCCAGGGACAGTCTCATGGGTTTGAATCCAGCTCCAGCAGCTCAGGCTGGTGATTCTGAGCAAGTTTCTTAACCAACTCCGTACCTTAATAGGATGGAGAAAATAACAAGACCTAAGGTTCTTGTGAGAATTAAATGAGCTAATTCCTGTGAAACATTTAGCACAGTGCCTGTTGCATTAATGTGTGCTCAACAAATTGTAGCTATTTTAAAATAACTTCTCATGGAAAATTATAAGGAGTTGAGAAGCCCTTCACTAATTATGAGGGCCATACAATCATAGTTGCCTCTTGTGAATGTACTGTGCAAAAGGTTTGTACTAAAAATGCATCATGTGTTACTTAATGGTCTCTAGGTATTTAGAGGGGTGGGGTGCATGGCAACTGCTATCTATTCATAGGCAAACACAGTTGGCTCCCAGGGTCATTGAGTCTATTCAGGGAGGTCCTCTGCCCACCTTAACCCCCCAAGAAGCTTTTTGTGGTGGTAATAAGGATTCAGGCTGGGTCAGCCAGGAAAAAGAAGGGAAAGAAATGGAGGTTATATGCAACTGGGAATTAATCAGTTAAAAGGTCAGAAAGCAAATCATGGGTTTTGATATAGATGGGTCCCACATGCTCTGAACTTGAAAATTACTGCATAAGGTTTTGCTATGAGCAAATTCACTATAAAGGGAATTCACTACACAAATAATGGGTAAAGGAACACAATCACCATTTTGAATTTAAAAAATGCAATTAAAATTGGTGCAGGCCCACCGAGCCTTGCCAAATCCTGCTTTAAATAACAGTTTGGAGAATCACAAACTTCAATTACTTTTGGCAATGTCATGATTTTCCATGAGGCGCTATAGGTTATTAAATGTCATAGCTATTTAGCTCACTAATGAATAGTTTATCCTACTTCAATTAGACTGGTTTTTCTTCTCCCTTTCTCTCTCCCTCTCTCTCTCTCTCCTTTTCCCTCCCTCTCCCCCTCTCTCCCTCCCTCCTTCCATCCAACTCACTCAAATAATTAATGATAATTAAAGGGCCCAGGTTTTTCATCCAAGATATCTTTACAGTTCTAGGGTTACTTAGGGTAGAAATCTGGCTCCATCTTGTGAACTTAATATCTATCTTTCACACCAGTAGTGACTATCATAATGATAATAGTAAAAACAATTGCAGTTATATATTTTATGCAACACCTTTCAAAACATTCTGAGTATGTTACAGTTTTCTCTTAATACTTTTGTGTAATAGACAAGGAGCAGATTTATTTTTTTTTTTAAGTCAATGAGACAAAGGTGATTAAATAAATTTTCCCAGATGATAAATTTAATCAGGAATAAAGCAGAACAAAATGTGAATGGGTAATGTAGTTTTCATTCCATGGAGCTATCTAGTTCCCCGAGTTCTCTCTCTCCAGTGACAGAGCATTGAGGCCAGGGGATGCTAATAAGTTCACGTATTTCTAATTTCCATGTTATTGAGGTCTGATCAGTTGAATAGCAATCCCTTCCTGATCTGTGATGTGCTTATTTGTTTTATAGTTCCACTTCAATCAAGAGCAATGATGGCCCCAATGATTACTGATACTCACAGAGAAGGTTAGAATTAGATACAGACTCTATGTAATCCAACATAAGTATACTTAGGAAATGTATTTCAGGAAAGGTGAGATAAAAGTCATCAATAACAAAACACCTAAAAATAAGAAAAAAGGACCAATTGAAGAGCTCTTAAATATTTAGCAGCTCATTCTTCAGCTCTAAAATGAGACCAAGCTTTGGAGTTCTGATCCACACCTGAGCCAATTTACTATTTTAATCTAGTCAGCCAGTGCTCTGTACTAGGTAGTCCTGTCCAGTATGGGGAAGACAGATAGATACAGGTCACTTCTCTGCAGTGATCTGTGGTCACAGTTTTCCCCTTATCCCAACCTGGGCCAGACATGGGAGAGCTCAGTCACTTTAAGACCTAGCTTGTCACACACTTGAAAAACAAAATTGAGACAAAGAGAAGGCCCAAATGATAGACCAAGGGCCACGATCATTCTGTGCAGAAAGAGCACTAGGGAATGATTAATGGCTCCTATGAATCTCACTTGTCCTTCCTGCTCCCACCCCAAAGCTCTTCTGCTTTCATGCCCACATTTAACTCCTGACTAGATTGCCTACAATATTGGCTCCTTTAGGAAAGAGGGACAACATGACAGCCCGACACAGGAACAAACTGCCTCTGCTTTGGGGGCCTTCTTGATTCTTATGCTGTATTACAGCCTCTCTACTTATCCTTACCATGCGTCCCAGTCACATCCTCACTCTGGGATTGGAACCACCTGTCCAGACCCTGAGGCATCTTTCCCTTTGGCATCTAATCGGTCATTTGGCCCTGGTGCCACCTATCATTATAAACAGAACCCAGTCAGCAAATCTCAGGCCACCTCTGGGGCCTGACATCTGCTTGCCCTTCTGGCATTTCTTCATTCTGGCTTGAAGCTCAGAGCAACTGACTTCCAGGTCTGGTTTGCCCAAACTATGCCTAGCAATTATTAATTACTGACTAGATACTGCACGCTTTTTAAAATGCATTGCATATTTATTTTATCCTTACAACAACCATATAAACTTGATATTACTATCATACCCTTTTTGTGAAGGAAACTTAAGCATGGGGATATAAACTTATTTGTCCAAGGCTGTCAGCCTTAGAACCCCCAGAATCCTGTCCTTAAACTTCTTTAAGAAAAGTAGCTCTGCAGTGATTGGCTGGAACCCGAATGTCCATAAATCCAGAGGACTAGCTGCTCCCTATCCTGGCAACACTTCTCTTTTTGAAGAACTCAGCTTCCTAACGGAATGGGAAGAAAAATGTAGTCATGGGACATTCCCTTGCTCTCCACTAGTTAGACTATCCTTCGCTCCGCCCTGTGCTTCCTGGGGGGTGGGGGTGGGGTGGGGGGATTCCATTGCCACCCCTTTCCTACATGCAGAGCTTTAATTCTCTGCTGTCCCATCCCTGCAGCTGTTCTTGGGGCTCTGAGTTATTATTGCACATTATCATTAATGGATTACCCCCCTCATAAGATTTCCAAATAGAGGCCTGGCCCGCCAGATCGTAAAGGTTAGGCCCACGTATTCCAGGGGGCTGTGTCAGATGAGGAATTCTAATGGAAAGCTTTGCATCTGGAGCTTTCTAATGGTGCCTTCAGGCAAAAAAAAAAAAAAAAATTAAAATTAAACCAACAACCCAAAACCCCCACCATGCCCCACTCCCCACCATCACCATTCCAACTTTCCCCACAGCAAAATTTCTGACTTGGTTACATAGAATTCATTAGTAAGCAAGGAGGAAAGCACTCCAGGCAGTTTACTCTTGAAAGTGTAAACTGTCAGAACATTTGTGGTTATAAACATTCTGAAAATAATCCATTTTCTCTAGTGCCTGGTGATTTCAAATAATCAAAGATCTTCTGATACAGAGAGAGGAAGCATTACAGAGGTGGTAAATCTAACACTGTCCAGCTTTCAGCATTTTAACGCTAAAGGTAACATGCTTATGAGTTTGAAATCTGGAGCTCCCATTTACTTGGGCTTCCTCTACTTTCCATTACTTTATTTTCCACCCTAAACATTCCCAGGGGTGTGTACAAGCAATTCTTGGTTTTTTTACATGTATCAAATTTGTCCAGCTTTTCTCCCCCATCTCTTCTCCTGCTTCCTTCTTTCTCTGTTCCTCCTGCTCTTTCTTTTCTCTCTCCCCTCCCCCTTCCCCCTTTCCCTCCCCCTTACCCCCACCTCTCTCTCTCTCTCTCTCTCTCTCACACACACACACACACACACACACACACACACACACAGCACACAAGCACACAAATTCCCACTGGAATGGGAATGAAGTTCTAGAAAGAACCCAAGAAAGAAGTGGTTTTAGGGTCCCCTTCTATAGTTCTCACTGGCTGGTCCATGATGAGACAGGACTCTGGGAGGAGGAGACTGAGAGCCTGCTTTGCAGGGCGGTTCCCAACCTGTCTTTGTCTGAAAACTGGGCACTGGGCCAGCCCCAGCCCTGTAGATTGCCACTCTTGGCCTCCAGCCCAGTGATGGATCTGACTGTCATTTCCCTACCCCTAGCGAGGCGGGGGTCCAGCTGAGAAGAGGGATGAGGAGGAGAAACAGCTTGGTCTGGGGAAATGGGTAGGCATGGCGACGCTGAGGCTGGACTCAGCTGGGGAGGTGGGGGCCTCAACCAGCCAGGCATCTTCTTGTCAAGCCCTGCTCATTGGTTAGAATCCATTATGAAAACCAGGGAAAGGAGCAACTCCATCAGAAAAATCTTGTAGTCAGGCAGCAAGAGGAAAGGCAGGAAGGCTCCATCACTTCTCACAAAGAGGAGCTGGTAAGCAGCAATCTTCTTTTTAAAGGCTTCCTGAAAAGAGAAGTCCGTATCTTCCTCTTCTGGAATAAATTCCATAGTTAAATGCCCCACACAAGCGAGAAGGTCTACTTTACACCCAACTTAAACCAGAAGACCAGCCCCTCTGTGTTGATCTTGTGCCATAGGCAGGGGAATAAAACTAGCAACATTTAGAAGCTGACCAAAGAACAGCTTATGTGTAATTAAGAAAAAAACACAAGGGATAGCCATAATACCTGAAGGACTCACCTGCTTTTATTGCTTCAAAATTTTTACATCTGGCTATTATCAATGTATTCCTATACATTAAATTTATAATATCTCAGAGATGTAAAGAATCTGAAAGCTCATCTTGTCCAATTCCCCTTGCCTGACTGATGAGGAAATAGACACCCAGAGGGGCCCAGTGACTAGGCCAAAATCACACAGGTAGAAGAACTGGAGAAAGGACCAAAATCCAGACAAAGCAAGCTGTGTCTCTCTTTCTCATTCTCTCCCTTATGACATTCCTTCCCTTATTTTCTCTACTTCAACCTAACTGGAAAACTTAAAGCAATGTATGTATGTCTGTGTGTATATACGTACATATGCGTAGATATATAAGGTCTGTCCTGAAAGCATTGACCCAACATCAATATCATTAAAACAGTTTGCATGGCTGATACTTTCAGGACAGACCTTATGTATAACATCCATGACACCAGCTCATGTATTCTGTCTATTCATCTGTTATTTATCTGTATCTCTCTCACTGGACTGTAACATGCCTGAAATCAAGATACATGTTTCTCTTGTTCTCCATTGGTTCCTTAAGGTCCCCCCTTGCCCTGCCCCAGAAAAAGGCTGGACTATATTAAGTACCCACCAAATATTTGTGAGTGATGAATAAGTTAGTGGAAGAGGGATAATAACATCAGTATTGACATAGTAAACACATAAAAAAATAACAATCATGTAGTAGATTGCAAAGAAGATGCAAATGTCATTAGTGGACATGTTTTGGCTTCACCAATTTTCCCCTTTCAAGTGGGTCATAGATTTTGCTCCTTGTGGAATATATATCTCCATCCCCAACAGAGAAGCCTATAGAGATGCTAAAGAAAACCTGATGTGGTGAACCCTCGGAGGCTGGGCCTCTCTCCAACGTTCAGGGTGTTTGCCCTCTGGTCACATCCCTTTAGGTGTCCAGACTCCCAGACATCTCCAAGCTTCTCCACTGGTTTCCCACTAGTGGTGCAGCTGGAAGTCACTAGTGCTGTTCACCTGCGGTTTCCAGTGTTGCCTTCTGTGTACATAGCTGAGTGCGCTTCAAGGTACTTTTGTAGCAGGTTGAGCCACGTGATTAGTTCCAGCCAATGAGTTGTGAGAAGAGCTTTTAGTTGCTGGTTCTGGGCCCTCCAGGGCTCTCTTTACATTTACAAAGCAGTGAGCCATGTTCATGACCGTAATTGTTCCCTTACCCTGGGTCCCTGCATGAGGGGGCACAGAGCAGACCCTGCACTGAATGTGGAGTACAAGCAAGGGGAAAGAGTTCTGTAGTCTAAGCCATTAAGATTTAAGCATTGTGGAGCTAGCCTGACAGGTACACTGTGGGAGGCTATTTAACAGGTATAATGACTGTCACATCTCATAGCATTGAATCATGTGAAGAGGAAGTCATTCTCTTTTCAGATCTCATCCAGTCATTGAGATGAGGAGAGAAGTCTCAGTTAGAGCTGTATGTCTTTAGCTCTCCTGCTGCTACTCACTTTCCTTTGTAACAGAGTAGAACTTAAGAGTACCTGGGTAGAATTTCATTCTATTGTTTGTTTTCACATTTTATTTTATAGTGACCTCTATAAATTTATGGAATGAGATACTGTGTTTTTAAAAATACATAGAATGTGGTAAAATTTCCTTCATTTTATATGTGTAAATAATATAACTAACATTCCACAGTGCTTAGTATGTGACTGGCCTACTCTAAGGCTCTGGGATGTAATAACCTATTCAATCCTCATAACAATCTAGGAACGAGGTGCTATGCTCTCACTTTACAGAGAAAACTGAGTGGCCCCACAAAGCCAAAACTAGAATCTACATTCTATTTTGTACTCTGAGTTGATTGAAAAAAGTTTTCTTTATCATTCAATTGGTATGTACCCAAAGCAATACTTTTGAATGTGGTACACCAATGATGGTACTTTAGGAAACTGCTCTTAGTCGGCCAAGAGACTTGCTAGCCTCCTTGCTGTGGACTGACTTCTTACCCATTCCCTGCATTCCTGCCCCAGACAGAGGGCACTCTGCCTTGGTGCTCACAGAGTCCCCAAGGGCCCAGGAACTCACGACAATATTCTTCTGTGTGACTATGGAAGGCAAATGGATTTGTGAGAGTTTGAAGGAGGATAGAAGGGGCTATAGGTAGTCAGAGGGGAGGGAATGGTGACCATTTGTGTTTGAAGGATTTAGCTGCAGAAGGACCGTCCTTCCAGAAGCACTGGAGCGAATGGAACCCGTTCAGCTGGTGGGTGAGGGTTGTGCACCCCACATGCAGCACAGCTAGCCCCAACTGCTCCCAGATCCTCCCTGTTCAGAAAGCCTAAAGGAGACACCTGATAATAATTCCTCGACCAGAAACATGTTTTTCTGTATGTTTTCTTTTAAGGGGTTCAACCCTTGAAATAACTTTTAACAGGCTGCTCTTTGCAGCAAGGAAATTTATGAAAAATCGCCGCTTGAAACTTATCTAGCATGGAACACTCCAATTTCTTTGTGTGGTGCATTGTTAATGTTCCTGGGAAGGTTTCCTTTGTAAAGATGACTGTGGCTTTAAGATCTACATATTCTGGAGGAAAGGCAGCTTCATGTATCTGTGGGTTTGAAAAGGGGCCTTTCCTCAATCAGGGCTTATTCACTCTGGCTTCCTCTAATAGGAGAAACAAGCCTTTCTGATTGTCCCCAGTCCTTGGGTCATTTTGTTCTTGCCATGTTTTTTATGGCTGTGCTGCCTGAACACATGGAAATAAGTCTAGTGGTGGGGAAACCACAAAAGAGGCTCTGAGTCATATGTCATTCAATGCAACATAATTGGTGGTGGCGGTTGGGGGGTGGGAAATCTATATTCATTATTGGTTAAAAGTAGGAAGTGTGAGTCAACAGACTAGTTTCTCGTGGTCTTATTACTTTGATTGCCCTTTCCTGGGCAGTAATTCCTGTGAATCTTACCTAATACAATTCTCCTAGTCAGCCAAGAAGACATTGTTGGTTTCATGCTCAGCCGCTTTGTTATTGTTCCTCTAAATAATTAGAGATTACTGAAACACAGTTCCTCTTTCTCAGTGTTAAGAAAATGTACATATTTAGACAATAGATGGCAGTGTTTCCACAAATTTTAATATTGCAATAGCTCTTAAAGGAAGCCAGGTGCTCAGCCAGCCCATAGCTTGCCGTGATCGTATAGTGGTTAGTACTCTGCGTTGTGGCCGCAGCAACCTCGGTTCGAATCCGAGTCACGGCAGGAGGAGAGGAAGCTTTTGGGAAAAAGCAACACTAGTCCCAAGCTGTACTCCATCCAAACAACATTTTGCAACCAGACATAGAATAATGAAATCAATAAAAGAGAAACCACTACAAATATTTTAAACTTTGGACAGATGACATACATGGGGTGGCTTTATTAAGGCACTAATCCTGTTGCAAGCGTGTTGTGTGTGTGTGTGTGTGTGTGTGTTTTATTTGCATTGATGGATAATATGATAAAACTGGAGTGTAGTGGGCATGTAATTATTATTAATTACAACTACTTAAGCTCTGCTTTGAGCGGACTCATCAAGTCTGCTTGCCTTTGAGCCTTGCCAGGGCTGTATAGTAATAACAACCCTGAATTATTTGGAAAGATGTCAGCAGTAGATGTGGAAATCCTGTTTAACCAGGCATGAATTGTTGTTAGGAGGTTTTTTTCCAGGATGACAGAGAGAAAATGAACTGTCCCTTATCAGTAATTGCAGGAAACATTTTGTTTCTATGATATGAACTGGCTGTAATTTAACTTTCCTGCATCATTGGATAATGTAAGAAGCCAGTTGTTGCTCAAAACGAAATTCTCTGAAGTGGGCATTTGGGTCTGATAAAGGGCAAATTATAAGTAGACAATGGGGCTCGAGTAATAAATTATGTCCATATATGGTGAAACTTTTTAAATGACATTTTCCAAAAGACTGGGGTTTGTATTATAAATGGATAAATGTTGAATTAATGTAAGTAACATGGCTTTAATGGGCCTTTCCCCAGGACTTAAAAACATGAACAATACAGCCTGAAAATGTAAAATATAAATATAATATAATGAGGTTTACTGCTCTGAAATTATGGCCCGCCATGTTTTAAATAAGGGATCACTCAAATTTGCATTTTAATGCCTCTAGCCATTGTTTCATGGATGGCCTAACAAAAATCCATGTTTGTTATTTATGTAATACTGAAAATAATTTTTAATTTAAATATATACTGAAGGCAATCAGAGAATCTATTAAGTTCTTTCAGAGTTAGTGAATTCTTAGAAACAGTTTTCTAGAAAACTGAGATATACAAGTACATTGCCTACCTCTTCCAAAACAAAAACAAACAAAAAACCCAACCCAAAACAGTTTCTGTTTGACCATAAGCCTGAAAAAAAAAACAGCCTAAGAATATCATAAAGTAAGAAGAATGTATTCATTGTTTCACCCAAGATTCATTTTGAGACCATTTTTTAATCTGTAGTATCTTCTTTCTATGACTTATTCCCTAATTGCTTCCCCACCCATGTCCCCCACAAACTGCACCTCCCCTTCTCCAAAGGGCCTAGCCTGGGCTCTGCCTCAGGTCTGCAAGGCCTTTTATCTGGCTGGCACCAATAATGCTTCTAAGAAGACTACTAAATTGCAGTTGCTCTTTAGTTAAAATCAGATAATGGAATAAGTTCATCCCAGGTTATTTGTATTTTATTAGGAGACTAATGCAATAAATTTATCATTTGAGGAAGAAGATTGTGTCAGTCAGAACTTAGTGGTTGCAAATGACAGAAACATAGCATGTCCTGAGTTAAAGAGAGACCTGTACCCCGACACTTGTATAGTGAGCTTCAGAAATAATTGGAACTGGTTTATTAAAGATGACCAGGACACACACACTCTCCATCTCATTCCACTTCTCTCAAACTAACTTCTATGTGACAGAAAATATGGCAGCCAGCCCCAATTCCTACTCTTTGTACCTTACAATGTTGCATCCTTCATGAAAGCCCCCAAGTTACTGTTGAAAAAATCCTGGTGAAGGATCCGATTGGTTTGGTTTTGGCCAGGTGTCCTTCACTGGAACAATCATCTCTGTCCATGGTGATAGAGTCAGATATCACAATAAGAGACCTACCTTTGGCTTGAGACCAGTGCCAAGGTGAGGGTACTGACAGCCCTAGAACCCCCTCACTTGCTTCCCTGGGAAGTTTTAGTCATCGCTTTACTGGAGCACACCATGTGGTAACTGCCACCTTCTATAAACCCAGGAGTTCAGTTTCCAAACTATTAACCTATTAATATCTTCACTGCATTGTGAAAAATGAAAAGCAGTCTGTGGGGAGAGGGATGTCAGAATATGATAATTAATTTAGACTCAACGTGGAGCATAGGGGCACAAAGCAACTGCTTGAACAAAGAGGAGCAAAGGGAACACTTCTCTCCTCTGTTGCTGTCAAAGAGAGTGTTTCTCTTTGTGGATGACTGCTCTCCCAGCTTGGCCAGGAGAAAGTGAAAAACCATCTGATTCTGCTAAGAAAAATCCACTTGAACTTGGGCAAGTTACCTAAGCTCTTGGAGGAAAAAGGAGGCAAGAGTTAATGCAAGAATTAAAAGAATAATGTACAAACCAATACATAAAGAACACCTAGTATAGAGGCACATAATGAACATGAAACACTATCACTATCACCTAGTAGATATGTAACAAATAATATTAATTATTAATATTCCAAGACTGCATAGTGTCCTTGCCCTTCACCCAGCCTCCATTAGTAGAAATACTAGAGTGAGATTTTTGTTAGGAAGAGGGCTCCTTGCCATGGGTTTTTCAAGTTTAAAATGTGATAGACTCTAAACCAGGAGTAGCACATGTCAGAATGTACTGAATAGCCAGTCTCCTATCCAATTTTGCCATTCTAGTTCACTCCCTCTTCACATGATTACCATGACCAAGGGTCATATAAATCAAAGGTTGTTTTCATCAACTGTTTGTTGACATTGGGTGTCCTGTCTTCTTGCTGATGTTAAAATATATTGGATTTTTGTTCTAGAATCATCAAGTTCTATATCAAGTTGGTGTTCAAAAATTTTAGAGCTGAATTGTCAGAGGAAATTACTCATAATTTTAATTATATTACCTTTTAAGCAATTTCTGCTGTTACCTTTTAAAAAACATTTCATAAATATCTCAACAGGCTCCATTATTATTTTCATGCACACATTGTCTGCATTTTATACCAAAGCCATGATGACGCTGATGTAATCTTTCAAAACTCATCTCTCTAAAATGTCAGGAACAATGTAAAGCATTTCAGTGCAAAGGTAAGCCATTCACAAACTAGATGCCCTAACAGCTTTTTAACATTAAAGTTGAAATGTCAGAGTACTAACCAAATCCTTGTTTTGAGCACATGGCTCTGGCTGAAAGCTATAGTTTTCACCTGTCTGTGACATTGTTATCCCCTAGATTTGTTCATTCAAATTGTGAAATCTTTTGCTCATTGAGAAGTCAGGTAGCCTTTTTTTTTCCCCCTTCTTTTTTTTTGGGGAACCAACTAAAAGCGCAAGAGAAGACTTATTCTCTGCATAACCTATTCTCTGTATGACTTTATTTCATTTATGTTGGTATCATCACAGTTGTCTATTAGTGTTTACTCAGGCAAAAAAAACCCAAAAAACCAAAAAACAAAAAACCCCACAAAACTTACCTATGTAACTGTAATTGAGTAACTAAATTAAAAGTTAACATTTTTTTCTGATCAAGTCATAAATTAAATAGCCTAAAGTAAGTAATAAAATGAGTATTTCTTAAAAATCAACATCTATCTGTTCCCTAATTAAGAATATAATTTGGGAACCAAATACATGAATAGAATGAATAGACCTTCAGTGGGCAGAGATGAGGAGGGAGAGGAAAGGTGGGAGGAGGAGGCAAAGAAGGGGAGCAGTTTAGTTAAGGAACTAGTATGAAAGAACCATGGACATGGACAATAAGTGGGACTGACTTTGGAGAGGAGTGGGTGGATGGGGAAGGGGACAGAGGGGAGTAAAAAGGGGATGGATGTAATACAACAATAAAGTGAATTTAAAAAGAATATAGTTTGTCTTTGTGCAATAAAAATACATTTATGTGTAGAAAATGATTTCTTAGGAGCAAGTCTGAATGGATGGAATTCCCTTCAGGGAGCAGTGCTAGGCAAAAAGGATGGGTGGGGTATTTGCTGATGCCCTGTTGTGAGGGTGGGAGGCCTGAAGGCCAGCTCAGTGGAGCAGTAGTGTCCCCAGGAGTGGTATCTGGTGGTGACTTTGTAGAAAGAGAAGACATCCACTGACACCTGTTGCAACTTCATTCATAGGATCTAAGTATTGAGAGATGATGTGTATGCTATTAATTCTCTTATAGCTCAGCCAATGATACTAAAGATCCTTCCAGTGACCCTACCTGTTCCAAGATGTTGTTACTTATCTCAGCCACAACACCCTGAAAGGCTGATGACCTGTGGCAAGGCCTGGGAATATGGGCTTTCCAAAGAAGTAACTGACAGAGGAAACTTTCCACAAAAGCTGAGTCAGAAAGAAAGGTTTTCCTAACAGACCAGGTTCAAATTCCAATTCTACCGTTTTTTGACAGCTTGACTTTGGACTTGACCTCTTTGTGCTTTGCTTCATTAGCAAAACGGAGAATACGGGGGTTAGATAAGGTGGTGTATATCTGTTGAATGCTAATGATGATGACAGTGTTCCCCTTCCCTTCTGTCTTTTCCCAGAAACATGATCTTTGTTCTTTGTTATTTGTGTGGACTTCCCAGCATTGTAAAGTCAAACAAACAAAAAAAAAGCCTTGTTCAGCCTCTGGTCGGCAGCAGCCTTAACACATTGCATCTTCACCTAAGCTCTGTCATTGATTTCAGGTCATGTTGCCCCTAGAAAGGTGAATGTGTGTTTTCCAGTTTGTTTGAGAATGAGCAAACAGCTAGGGAAGGTCATGGTCAAGTGTACTGATGATAAACCTAAATTTCCACTAGATGGCGCTGCTTGTTGTTCGTCAAAGACAAGGGACTTTCTTCCTTTCTTTTCTTTTTTTCCTCCATGGGTAGCCGGCCCGGGGTGTCTGCCCCTGGGATCTTAATCACACCCGAACCCCTCTATTCCCTGAAAGAAGGCTCTCTTTTCATCATATTATCATTAAAACCTGAGGATCAGACTCCACCCACAAGCAGTGGAATTACCTCAACAATGTTGTCTTTATTCAGAGGTGATTTTAAAAGAATATATTGTATTGGGATGTCAATGTTCAAAGGCTCCGAAGCAGAAAATTCCATTTCACACATTTCAAAAGAAAGTGTGATTAATGAAGCCACATAAATTTATGTGGAGGCTGGAGTAGTTTCAGAAATCACACCATACAAATCAAAGAAGCTGGTTTTTCTACTCTTTCTTTCACTTTCTCTGATTCTCATTTCCACACCATCTCATCCTTTCCTTCCTTCTCTTTCATGGTTTCTTGAATACAGTTGTCCCACATTCCGAAACAGGACACTTGATCAGGAATCCTCAGTACAGCTGGTTCAAGCTCTAACCATGGCCATTTCTCCTCCCCCTTTCCCCAAGAGATTTGACGTCAGGTTTGAAGCTGTAGCAATGAACTCACTCCACAGATTGCTTAGAAAACCTGAATGAATCCTGAAATTCCATGTACCTCATTATTAGCAAAGTGTCTTACTTAAGGAAAGCCAAATTAAAAAATAACATGGATCTTTACTGAAGGTTTTTTAGTAAAGGGGTGCAGGAATTGTAGAGACTGCCTCACAAAAATTGTAGCCAAATATCTGCTTCAGATGTGTTTCTATCTCCTTCCAATTTCCCACTTATACCAGCTTCTAACTGTGCCTGCCTATCTCCTCCAGGTTCTCCAACCATCTACCCTCTTATTACCCTTTTGTATTTCTATACCGTGTTCACATTCACAGTCCTGTCCATAAACTTGGGATCCCCACTCCTGGTCATGCTGGGAGTCCTCCCACCCCCTGACAATTGTCTCCCCCAGCCACTCTGACTATGTCTGCTTCCAAGAATGAGTCCATTACTCAGAGTCACAATGTAGATATGATACCATGTTGTCTAGTGTCTTGGAGTATAGTCTAGTGATTTAGCATGTGCACTCTGAAGCCAGATTCCTGTGTTTAAATTCCAGCTCCACTAATTACTTGCAAGGTGACCTTGAATAATTACTAAGCTTCTTTGGGCCTCAGTTTATTTATATATAAAAATGTAAGTGATAATAGTATCTATCTTTACTGTTAGTAGTGAATGAGCTAGTGGAGGTAAAGCACTCTGGTACAGAGAAAGTACTATATAAGTATTCACTATGACTATTATTATTATTGTTATTCTTATAATTATTACTATTATCATATGCCAGGTATAATGGTGGATAAAGAAAATATAAGAGTATACAAAATAGAAAATATCATTGTCTTTATGGAGCTTTCAGGCTAATGGAAAAAACAAGTCTCCTGGCACTTGCAGTTCAGCATGATAAGGTTATGAAAAGGAAAACCTCAAGCATGATTAGAACACTTATAGATATTTAGCCCCTAACTGGGAGTCTAGAGAAAGCTTCCCTTTGTCACTGAGACCCAAAAGGAATTAAGGAGTACTCTTCTACAGAGCTGCACTCATCCCTTATGGCTTTTGTGGGAAGGGCTTCGCAGAAGGGAGGGAACCTTGCTCCATCTCTCCTAGGTCTCGGCATGGCTTTGGTGCAGTGATCTCTGAAGGAATCCATCACCATTTAGCAAGTTGAGGTTTTGTACCTGCAGGAGCTATAAGTGGTTCCTGAGATAAGGCACATAACAAAGCAGTCAGAGCAAACAGATAAAAATGGATTTATTTCTGATTGTCCTTCTGGGCACTCCCTGATAACTCAGGCATTTCTTCAACTAGAGGGATGGTAAAGGGGAGGACAGACATTCTACGACATCTGACATCTGTTCCACTGAAGAACCAGTGAAGACAGAAAATTTAAAGACCTGTACTTACTGGGAAAGTTTCCCTCCCCCCCTTGCTTGTAAGGCATCATAAAATATCCAGTTTTATCAGTTAGCAAACGTATACTAAATGCTCATAATGTAAAATATGCAGGTGCAATAATGAAGACAAAGAAAGCTCTCATGAGCTTACAGTCTAAAAGAAAAATAAACATGCAACAAAATGAGTCATCAGAAAGACTTGCAGGAACACAAAAGTGGGTATGGAAACTGTAAATACATGCTGACCTATAACTGGTCTATGGAGATTACAATGGTAGAAAGGGACAGGAATACAGGATGAAGGCAGGGACAGAAAAGTCATTTAGAGATTAGCAAGATTATCAAACTATGAACAGAGGATTCCTTTTTTCTTTAAGTCAAAAATTGTTGTATAAATGTAAGACTTTTCCTGAGTTACAATTCAGGAGGATTTGGGGACACTCACAGACAGGTCACATCTTCATCCTCCCGGACAGTGTTATCTTAATTTCCAAAGCATCCCCAGGGAAGAAAGGCAAAGGAAAAAGACAGTGAGCAGTTGAAAACTGATGAAGGAGATAAAGAAAAGAAAGGACATTGTACCAATAAAGAAAGATGGCTGCCACCAAACTCTCTAAGGAAGCCTCATTTTTCTTTTTCCACCAAAAAGAATCCCCAGGTGAGCTCCCCCTGTAGAGAATCAACTGAGGTGCAGAGGTTGAGCATCTTTCTCAATGAATGAAATTAGACCTCTATAGTGAACTAGCTTACGATCCAGTAAGACAGCCAGCCAAATAAGTCAATACTATAGCAGCACACAATATGCTTTTGACAAACTATGGCAATCCTGCAGTGTGAAGTCAAATAAGTGCCAAGAGATTAGGTGACTCCAGATAAGCTTTGTGAATATATTAAAAAAAAAAAAAAAAAAAAAAAAGGTATTCTGAACTGTCTTAAACTTCAATCACACTAACATTCAAATGTGCAGAGAAATGTAGTCTCCTTATATTGTTTGTTTTCAGTTGGGCTTTTCTTATGGATGGACAGGCAGGAAATAGCTACAGGCCCAATGCAGTTTAATTTTAGTCCAATCCCAAATGGTAAATACACCCTGTAAGTAAAACTAGTCTTTTTGAAGCATGACTTAATCTTAATGACTTCTGCTCTCTTTCTCCAAATTCTCTGCAAGGACTTGGGGACACAGGTAGGGCAGGCAGTCAGGTTTGCGTGATTTTGTTGGGAGAGAGTGAGGGGGTCAGAGATCACATAGTGCCCTTGTATTGCCCTCTGTTCCTGCTGCTACAAATACTGAAGGTGGTGCTGGTGACCTTGTGCTCTGGCTTCTCTCACTTTGGTCAGGCTTAGTGGACCTTTCTGGCTGACTCAGCCTTACCCTGGCTCTCTCAGATGCTAAGGATCCCTGTAAGCTCTGTCACATGCCCTGGCTGGCCCACAGAAGATTCACTGACTCTTAATTCATGCACCTTCTAAGTGGTCTATGAACTTGTGGGTGAGTAGTAAAACTAAATTGAATTAGTTTTACTACTCTGACTTACGTCACTGTACGGCCTGTACTTTCCCCATCCACACCACACGCTAAACCGCTGGGTCTCCTAGGTAGGACGCTAAGGGACTTGAACACTCCTTATGTACCCAATCTTCCACCTTCTTCTCTAGCCAAGGCTTGAGTGGGAAAATTGGGACAAATCTAATTAATCCAACTTCCATTTTCTCTGTCCCTAAATGTCCCCCTCATGTTGCTGGTACAGTGGACTTACTTCCCCTACTATTTCCTCTCCCTTTGTACATGTCCCTTATGTGAAATTCTACCCAGATCATCAAACTTAACTCCCAATTATGTCCACTTGGCACTAAAGGAATTTTTAGATTCTTTCCCTTTCCAGAAACGCCTGTCTCTCAATCCTCCCCTCTGGGGCAGTGAGTCCTGTGGCTCCAGTCTCAGACATGCAGTGAAGCAATGCTTTAACAAGGAAGTGAAGTTTATGTCTTTAATGTCTACAGAGAGCGTATCTGTTTTAAGATAATAGAATTGTATTTCTTTGTCTTCCAATTGGGTAGGCCAAGGAATGTTGCTTTGCCAATCGCCTCTGTAGTTCAAGCTGGCAAGTGTCTCAAGCTCAGATAAGTCTAGGAAATGCTGAGTAAAACCAGCTTCAATAGGTTTATTGAATTACAGAGCCTGTAATATTCTAATATATTCTGTGCATTCCGATATATTCTTTCCCAAACTTATTTGACCATGGGACTTTTTTTTTTTTTTTTTCTTTTCATCTTCTGGGAACATCATTCTATAGAATACAAGAGTGGGAGGTGCTGAAAGCCCTTTGTCCCAGGAAACAGAGTATACCTCCACTCCTCCATCCCATCTTCATTAAATGAAAAAGCCACGGGTTAAGGCAAAATCATTTTGATATCTGATTTGTTTCCTAACTGGGCCCTTTCTGTGCTCCCTTAGGCTCTGGGCTTATTTATTTTATTTTGTAACTAACATAGCTGTGACATCAGTGTCATGAGCATAAAGTACCTGGGAGCTAGTCAGCTGGGGACACTGGAACTTAAGAGTGTTTATCTCAAAGTCAACAAGCAAGCATAAACTCAATCTGCCAATAACAGAAAAAGGCCCACTTCCTGGCTTCTTTGGGAATGCTCACTCAGTGGAGATGCGCTCCTGCCCTAGCTGTCATGGTGCAGGGCAGGACGTGGATGGCAGCTTATGGTGAAGGAATGCAGGATAAAATCTTATGAATCTATGACTTTCAGTGTAAAAATACTTATGGTGTAAGATTACTGCACAGTTCCCCACTATCAGAAAGAATGCAAATAGTCCTCTTGCGTGGCCTGAACAAGGAAAACAGCATCTGAGTAGACAGAAAATCAGGATCAAGAGGAAAGTTCTGGCAAAACTGTTTTGTAGAAAACATAATGACCTTAAAATAGGTTCCCTAAAAGGGGAATTACCTAAGAAAGATAATTGACTCTCAAGGGCTGTAGATGAGTTTCTAGGGAGGACAATGATGGATGAGAGGAAATGGCAGGAGAAAACCATGGATGGCCAGGATAAGGGGCCCAGTGACCCTTTTACCTTCCTCAGACTTTTCTTCTGTCCTTGTGTAAACAGAGAAGAAGCTCAGCTCAACACACAAAGTCAAAGGGGGCGTGGTGGATATTTCATGTGCAGCCACATGCGGGCTGAGAATATAACTCATAAAAAAAAAATCAGTCCCATTGTACACATGTCTGTGCGAGAAGAATTGATTTATATGAGCAACATTAGCGTGAGGAATATCCTGGGCTCACAAGCAAAGGCCAGGGAGTCCTGGGCTCCCAAGGACTCAGAGGTGGCCACTTCACACCCTCCTGTGTAAGAGCAATAAAGCAGACACTTTGCTTCTAGCTCCAGCCCCTTCTGTTGTCCTCAGAACAGAGCATGATATATGAATTATTTTCTAAGTCAGTCAATCAAAACTACTTATATCGGTAGCACTCTTTGAGTTAAATTGTAATATTTCCATTGGCCTGTGGGGGTACTTGTTCCTCAGGAAGGAGTCAATAGAGATAGGAATGATTATTTGAACTGCCATGAATCTATATGGCTATAAAACAAAATAATAATAAAATAAAATAAAATAAAATCTACCCATAGCAAAACTACTGTTGTTGAGAATCCAAAACTGTGGAAATAACTCATCTTCCTCCAGGCTAGGCTGAAAGACTCTGTAAGTGTCATTGTTTCATGTGACCAACATCTTCCTCATGTTTCTTCCTACCTCCAACTTCCCCAACAAAACAAGGTTATGGCTGGTGGGGCCAGGAAACAATCCCCCTCCTCAGCCACTAAGATGGTCACTAGACTCAGGTTGGGCCATTGAGGACCATATACTTCTAGCTAGAGGGATTAGTCCAAGGTGTGGACACATGCTGATGCTGAGTTCATCGAAATTCATCCATGGAATGTGTTGAAATCGAGGGGAGGAATCGGTGTCTCTGGGCCTGCCTCTCCAAGGCTTGGTTTTATGAAACTATTGGCCTCTAAGCCTTACTGCCTTTTTAAAGTTAAAGTAGTTCAAGCTGGAAGTTTATCAGGTACAATTGAGAGACCTCCAACTAATACAGGGACTTTGGCAGAATGAGAAAGATCCTTACTTTCTTTTTCTTATTTCAAAAGAATGTTTATAGGAGGCACACTACGTGCCAGGCCAGAAATAGGGTGGGGAGCAAACATCAGCTCTATCGACATTCATGTTCGGTGAGATTATGGCCTGTTGGGAAGAGCAAGCATCCAACAATTGCTAAAAATTAATGAATTTCAAACGTTCCATGTTCTATAAAGAAAAGTAGCCAATAACCAGAGGCTCACATCTGGAGAATAGGCAACAAAATTTCCACAAGGAAGTGATAGTTAAGCTGACCTAAAGATGGTCTGAGTTTAGTCTGGTCTTCAGGAGCCAAAATCTCCTTTGCCATTTTAACCCTGCATAGTGTAACGGTTACTCAAGTTTAAAAATGTCTTTTTTGTTTGTTTGTTTTTTTAACTAACTGAACTGAGGCAACCTGATTATCTGATCATCTTAGTGGGAATATAGATTTTTTTCTGTACTTTGCTTACTTTCTATAACATCATTAAGTTCCAAATGCATGGTAAGAGAAACTTTTGATCTGAGTAAAATGAAGTACCAGGTAGAAGAGTGGGATAGAGAGCCTTCAATTTTTTTTTTTTTTTTTTTAATGGTCTTTCTGATTCTTCTGCAATGCATTATCTGTGGAGTCCTAAATGTCAACAAAATCCTGATAGACTTTTTACTCAATCAACTATCATGAAAATATAAAACTGGGTACAGTTTGGTATAGAAAATACATTTGTTGAAAATGAACTCTAAAGCTATGTCAAAATGAACCTGAGCTGCTATGCAAATTAGCACCTGCTCAATCCTAGTACAGCACCCTTTGCTTTGTCGAAATGTTTCCAGTTGTGATGGATTCACTGCCCATTGGTTCATAGCAGGTAATTTACATTTGTCAACTCTCATGCAGGTATGATAACTTGTATTGAAAAGCCATCTTATCTTCCTCGGTGGAAAAACTAATCTGATTTACTATCTTATACTTTAGGCTATGCATTGAGAACTGCATTGAGGACCAGCATTTTGTATCTTAAATTCTGGGTAGTTTTTGAAAGACTTATGTTTATGTGTTTACATTTTATCTCCTGAAATAATGTCTATACTCTGAAATCAGGGACTAGGGTTTCGATGCCTCTTCAACCTTTCTCTATCATGCCCAAATCATCTCATCTAATAAGTATGGTAAGAGCTCATAACATCTACCAGACACTGTTTTAGGTTTGGGATTCTGAAAAATAAATGAACATTTATTTCAATTAATGTGATTGTTATTTATCTTATCTAACATTTGATAAGAACTGCAACCTGAAAAAAACAGGGAAGCAAAGTAGGAAGAAAGGAATGAGGGAAGGAGGAGAGGGAGGGAAGAAAGGAAGGAAGGAAGGAAGAAAGGAAAGAAAGTATGGGAAGGGAAAGGCCTGCTTCTCTATATTTATGAATACCATCATTATTTCATATGGTATTAATTGCCTTTTTTGCATAAGACCCAGAGTTTTAAAATTATGTGATAGCTTTCTGTGACAAAATAGTTGAAGGCAGGATAGCAGTGTAATTTACGTATAATCAACTTAAGATTAACTTAAAAAAAAAAAATTGGCTTTCTCTCTGTGGTGCTGCTGTTGAACTGCCATCTAAAAGCTTATATAATTAGTGGAAGCATGCTAATTGAATTATGGCAATTAAGTCAGGCTTGAGACAGAGGGTCCCTTCTGAGTGATGAGGTTGTACTAATTCCGTATCCCATCATCCTCTATTAGAAAGTTTCAGGACTGTGTCTCATCCTGCCCCTCAGTACAGTAGCTGCCACAGCGTAGCCAAATCTTGATTTCTCATGTGTTGATTATCTACTTTGTGGGTTTGCTGAGCCTTGGATTTTTTTCCTGCCTTTCCACGGCGTTACCAGGTTGTCTGCATTGATAGGTAGATTGGAGTGACAAAGAGGTCACACAACTTACAACTGTTATTTTTAATGCCAGATAGCTTCACCAGTTAAAAGATAAGGTGCACAGGGGAGGAAATGAAAATATTTGGGAGATCAGTGTAGAGAGAGTAATTATCTTCTCAGCCATTTCTTTAATGTCATTGTTAATTAAGGCACTGAGAAAATACTGAAACAGGAGTTTGCATGAGTTTGGGGCAGTTTAGAGACTATAATTGTCCATGTTAATCCCTTTTTATAGATATTGTTGAATGAGCTAGCCATGTCCCTAAAGTGATACTAATAAACGAAGTAGCCTTGGGAAATTTCCTTCCTCTCTCCAGAGCTACATTTACTTTATAAAATGATATCACCTTTTAACTCCCCAATTCCCCAGGTTTTCATCCATTCATAAAGCCAGTGCCATGTTTTCTAGGATTCTGAATATGGGTCCTGGCATGATGAGGCCATGTGGGCAGAATGTATGCCAGGCAGACAAAGGGATGCAAGGTGTAGTCCATGCCATTTAGGACTGTCAAAAGTAAGGGTCAGGGCTGTAGGGTCTCCAGAAAAAAGGGAAGCTCTAAGGGATGGGAAGACCAGAATACAATGCCTGAAAACAGTAGTTCTTGGGAAGCTGTGAGCAGTGCCAGCCATACAATCAACATTCAGGGCTCAGTGCAAAATGAAAACATGAGGCCCCTCATTCAAAAATTAAGAATTTCAAAATGGCAACACCAGAACTTAAACCAAACACAAAGTCTTCTCTACACATGAGCCCTGCCAGTGGGCCCGGCTGGGAGGAATTAACCCTCATTCCCAGGGGTTGAAATCATAGACCCTCCTCTCCCTGGGGCCCTGAACCTGCAGGGCTCACTTCAAGTCTGCCTTTCATTCCATGCTATGTTTCTTTCTTTCTTGCCTTTCTTCCTTTTCCTTTTTTTTTTTTTTTAACAGTGCTGTTAGCTGTATAAATATTTTACAGTTCCCCTATGAAAAGTTTCCAAGGGGCCCACGTTAAGGAAAAAAAATCTTTGAAAGGATTTTTTCCATAGCAATTAAAACCTTTCAAAGCACCGAGAGCTCCCCAGTCTCACTTTATTGCAACAAACCTCTATTTTTTTTTTGCCCAGTTTGGATGGCTCAGGGTTCTGAAAATAAGCCAGCCTCTTTGTTTGGTGACTTTGTGGGTTGCCGATAGACATTTGGAATTTAAATTCATTAGATACATGGCAGAACTCTGGATGGAACCGGTGCAGGGTTTAGGAATGCTGGGATCAGAAACTCTAACCCTTATTTCCTGTATCTCATTTACAGGGTAAAATGACTATAAATCAACCTAAAGTTCATTTTGGCTTCCCAGATGAAGTCAAATGTACACTGTGACTTATGCATATACCATTTTTAGTTAACGCACCAATAAAAATAATTGTGCAAGCCTAAATTTGGAAGTGTTCCCAGCATTTATGACAAAACTTAATAAAGCCAAGTGCATTGAATGTAATATGGGAATTTTATTGAAATGAAATTAGTCCATCATGTAAGCTCCACATTTTCCTCAGATTTCTTGGACTTCATATGAGAGCTCTCCTGAGGACCCTAATAGGGTCCTGCAAAAATTTAGAAACAGTAGGTAGAAACTCAGAGTTCAGACCACAGCTCTGCAGTGGATAGACTGGCACACTCTGAGTTTCAAGGCAGCAAACCACACACACTTTTCCAAGTATGCTCCCACTTCCTTCACCCCAGGGTCTATGCAGCAGATATATTGTTGGGATTTTACTCAGAACATGGGACTCCTGGAGAGATGGGGTGGGGGTTCCCTTGTAATTCTAGTAACCATGGTATGTGCCAGAGACCTATTACGTAATTTCCCCGGGGGAACCAGCGTGGCAGCAGCCATTGCTTACATCCATACAGCTTGATTGCTGGACCATATTTACAGAGAGAGGCCTGGGGGCTGTGGGAGGATTTTATGGCTGTGTGAAGGAGGAGATAATATTTGTGCGTTTAAAATTTAGGGTTGAGGTAAGGACATTGGAGTGGAGGAATGCAAGTTTGATATGGGTTATATTTCACTTACAGTAGTTTGCAAAGTTTAGTATGTACATAAAAACTGCCCTGCCATAAGGTGCTGGCCTGCAAACCCAAAGGTCGCTGGTTCGATTCCCTAGCCAGGGCCCATAATGGAGTTGCAAGTTAGGTCTCCAGCCAGGTCCGTAGCTGGAGGCAAATGAAAAAGGCAACCATACATTGATGTATCTCTCCCTCTCTGCCTCTCTCCCTTCCCCTCTCTCTAAAATAAAATCTTTAAAAAAACCCAAAGAACAAAAAACTGCTCTGGCTGGTGTGGTTCAGTGGACTGTGTGCCAACCTATGAACAAAAAGTGACCAGTTAGATTCCTAGTCAGGGCACACACCTGAGTTATGCGCCAGGTCCCCAGTTGGGGCTGTGCAAGAGGCAACCAATCAATGTATCTCTCACACATTGATGTTTTTCTCCATCTGTCTCTCTCCCTTCCCCTCTCTCTAAAAATAAATAAATAAAATCTTTTTAAAAAAACTTCCTGGGATATTTGGTTTTTTGCTTTTGGTTTTTAAGATTTTATTTATTATTATTTTCAGAGAGAGGGGAAGGGAGGGAGGCAGAGAGAAAGAGAAACATTAATGTATGGTTGCGTTTCACCTGCCTCCAGCTATCGACCTGGCTTGCAACCTGGTTATGTGCCCTGGCTGGAATCAAACCAGCGACTGTCAGGTTCACAGGTTGGTGCCTTTCCACACAGCTGCCAGCCAGGGCCTGGGATATTTGTTTTAAAAACAAATACCTAGACCTCACCTGAAGAGATTTTTATTAATGATATCCATGGCTGGACCTAGGAATCTATACTCTAAACAGTGCCCCAGATGATTTGAAATAAGTTGTCCAAGGATCTGGATTTAAAAAATAATGCTATCGGGCTGGTCATTGACAACAAATAAGAAACTTCAATATATTTAATAACTATAAACTGAATGTTTGTGTCCCCCTTACCCAAGGTAACAGCATTAGGAGGCGGGGCCTTTGGGAGATGATGGTCCCAAAGGTGGAGCCCTCCCTCATGAGTGGGATTAGTGCCCTTACAAGAGATACTCAGAAATCTCCCTTGCCCCTCCTGCCCTATGAGGACACAGTAGGAAGGCAGCCATACAAGAACCAAGAATCAGTCTCCAACTAGACACAGAATTTGCCAGTTCCTTGATCTTCTACTTCAGGCCTCTAGAACTATGAGAAATAAATCTGTTCTTTATAAGTCACCCGGTCTAGTTTATAGCAACCCAAACTGACGAAGACATTACTAAGTGTTTATTTTTGAGGTGTTACTATGTGCTGAGCACAGGGAAAGCCTGGACGAACTCCTTCATTGCATTTGGATCACCATCTAGATAGCTGTCTAGCCTATTTAAAAAAAAAAAAAAAAAAAAAACAACCTCCTGGGACGAATATTTCATGTCTTCTTTTTATAGCTTGTTTCAGTGCCTAATCATCATTACTACTAAGATTTTTTTCCTTGGTCTATACAAATACCTTCTTGCCGAAATTCAATCCCATTCCCCTCTGTTTCCTCTACAGAAAGGCAGAGAATAATTGGGTGGTGCCTTGATAATAGTCCTTTATGTATTTAAAGAAGTTTGAGTTGTCTTTACCACTAATCCACAGGCAGGTCAGATTTGCTCATGGATCAGTTCATATCCTTAAGGCTCCAACCAGTAGGGTAACTGCCTACTCTGATCCCCAAAGCCATTCTGGAAGGACTCTGGGGACGTAAAGATATGTTTTGGAAATTGACATCACCAGATTATACGGAGAAAACAACTGTTTTTTCTTTGGCCTTCTCTTAAATTGATTCTATTTTCCCTCATCTTACCTAAGTTTCATCCCTTTTATCAACAGACAATTAAATCTTGCCTGACAAGCCCTGGCTAGTGGCTCAGTGGATAGGCACCAGCCTATAGACCCAAAGGTCGCTGGTTTGATTCCCAGCCAGGCACATAACCAGATTGCGAGCCAGGTCTCCAGCCAGGTCCATAGCTGGAGTCAGGTGAAAGGCAACCATACAGTGATGTTTCTCTCCCTCTCTGCCTCCCTCCCTTCCCCTCTCTGAAAAAAAAACAAAAAAAAATCTTGCCTGACTTCTGTGGTTAGACCAGATGATGAATTGGGAGATTTGAATGGAAATTTTTACAATGCCTTTTCCTCTCTGTGACGGTGATGGACAGTCTCTGAGGTGGCCTCCTGCTGTTCTTGCTTTGTGTAATCTTCTCCCTTTGCATGTGTGCAGGGCCTGTGACTTGCTTCTGATCAATAAACTATAGTAGAGGTGATGAGTTGTTATTCACATAATTCTAGAAAACTCTCTGGTTACAAACATGCCCAGGGTCTCTCCTTGCTGGCCTAATGAATTAAGCAGCCAGGTTGTGAAGCTTACGCAGCACCATGGATGACTTCTAGGAGCTAGCACAGTCTCCACCAACAGTCAGGAAGAAATGAGGGCTCCCCATCTTACAACTGCAAAGAAATGAATATTGCCAACAACTTGAAATATCTAGGAAGCAGATTCTTCTCCAGTAAGCCTCCCCAGGAAAAGGCCGCATGGCCAACAACTTGATTGCAGCTGTGAACCCCCAAACAGAGGACCCAGATAAGCTTTATTCAGATTCCTGACCCACATAACTGTGAGATAATTAATGTGCATTGTTGGAAGTTGCGAAATTTGGGGTAATTTATTATCCAGCAATAGAAAATGACTAGAATTTGATTTGACTTACCCAGCAGCATATAGAAGGAACTATAAAAGGCATCTTTGTGAAGTCCCCCAGAGAAACATTTAGCCTGGGTGGTAGCTTCAAAGGAAACCTCATATTTATATATTTGATAATATTTTGGATTTTGGTGGATCAGAATCATGCTTGAAATCTTCTACCATGTTTTCCTAAAAGCTATTTTCCCTTAAAATTAGTAATAATTATACTAACAACTACCATTTATTTAGTATGTACTACTAGCCACACTTTGAAGCACTTTGTATATACTAATTCATTTAATCCTCATAACTGTTCTATCAGATGGCAATATTATTTATCCCATTTCACAGATGAGGAAGCTGAGACACCTAGAAATAAGACTGTCAGCTTAACTATTAAGTGAATTTTCTGAAACAAGGGGGAGGGCAGGGGGCAAAAGGCAGCAAAGGTTTTTAGCCTTTTGGTGTCCAGTTTTATGTCTTCATTTTTAGAAATGTGTCTAACGGTTATGAAAACTGGACATGGCATAAGCCCCATAGGACTTCTGAGAGGGTCTATGTGAATTCATCACGGAGCTATTTTCCTTAATAAAAATGCCAAAGAGACCTAGGTGAACACCTCAGTAATTCTATAAAGAAAGAAATAGTGGAAGCTCAAACTCTTGGACCAACTAGGGTTTTTGTAAGCCTGCTAAATTTTGGCAAATCATTTGCAATATCTCTATTTTAGTGGCTTTTCCTGGCATATTCTCTATTTTATTAATATTCTTTTTCTAAATGTAGAAACAAAAGACTGAGCTTGACATGGTCAATGAAGTACAATTTTGTGGCTCTCATGGGTCATGCTGTTTTTATTCATCCTGGAAAGATATTAAATTACCTTTGGAAATAGCAGTGCAACATCCCAAGGTGGTAGGCATCTTGTGATTTACTTTTTCTGTAGGCCTTAAATTTAATTAAGCATTCCCCAATTCTACTTACAGTTTATTTATTTCTTTTGGCCTGAAGAACCTTACTCAGATTCAGCTAACATGTTTTTAGTGAATGCTAGGGGATATTTGCTAGTGTCCTTCACTTTACAGGCTAAAGAAACTGAGACTCAGGAAAGCAAAACTGCCTGTGGTTAAGCAATTAGAAATAACGGATAACAGATTGGAAGTCAGGCTGTCTTCCTCCACACTCAGGACCCTGCTCACAATACCACACTAAGTGTAATGTGTTTTCCAAAACAAGGTTCTTAATGGGCAAGGACAGTTTGAAGGACCATGCTTCCCTGCCCCCCACCCCCCACATTCTTGAACAGGTAGAAAAGTTAAGTAAATTTGTTTAAATTTACCTGATCATGTGCCCCAAAATGATGTGGCTTTCCAGCACACTGGGAAGGCTCTACCAGCCCCAACATGTGATCTCCATTATCATCCACTACACTAGAGGCTTATTCCTTTGGATGTAAAGGCTTTTTGGTCTTTATCAGTTTTATTAAGACTTTATCAACACATGAACATAAAACATAATTGGAGGAGGCAGTTGAGAGCCATCAGGGTTCTTTGAAAACCTCCCACATGTACAGTTATGTGCCACAAAGGGACATTTTTTGGGGAAAAAAAGTATAGCACATGCAATTATGTATTTTACATAATACTCCGTAACGATAATAAACAACTATATTCCTCGTTTATGTATTTACTATACTATACTTTTTATTATTTTAGATAGTACACTTTGTTCTCAATAAAAAAGGTTTGCTGTAGAACAGCATACCATGTTATGCCAGCAGCAGCCTCCGAAATCTCATGTTTACTGTGTCTCTTGATTGCATCAGTTTCTTTTGTGCCTAATTAAACCTCATATTGTTTTGTACTGTAACATACTGTACAGGCTTGTAACCTAGAAAAAATAAGCTATCCAGGGTGTCAAACTCCTTTTCACCAGGGGCCACATCAGCTTTGTGGTTGCCTTCAAAGGGCCAAATATAATTTTAAGATTGTATAAATGTAACTACTCCTTAACAGTTAAGCAGAACAAAGTACCAGGCCAAAGGCGTCAGGCCAGATAAAACAAGGTGGATGGCTGGATTCAACCTGTAGGCCTTGTGTTTGCCACCCATGGGCTATATACCATACTGCCTTGGTGTGTAGTAGGCTATGCCATGTAGGTCTGTGTGATCACACTCTATGGTGTTAGCACAACAAAACTGACAAAGGATGCAGTGAGTAGAGCATGACTCTGTTCTTGAGCTCAGAGATGACAGCTGTCAGTTAGAGGGGCAGGAGTTGAGAGAATGAGAGGTGGGGTTTATAATGTGCTCTCCTAGAGTGGCCAGGGCTGGGCCCTGAAGTGGAAGTGCTTGTCCTAGAATATTTGTAACCAAACGCCCACTCCACTTAGAGCAGTAACTGAACTTTTACCCTTCTCTTAACAAACATGTTTTTTTTTAAGTTCCTAAATAAAAAATTGTAAAGGCCCCTTCTCCCCACTCCTACTTTTGCTTTGTTCCATAGTCTAGTTTAATAGTCTCTCCCATGCCCTGAGCAGATCTGTCTCCACAGATTGAGTCTCCCGTGCCTGGGGAATTAAAGAAACCCTTCCTTCTCGCTTGGAGACAGTGTGGAGTAACCCACTGTGGCTGTAATTCTCTACTCTGAGTCCTGCTCCTTCCTCAGATCCCAAATTGCCTCTCCAAGAGCCTCATGCCTGATGAGAAGAGAGTAGAAATTGATTTGTGTGATATTTGGGAGGGGGCGGGGTGGTAGGGAGGCCAGTATCAACAGAAGAGAGGAAATGAGTATTTATTGTGAATTTTTCACACTTGGAGAGAATAACCTAACTTGGTTTGTGCTGACTCAGTCCTTAGCTGGCAGTTCTAGTGATGTCTAAAACCACGTCTATTATCTTATCTCACTTTATGCATTTGCTCAGTAACATTTACTGAGTCCCTACTCTGTATTAAGCACTATTCAACATTGAATTCCTTTCCTCAAAGCAGAAATGGTTCAGTGGAACAGTCAGATACATGAATAAATGATTTCAGTTTAGAGCAGTGGTCCCTAACCTTTTAGATATCAGGGACTGGTTTTGTAGAAGACAATTTTTTCACAGATTGGAAGGGGAAGGGGGATGAAGATGGTTTTTGAATGATTCATGTGCACTGCATTTATTGTGCACTTTATTTCTATTATTACTATTATTACACTGTATTATATAATGAAATAATTATACACCTCACCATAATGTGGAATGAGTGGGAGCCCTGAGCTTGTTTTCTGCAACTAGGGTCAGATTCTGACTTAAAGCCTGCCACCTGATACAGCTTAGTTGTCACTTGCCACACTGATAGCATTCTGATATGAGTTTGCAAGCAATTGATTTATTGTGGTCTCTGTGCAATGAAATCTCTCTGCTAATGATAATCTGTATTTGCAGCTGCTCCCCAGCGTTAGCATCATACCTCAGCTCCATCTCCATCAGGCATTAGATTCTCATAAGGAGCACACAACCTGGATCTCTCGCATGTGCAGTTCACAGTAGGGTTCACGTGCTCTTAAGAGAATCTAATGCCACCGCTAATCAGATGGGAGGTGGAGCTCAGGTGGTGATGTGAGTGATGGGGAGCAGCTGTAAATACTTGCTGTGCTGCTCATCCATTGCTTACCCTCTGTGGTGTGGCCCAGGGGTGGGGGACCCCTGACTTAGAGTAACAAATTAGTGGGAACATATACAAAGACAGCCTAAGTTCATATATTACATCTTTATTGCAGCATAACAGATTACCCAAACTTGACAGCTTAAAACAACAAAGATTTATTATCTTATATAGATTCTGAGAGTCAAGAGACAGGGAGTAGCTTAGCTGGGAAGTCCTGGCTCAGACTCAATCATGTGGTTGCTGTAGAGGTGCCAGCTAGGGCTGCTGTCATCAGAAGGCTTGAATGGGGTTGAAGGATCCTCACTTGCAGGTCTATGGGCTCAATTCTGCATCACAGAAGCTTCTCCTTTGGGATGCTCACAGCATGACAGCCATCTTTCCTCAGAGCCAGTAATCTGAGAGAGAAAAAAAAATCACAGTATTTTTACAAACTAGCCTTGGAAGTTACTTACCATCACTTACCCTGTATTCTATGGGTCACAGACCAACTTTGACACTATATAGGAGGGAACTACACAAGGGCACCACTACCACAAAGGGGGTTTATTGGGGGCCGTCATGGAGACTGACTATGGCAGCCAGTCTAGGAGCATCTGGGATGGCCTCCAATAGAATCCAAGACTACAAGGAGGAACAGAATTTGAGTCCCAGTATCCTTCCATAGTTGTATAATTCTCCATTCACTAACAAGGGATGGGTTCTTCTTCCACAATCTTTTACTCTCTCTGTATAGTTAAGATGGCAGAGTACCCCTATATCAAGCTCAAGGAGTCAAAGGCACCATCATTTTCTGAGCCAAGAGGGAAGAGAAGGTATAGAATTCGCTAACATCTTTTGCCACTCTGAGCCTACCTGCCCACCACAGCACCCCCAGTATCAGGAGCTTTATTGAATTCTCCTAAGACTTGTAGTAAAATAACTGATAAATTGTATGAGTGGGTCATAAATATGGATATGTATTATTATTATTATTACTGATACAATTTTGAGACTAAAATGATGTCAGTCTGAAAATTAGTATCCAGAACCATCAACCAAAATTGCAGACATCCAGTAATGTGTGTTCATGAAGATTTATTTTTGTCTTTATTTAATAATGACTTTGTGAGAAATAATGGAATGCCAGGGATGCTTAGAAGATTTTCAAGATATTAGCATTTCAATATTTTGGCTCATTGTTACACTATCAAAAATGGAAACACATTTACAAGAATCACAATTCATTACCTTTTACTAATCAACATTTTTTAGCATCAAATATAGGTCCAGAGAAAGTTGCTGACATGTGCAAGGTGTCAAAGATAACAGAACTCTAACAAAAGACTAATCCTAGAGATTGGTTATCTTTAAAATTGATACTCTCTATTATCAACAGAAGAAAACAAACAAGGTCGGATTTTAAATTCAAATTCATCATTTTCTGTGTGCATCTGTGATCTGAGTCTAAATTAATATGAGACAAGCTCTCCTGGCCCCAGGGCTCAAGAGAGATGTTACATTTAAGAAAAGTTGGCTGTTCTGTGTCAAAATGGCTGTGTGAGGAGTGTAGATACTCCTGAAATAGTAAAAGCAGCATCTACCTAAGGACTCAGAAATCCCTACCCTCTCTCTGCTCATCACCTTCAATCTCTTTGTTTTCTCTGACCCTTGATTTGCAGCCCCTGCAATATCTAATGCGGGACTGTGCCAAAGGTGACTGTACCAGCTCATACTAGCCAATTGTTAAATTTTCAAGAAATGTGCAAGTGACTTGTTAATCATTGCCAGTATTAAAAATTAAATTATACAAACTTACATAATTAAGTACATTATATTCAATTCAAAAGAAACATAGTAAATACTCAAAACCCATTACTCCCTAATTATTTGGCTATGTGTTATTATTATCTATGTTCTTGAGGTTATTTATCCATGGTGAAGATATATGTACACCATAGATATTAGTGAATACTACAAATCAGGGCTTTTTTTTTTTTTTTTTCCACCCAGAAAGTGACTGGGCACATTAACTTCTTTGTACCTCAGTTGAATCACCCATAAGATGGAAATAATATAGTATCCACTTCATAGTGTAGCTATGAGGATGAAAGAGTTAGCATATATAAAGCACTTTGGAACAGCCCTGACACCTAGTAAGTGCTATGTAAGTATTTTTTAAATATATAAGATAAATACTATTTTGGGGGTTGCTATTCCGCTTTTTGATTCTATCTCATTTGTTTCTTATCTCTCAAAATCTATACTGTTCTTCTTCCACACCAGTAAACATTCAATTTTATTGGTCACATAACTGTCCAAAATAAAGATTAGATTTCTCAGCCTCCCTTGAAGAAATTCTAATCAAGACAATATAAAGAGATTATGTGATAGCTTCCAGGATTTTATCTGCAACAACAGTTGGCATGTTCTTTTTGCCTCTTTTCTTTTTTATTCTTTCTTCCATTCTGGTCTCTGAACTTTAAATGTGATGGCTGGAGCTTGAGCCACCACGTTGGACCATGAGGAAGAAAATCAAACCCTAGAAGAGACAGAAACTGGAACAGGGAATTATAAAATAAATCTGATATTTGGTGACAAGAAATATATAAAGAGTATCTTGAATGAATTCAGTTTAGAATGAAAATGAAGATACACACACTCAGGTTTCAGAGGTCTTTAGAGCTAAACTTCAATTCTGAATCATCTCCCAGTTCCAGATCCATAGACCCAGCTAACATGGCTCATGTTCTTTTCTTAGATTTCTAGAAAATTCCATCTCCCTTAATGTCATGTGCATCTTTATAATAAACCTTCATTACTTGAGCTAATATAATTGACTGCTCTTTGAAACCAAGAGTAAAACTATCTAAACTTTGTGGTTTACATAAAGGTACAATTCTAGCTACCTATCAGTATATTTTGCTCACTAACATTTTTCTAAGCAAACTTACACCATAGGAACTGAGAACTTCTCCTTTGGAAATGTTCTATTTTCTATTGTGGTCCTTGGGTATCAAGTTGTATTCTAAGTATCAACACTTTTCCATCTCGAGAAGGCTCTGAACTTTTATTTTACACTAGTTGGGTTATCTTATGTTATTCGTAATCAATGTCACCCTTAGGGAAAACTAAGAAGATGAAGTTTGCGGTTTCTTTTCTAACTTTTTAAAAAATAGATTTTATTTATTATTTTCAGAGAGAGGGGTAGGGAGAGAAGCAGAGTAGGAGAGAAACATCAATGTGTGGTTGCCTTTCACCTGCTTCCAGCTACGGACCTGGCTGGAGACCTGGCCTACAACCTGGTTATGTGCCCTGGCTGGGGAATCAAACCAGGAACCTTTGGGTTCACAGGCGAGTGCCTTATCTACTGTGCCACCAACCAGGGCCTTCTTCTAACTTTTTATTTAGTTTCTCAGGGGCATGCCACGGATATAATTTATCCCTCAGAACTACTCCAACTGAGTAACATCACAGACTTCTCCCTATCCCATCACAACTTACCAGTAAAATAGAATTTTTTTTTTCAGTGCATTGCTAAACAGCTGGTCAGTTCATCAGAAACAAAAATTTGATTTGCTTTGAAATTTTGTCTGACTCTATTACAGATTCCATTATTGACCCAAATTGGAGTTTTAGACTGGTCCTTCCGGTTACATCAAAGAGAAATCTAATACCCGTAGAATAGTTAGGTGTCAGGCATTGTGCTAAATACTATTTAATTGAAGTTTTATAACTAATAGAGCAATCAAGGGATTAATTGCAAACAAGAAAAACTAATTCTGGGTGACAAACAGAAAAGAAATAAATTGAAAGAATATTCAGAATTGCAGAGGATTTCCAAGAAATTCACAGAACCTGGCTTAGAAATGCCCAGGATTGCTAAGACAGCATCAATGTATTTGTTGAAAAGCTGATAATACTATCTTCATTAACAGAGAAACCATGAAGTTTCAATGGCTTAAGACAATACATATTTTTCAAAGTTTAATTGGTGTTGGAAGAAAAGAAGGTGAAACTTTGCTCCATGCCATCACTAAGGAAGCCAGCCCAATGATAGCTTAAAACACTTTTAACACATAACTCCCAAGATCACCTTAAGCCTCAACATTCTGTTAGATATACATCTTATATGCTACAATAGTGAAGCAAGAAAGAAAAAAAAAGAAAAACTGCTGAGAAAACATCCCTGCAGAAACGATAAGTGCAGCAGTCACTGATATTTGAAGATGTTAAATTCTAATGGGCAGACTTCATGGAAACCCTGCTTTGAGTGTGAGGAAAGTTTCTAGAATAGACTCTAAGTCTGCTTTCTTCTAGGAACTTGTCCATTGCTCTTCACAGCTCCTTTCATCATCACCTGGGAGCTTCTGTTTTGTCATTTTCCTCTTTGGCCACTTCTGATATGGGCAGAGGAAAGTGTGCTGTCCTCATAGGCTGCAGAAGTTCAAAGCCTGTATACAGTTGATAATTTGGGAGGAATAAAATTCATTTTGATACTCAAAGGTTTATTATAGTCCAAGCTTATGGTTTCTTTATATAATATAATTCCCTCAAATACCTAGCAGACTCCTAATCTGTTTACTTCCAACCAGCTTTATGTACTAGTAACAATACCCAATGTTCTTTACCAGTCATAACTCTCAGGACTGAGTTATGATTTTGTTTCCTAGTCCCCCTGACTATTTCCAGCCACTGCATGAGGTCATTGTTAGGCCTACATAGGAAGACCTCACCCTTGACTTGATCTTAGCTACATGCTAAGTCTTATTCAAACTGATTTCTTATTTTTGGAAGCAATTTTTCCAACTTTTCAACACCTCTAGTTTCTGACATTGTTTTTTCTTTATTTGAAAACAAGCCAATTCTTTCATGAGTTTAAACACTTATTACAGATTGCCACTAACATTGTATTTTCCAACCATTTCCCCCAGAGTCAATCAACATACACTTGACCTGTGTTTTGAGGCAGTTTTATCAAAGATTTTGACACTGCATAACATAGGTCTTTATCTTTCCAACCTATAAACACCAGTTCTCTTGCCACTCACATCCTCTTTGCTTACCCAAAATGATGAAGTTTAGGGTTTTGTTATAGCAACATTCTGCTTCTTAATTTTTAAATTAATTTATTATTGTATTACAGGTGTCTCATTTTCCCCCATTGCTCTCTCCTGCCCAACCTACCCCATCTCCTCTCCCACAGTCAATCCCCACCTTGTTGTCCATGTCCATGTGTCATTTATACTAGTTCCTAGATTAAACTCTTCCCCTTCTTTCCCTCTTCCTTTACCCCCTCCACTTAGGCCACTGTCAGTCTGTTCCTTGTTTCCATGCCCCTGGTTCTACTGTGCTCATTTGTTTGTTTTGTTCATTGGTTTCCTGTATTAGGTGAGATCATATGGTATTTGTCTTTAACCACCTGGCTTATTTCACTCAGCGTAATACTCTCTAGTTCCATCCATGCTGTCACAAAAGGTAGGAGTTCCTTCTTTCCTTCTCCTGCATAGCATTCCATTGTGTAAATATACCAAAGTGTTTTGATCCATTCATCCATAAATGGGCACTCAGGTTGTTTCCAGCACTTGGCTATTGTAATAACGCTGCTGTGAACATAGGTGTATATATAGGTTCTTCTGAATTGGTGTTTCAAGATTCTTCTGGTATAATCCTAGCAAGGGAATAGCTGGGTCATAAGGCAGTTCCATTTTTAGTTTTTTGAGGAAATTCCATACTGTTTTCTATAGTGGCTACACCAGGGTTCCTTTTCTCCATATCCTGCCGACAATTGTTGTTTGCTGATCTGTTAATGATGGCCATTCTGACAGGTGTGAGGTGGTATCTCATTGTGGTTTTAATTTGCATCTCTCTGATGGCTAGTGATGTTGAGCATTCTTTCATATGCCTATGGGCCCTTTGTCTGTCCTCCTCATTGAAGTGTCTATTCAGGTCCTTTGCCCATTATTTAATTGGGTTGTCTGTCTCTCTGGTGTTGAGTTGTTTATGTTCGTTATATATTTTGGAGGTTAAACCTTGTCTGAGGTATCACTAGAAAATATGTTTTCCCATGCAGTTGGTTTCCTTTTCATTTTGCTGATGTTTTCTGCTGAGCAGAAACTTTTTAGTTTGATACAGTCCCATTTGTTTATTTGTTCCTTTGTTTCCCTTGCCCTAAGAGAAGTATCAGTGAAAATATTGCTGCATGTGATATCTGCAATTTTACTGCCTATGTTTTCCTCTGGACTTTTATGCTTATGTTTAAGTCTTTTATTCATCTTGAGTTTATTCTGGTGTATGGTATAACTTGATGGTCTAGTTTAATTTTTTTTCATGTCTCTGTCCAGTTCTCCTAATACCACTTGTTGAAGAAGCTATTTTTCACTCCATTTTACGCTATTTCCCCTTTTTCAAATATTAATTGACCCTTGAGACCTAGGCTTATTTTTGGGCTCTCTATTATGTTTCGTGTCTTTTCTTATGCCAGTATCAGACTATTTTGATTACAGTGGCCTTGTAATATAGTTTAATATCCTGCATTGTGATTCCTCCTACTCTGTTCTTCTTTCTAAAGATTGCTATGGCTATTCGTGGTCATTTTTAGCATCATATACATTTTCAAGTATTTGTTCTAGATCTGTAAAATAAGGCTTTTTTTTTTTTTTTAAAGATTTTATTTAGTTTTTCCAGATAGACGGGAAGGGAGAGAGGCAGAGAGGAAGAGAAACATCAATGTATGGTTGCCTTTCACCTGCCTCCAGCTATGGACCTGGCTGGAGACCTGGCTTGCAACCTGGTTACATGCCCTGGCTGGTGAATTGAACCAGTGACCTTTGGGTTTTGCAGGCTGGCACCTTATCCACTGTGCCACCAGCCAGGGCAGGCATTGGTATTTTAATAGGGATTGCATTGAGTCTATAAAATGCTTTGGGTAGTATGGACATTTTAATTATATTAATTCTTCCCATCCATGAACATGGTATGTGCTTCCATTTATTTGCATCTTCCTTAATTTCTTTCTTCAGTGTTCTGTTGTTTTCTAAGTACATGTCTTTTATCTCCTTGGTGAAATTTCTTTCCAGGTACTTTATTTTTCTTGTTGCTAGGGTAAATGGGATTTGTTTTCTAGTTTCTCTCTCTGATGTTCCATTGTTGGTCTACAAAAATGCCTTCAATTTCTGAATATTGACTTTGTATCCAGCTATTTTGCCAAATTCACTTATTAGGTAGAGTAGTTTTCTTTTTTTTTGGGGGGGTGGGTGTCTATAGGGTTTTCTATGTACACTATCATGACATTTGCAAATAATGACAGTTTTACTTCCTCCTTTCCAATTTGGATACATTTAACTCCTTTTCCTTATCTGATTGCTATACCTAGAACTTTCAAAACAATGTTGAATAGAAGTAGAAAGAGTGGACATCCTTGTCTTGTTCCTTATCATAGGGGGAAAACTTTTAGTTTTTGCCCATTGATTATGACATTGGCTGCAGGTTTCTTATAGATGACCTTCATTATGTTCAGTTAGACTCTGTCTATTCCAACTTTGTTGAGCATCTTTCATCATAAATGAGTGATGTACTTTATCAAATGCTTTTTCAGCATCATTGATATGATCATATGGTTTTTGTCTTCCATCTTGTTTATGTGTGTATTATATTTATTGATTTGTGAATGCTGTACCATCCTGGCATCCCTAGGATGAATCCCACTTGATCATGGTGTATAATCTTTCTAATGTACTGCTGGATCCAGTTTGCTAATATTTTGTTGAAGATTTTAGCATCTATGTTCATCAAAGATATTAGCCTATAATTGTCTTTCTTTGTTGTATCTTGACCTGATTTGGAGATTAGAATAATACTGGCCTCTTAGAAAGAGTTTGGGAGTATTCCCTCTTTTTGGATTTTTTGGAATAAGTTGTGAAGAATAGGAGTTAGTTCTTCCCTGAATGTTAGGTAAAATTCACCTGTTAATCCACCTGGTCCAGTGCTTTGTGTGCTGGCAGTTTTTTGATTATTACTTCAATTTCACTAGTTGTTATCAATCTATTCAGACTTTCTGCTTCTTCTTGATTCAGTTTTGGAAGATTATGTGTTTCTAGAAATTTGACTATTTTAAACAGGTTGTCAAATTTCTTGTCATATAGTTGTTTAAAGTAATTTCTTACAATCTTTAGTATTTTTGTGGTATCAGTTGTGATTTCTCCTCATTTGTTTCTGATTTGATTTATTTGGGTCCTCTATTTTTTTTTAAGATTTTAAAAATTATTTTTAGAGAAAGGGGAAGGGAAAGAGGCAGAGAGGGAGAGAGACATCAATGGGTGGTTGCCTTTCACCTGCCTCCAGCTACAGACCTGGCTGGAAAACTAACTTGCAACCTGATTATGTGCCCTGGCTGGGAATCGAACCAGCACGACCTTTGGGTTTGCAGGTTGGTGCCTTTTCCACTGTGCCACCAGCCAGGGCTTTGGTCCTCTATTTCTTGATGAGTCTGATTAAGGGCTTATCAATTTTGTTCATCTTTTCAGAGAACAAGCTCCTGATTTATTGATCCTTTAAATTATTATTTTAGTCTCTATGCCATTTAATTCTTCTCTGATCTTGATTATTTCCTTCCTTTTATTTGCTTTAGACTTTTTATTGTTCCTCTGGTTCTTGTAGCTATAAGGTTAGGTTGTTTGTTTGAGATTCTTCTATCCTTTATAGGTAAGCTTGTATTGCTATGAACTTCCCTCCCAAGACTGCCTTCACAGTATCCCATAGGTTTTGGGCTGTTGTGTATTTATTATCTTTTATTTCCAGAAATTTTGATTTCTTCCTTGATCTCATCATTAGCCCAGTCATTATTTAATAGTATGTTATTTAGTCTTCATGAAGATGAATGTTTTGGGTTTTTTTCCTTGAAGTTGGTTTCTAGTTTCAAGCCATTGTGATCTGAGAAGATACTTGCTATAATTTCAGTTTTCTTGAATTTGTGGATACTTGTATTTGTATATATTTATACAAATATATAAGATTTTCCTTATATATTTTGGTGCTTCTCTGTTAGGTGCATATATGTTGACAAGGGTTATATCTTATTAATAGATTGTTCCCTTAAGTATTATGAAATGCCCTTCTTTGCCTTTTTATGGACTTTGTTGTGAAATCTTTTTTGTCTGATATCAGTATGGCTACTCCAGCTTTTTTTTTTTTTTTTTTTTTCATGTCCATTTGCTTGAAACATTTTTTTTTCTATCCCTTCATTTTCAGTATGTGTAAATCTTTTTGTTCTAATGTGGGTCTTTTGTAGACAGCATATATGTGGGTCATATTTTCTTATCCATTCAACTACCCTATGTCTTTTGATTGGTGCATTTAATCCATTTACATTTAAGGTTATTGTTGATAGGTACTTATTCATTGTCTTTTTTCACCTTTGTACCTGTGTTCCTCTGTCTCTCTCTGTTCATCTTCTTAAAGCAGACCCTTTAGCATCTCTTGCAATGCTGGTTTGGTGGAGATGCTGGCTTGTCTGGGACACTCCTTATTTCACCTTTCATTTTGAATGAGAGCCTTGCTGAGTAGAATAGTCTTGGTTGTAGGCCTTTGTTTTTCATTGCTTGAAATATTTTTTTTTGCCATTCCCTTTTGGCTTGTAGTGTTTCTGTGGAGAAATCAGCTGATAACCTTAGTGGAGCCACTTTGTATGTTATTGGCTGTTTCTCTCTTGCTGCTTTTAGAATTCTCTCTTCATTTTTGAAATTTGCCATTTTAATTATGACATGTCTTGGAGTGGGCCTATTTGAGTACATCTTCATTGGGCTCCTCTGTGCTTCCTGAACTTGCGTGACCTTTTCTCTCCTCAATTAGGGAAGTTTTTTGTCATTACTTTTTCAAACATGTTTTCTATCCCTTGCTTCTCTTCTCCTTCTGGTATTCCTATGATATGGATATTATATTTCATGTTGTCCTGCAGCTCTCTTCAAACCTCTTTATTCTTTCCCAGCCTGTTTTCATTTTGTTGCACTGTCTGGGAATATTTTTTCTGTGTTGTCCTCCAGCTCTCTGATCTCATCCTCTGCTTTCTCTAACCTGCTTTTTGATTCCTTCCACTGTGCTCTTCAGCTTGGAAATTGTATTCTTAATTTCCTCCTAACTCTTATTGATAGTCTTTATGTCCTTTTTAATGCTGGTGTAGTTATCAGTAAGTTCCTTGTAGCTTCTCTGGAGTTATTTGTAGTTCCCCTGAAGTTGTTTGTAGTCTTCTTTGAGCTCACTTAGCTCATTGAGCTTCTCTATTGTCAGTATTTTGAATTCCATGACTGATAGTTTGCTTGCCTTCATTTCTTTTAGGACATGTCTAGGGATTCCTCCTTTCCTTTCCATGATGGACTGTTTCTTTGTCTCCCCATTTTAGGTGACTCTTCTTACTTGTTTCTGCTTCTTAGTTTAGTCTGCTTTGACATCCTATCTTTGTGGTGTGACCTTCTGTGGTATGAGACCTTTGGGATTCAAGTGTCCTTGATCCCCTGAACTTGATGATCTTGGGATGCCATTTATGCCATTTATTTGGGCTGTCTGGTTGTCCTTAAATTTTGGTTGTTGTATTGTTCTCTTTGGTGGGTTCTCCCCTCTGGCTAGCTGACTGGCACTCCACCTACCACATCTCGTGTCCCGTTGTAGAGGTGCACTTTTTTACTTCCTGAATCTGCCCCTGGTGATGTCAGATCATGACTTAGTCTGGGCCTAGGCAGCCTATTTGAGACTAGCAGAGATCCACTGTCTTTTTCTGTCTCTTTCAGTTGTTAATCTAATTAATGTCATTAGCCTCTAGGCTTAAGCACCACCAGGTTAGGCAGATTAATTCCTATGGGTGGGGCTATTGTTGACTTCACATGAAGAAGAGTGGTCTTTCTAACGTATGGGGGATGAATCAGCACTGGCACCCAGTTGGCTGCTCCCTCATTTGTCTCCTCAAAGCCACCATCCTTAACTCTCCTTAGTTCACTCTGCCCTTTCTCTGCAGGAGACCAGGGTAAGTGGGTGTCAGTGTATTTTTGTGTGTGGCCCCTTTAAGAACTCTGTGTTTCTAGCTGTCTCTCTCAATCCAGCAAGACCCCAGGGCTTTTCACTTTTCACAGCTGGATGCTGTTTTACTCTCAGCTTTGTTTCTGTAGGCTGGGAAGCCCAGCTTGGGATTTAGAACTCACCCTTTTCAGGTGGAACCTCCAGCTGCTGAGATGTTTCTCCATCCCTTCAGCTCCCCACCATCAAAGTCCAGCCAGCCCTCTTGTGTCTGCACTTTCTACCAGTCATGTTATGATGATATGGCCTCTTCTGTTCTGTCTGTGGTTAGAAAGTTTCTTTCCAGCTAGTGTTCTGTTGGTTATTCTGGATGATTTCTCCCCAATTAAGTTGTAATCCCAGGTTGGTTTTGGGAGGAGATTCCAGATTGATCCTGGTGTAGCTCCACTTGCTCCTCCGCTATCTTAGATTCTCTCTCAACATTTCACTTCTGATACAAATATGTACATTAGTTAAGAAAATTTAGCTGCTACAAAGTAGACCCTGAAATATCGGCAGTATAGTAGCATAGAAATTTATTTCTTATTCACTAAAATCTATTAGTAAGAAGGCTCTGCTCCCTGCTGCCACTCAGGGAGCCAGGCTGATGAAGACTGTGCCATATTCAACATGTGACTTTCACATATATCTGGGCATTAGCAAATAGGTGGAGGCAGAGAGCTTATGTAGGATCTCATGGGAGGTCTTTATGAATTTCATTTGGAAGTGGCATGTATTTCTTTTCACTGCAACGTATCAGCTATAAGTTAGTAATACAGTCACACCTAAGTCAGAAAGAATATTAAAAAATATAGTCCAAATCTGTGCCTGCGGGAAGGGAAAATGGGTGAAAAACTATGTAGAGTCTTTCCCATAAACTAGAGTCACAGCCAATATTGAGGAAAACAATATTGAGGGCACCATTGCTATTGCTACAGAGGCTGGACACTGAAGCTTGCACCACAGGTGCCTCCAGCATCACAATAGGATGCTGTCATTACATTGCTGTCCCTGAAAAGACAACATTGCTGCTTACATCATGCTGTCCACAGCCAGAATGAGTTCTCCATGGTTCTTGTTTCTTCAACTTACTAGCTCCTAAGTAATAGCCCAGAGCAAAAGTATCAGGTTGTTTGAACTTAGATCATGTAGATATTCTCATATTGTCAAAAAGACTGGCAAAACAAGCTTACATTTCTACCTCATATAGTGCATAACAGATTCTACCCCATTGTAACCCCTGAGAAATTCTCCAAATAAAGATGGAGAGTCAAACTAAATCAAGGGAATCAATTTCATGATGAAAATTTCAGCAAAAAAAAAAAAAAAATGTCAAGCTGGTAAAAAAGAATTTTTTTAAATTTAATTTTATTGTTGTTGTATTACATCCATCTCATTTTTGCTTCCCTCTGTCCTCTTCCCCACCAAAGTCAATCCCACCTGTTGTCCGTGTCCATGGTTCCTTTATACTAGGTTCTTGTCTAAACTGCTCCCCTTCCTTGCCTCTGCCTCCCCCCTCCCCCCAACCCCCTTCCCCTTGACCACTGAAGGCCTATTCACTGTATTCATATATCTGGTTCTGTTTTGCTTATTGTTAGTGTTGTTCATTATTGTCCTGTAATGGGTGAGATCATATGCTATTTGTCCTTCGCTGACTGGCTTATTAAAAAGAATATTTTTAACATGGAAAGTGACCTAAAAAAGAAATATATATATATATATATCATATATATATATATATATATATATGATCTTGGTTCCTGTCCATCAAGAACTTTGATATTCTGCCTTCATTTACACCTGTCTTGTTTATCACTGTATCCTCAGTACCTAGACAAGTGATAGGTACATGGTAGCCACCCAATAAATATTTACTGAATAATAAAAGAATCCTTGGTCCAGTAAGCCTATTTATTGATGCTTCTGTTCCTGGCTCTTCTAATAGCTAGTAGAAACTGGTGACACCTCAAAGCAACAATGATAGTCACAGATCTTCAATGTTACATAGTTTGACCTCGGCACAGAAATGTCTCCTGCCTGATCTCTGGCTGTAGAAGTACTAGTCTAGTTATGTGCTAGAGTTACATGAAGAAAGGTAAATGAAAACCAGAGATGGGAATAAAAAGTGAAAAATATGCCTGATAATTTTTATGATTTTCTAAATTACACATTTCATGAAGGACCTGCTGAAATCTTAGTTTGAAAATTATAATTTTTTTAAGGCCAAAGAAAGTCATGTCCTTAGTCCATATATTTGGAATGTTCTTGAGATATTTCTTTTTCCCTAGTCAGCTAGTGACCTTGCATATGTCTCATGGGAATCTGGGTCTGTCTCATTTGAACATAGAATCTGTTCTGGGAATGAGAATTATGACATCACTTTGGCAGAGAAAGATTTGTACTTATAAAGATTTTAGGTAGCATGAAATTGCATGATAATATTTTAAAAGACAGGAAGCTAATATGGGATGAAGACATTTAATTCTTTCTCACAAGACTCTCCTTTCATTCTGTATTAGTTTAGTAAGAAAACTATGACATGCGTTACTCTTTCTTACTCTTTTGTCCTAATGTTGACAAGGTTTAAAAATTATGTGCCAAATGAGATCTTCAGAAAGAAAGAAAGATGAGGAGGAAAAGGAAGGGAAAAATCCAGTATCACTTACACTTAGAATAAAGATTCCTAAAATTACAAAACAAGTATGTCAGACTTCATAAAAACAGGGAAATTTTTCAAGAAAGGGGTACCCCACATATTCTATTACACCCTAAAACAGAGATATGGGAGCATTGCCACCTGGTGTGAGTGACTTGCATTGCCGGCTGAGGCCATGTGCAAAAGTCTATTATCTCTTAAAGAGACATGACTGTGTTTTAAACACGGCTCTTTGTGGCCTGGAGACCCATACCCCTTCTGCATCATTGCATCATTGCATAGTCATGGATGCTTAGATTTCAGGAGTGCATAGCTGAATGAAGTTTATATTCCATCAACTGTATGTTTGGAGAGAGTCAGGGATAAATATGCAAGAGTAAAACATAAGTAATGTTCTGCTCAAACAATGCAGAAGTGGAGAGTCTGTATGCATTGGCCAAAATGATCTTAAGTAGGACTGAGAATATTAGCCAAGCTGTTCTTTTCCAGATTCTGTATTTTAAATACTTCCTGGTACTTGCAAAGGACCTTTGCGTATAAACTGAAGGGTTTTTTTGCTTGTTTGTTTGTTTGTTTTATTTTTTTGACAAGTTGACTATGTTTTGTTGCAGAATGAGATGAGGGAAAATAAATGATTTTGTTAAATTTAATTTTATTGTTGTTATACTATATCCATCCCCTTTTTACTCCCCTCTGTCCCCTTCCCCACCCCACCCCTCAAAGTCAATTCCACTTGTTGTCCATGTCCATGGTTCTTCCATGTTTTCTTACAAATCAAAATTATTTTTTATTTCAGAGCACATTGGAGTTAATAGTTTCAGCATCTAGTATTTTATATCAAGGTTAATGTGCCATGTCGTCTGTCAAGTGTCTTTATTAGATTACCAAGGTATATAAAAAGCAAAATGCAAGCCTTGGCTGGTGGCACAGTGGATAAGGCGCTGGCCTGAGAACCCAAAAGTTGCTGATTTGATTCCCATCCAGAGCACATAACCAGGTAGCAAGCCAGGTCTCCAGCCAGGTCCATAGCTGGAGGCAGGTGAAGGCAACCATACATTGATGTCTCTTTCCCTCTCTGCCTCTCTCCCTTCTCCTCTCTCAGAAAACAAAAAATAAAATAAAATATTTTTTAAAAATAGAAAAAAATTTTCAAAATGTAAATTAACATGTTTTCAACAAAACTGTTGAATTTGGAGTTATAAATATTAAGATGATACTACCTAATTATTTGATCTTTAAAGGAATAAACACTAAGAATTATCTCCTTAAAATTTTTTTCTTAAAAATAAGGCCTTTACTCCAACTATATTTTTAAAAAGTGAAAATACTTTGTTTTGTAACATAAGTTAGAAACATAAACTAATAATTTTTACCTTAAAGCTATTTTCATAGGCATGATTTCACTTCCACCTCCCAAAAGACAGTTTGAGGTGGTAATCTGGTTCAGCTTTGTCCTAGACTGGATAGGTTGTTTGCCAGTGTTAATTAGTTAATTAATATGTTTTTATAAGAGAAGTTTTATTTAGAAAATTACAGAGGTAGCAGAAGTGAGCTGGCTGGGCTGCATAGGCTCAGGAAACAAGTTACAAAGGCAGAAGAAGGTCCCTTAGAGCTTACTTAGGACAGAGAAAGGCAAAGATAACTCACTGTACCTATAGGGAAGAAGAGAGAGAAGGGAAAGTTATGGGTGTACTCTGAGAAGGAGAGGGCACATTAGATCCTTCATCTTGAGGGTTTTAACTCTCTGACTTCATCCTCCTTGGATGTGGTTGGTACAAATGGCACTAATTAGGATTTTTGTTATCTATCTCCCAAGTAGGGTAATTTAAGCTATTTACTCTTTCAGTCAGAAGAAGTATGACCAAATGTCCTGGATGAAGAAAGACTGGATTTTGATTTATTAGATAGTTATAAACTACTTAACTGTTTAACTGTATTTGTCTCTGATTCCATATTCCATTTGTCCTGACTTTCTAGCCTGTCTCTGAGACTTCCATCCCTGAAATCTTTGAGGGGTGATGAGGGAGAATGGTTGGTCTTTAGTAACTGCTCCCTGCTAAAAAAAAAGGGTTGCAGTACCCGTGGAAGGGCATGGAAGTCTCTTCCTGCCTGATCTAAGGGAGGCTGGAATCCCTGAAGCATCATCATCTTGATATGGAATTATTGTATTACTCCAGAAGCAAAGTTGATAGATTGCTCCATATTTCATTGACTCAATTATTTAGTTCTAAAAATGAGTCCATTCAGTTAAACTGTTGAGTCTCATTTCAGGAGGCAGTGCTGCAGATGGGCTCCCAAAATGAGCCCTATATTGTGTAAATAAGCAATCAGGTATTTAACAAGGGGTTTGCCTATGAAAACAGAAGGAAAAGACAAAGGTTAAGGATCAGAGCAAATTATAAACCAGTTTCTAAGCTGTAAGGCTGTCATTTGGCCAGTGGTTTTAAAAATAATACATATCAACCATGCCTGTTAAATGCTCTGATAGTCAAAGTTTCAGACTTTCCTCCTTCTGTTTCTAGGGATAGTTTTTCAGATTTCATTTCTTCCATATGCTTTATTTCAAAAAGAATTAAGTAAGTTATTTGTGTTCAGAGATACATGCACACATATACCAAAGGCACACATGCATAAATGACAATAATCATTAGTACTTTTAGCACAGTGTGAAATTTATATACGCAAAGGATGGTGGGTGGGGGAGATCTCTGGCCTACCAGCCTCCTTTCCACATTTTAGGTTAAACATGTAAAGGATTATTCTGGAGAAGAATTTCTATAGCCCATGACCTAACTTTACTCTTGCAAACACTAGGACCGCATCTCTCCTAAAACATAAGAGTACAATGATTGTGAAGTGGCCACTGGTGGGAGATTCTAGAATTCTCAACATCACTGTTTATTTCCAATTAAACTAATGTTTGTAATTAAACACTAGTCTACTATGCTCGGTTCAGGTCCATCCACCAGAAAGAAATTGCTAAAAGCAACATGGGGGAATATAGAATATGCAACTTTCAAAGTCAGTATTTCTTGAGTGACTACTCTGTAGCAGGGACTGTGCTAGGTGCCAAGATGATTACTTGAGTAAAGTAGAACCTATCCCAGCCTTCTCATAGCTCCTAAATTAATAGAAACTTGCCTTTCCCAATAATGAATAACACTGTACTTAGAAAACTAGGACTTTAGAGATTAGAAGCAAGGTCTCATGAGGACAAATCTCACAAACATGGTATCTGTATGGTAGGATAGGTTCCAGTTGAGAAATGACAGAAGTAAAAGGGAGAAGACAAAAGTGATATTAGGGACAGGGACTTGCTAACAGTTCAAGAGATTGATACCCAGCGTGGTTCTACTGAGAGCTAATGAGATGGTCAGGGTGTGGACACACATTTAGCCTTTTCAGGTCATTTATTCTCCATTGAGCTTTTGATAGACTTAAAATTGCCTGGCCTACCTATTGAGCATTTAGTTGACCACCACTTCTTGAAGCTTGTGTGACTCCAACTAGAAATCTACCTACATAATATTCTGTCCCATCTTGGGGTGGTTAGAAAAGCCCTCTTGATTATGAAGGTGAAATATCAAAAAACAAAACCAAGGCTCTTTTTGGCTGGAGGATCAGCTACTGATGAGCCTCTTTGCCAGTGGCCCACCAGCAAGGCCTGTGCCAAGCTGTTGCCTCCTCCCTACCCCAGTGATACAAAATCGCCCCACCAGAACGTTTTGTTCTTCAAGACTGATTTCAATGGGTACATCCCATTCACAAGGCCAGCAGATGTCAGTCCTGATCCACTTTTTCTCTGCAATGAACCGAGGAGGAAGAGCAGATCTGATTTCCCAATCAGTGCCTTCTCTCTCCTGGCTTTTCTTCTTCCTGAGATGGAGGCCCCCTGCTTGGTTTGCTTTGTTAATATTTGCATTATTCAATAGTTATTATGTGATAAGCATGTTGTTTGCTTTAGGTTTTGGTTAGTTTGTTTTCTGGTGCTTTTATTCTTAGCTGGTAGCTTAACTTGAGTTACAGCTGTAGCCTGTATATTATTCAGTGTGAGTAGGATATAGCATTTACAGATTCTTACCTGATGCCTCAGCAATCCAAAGCTGGGCCAATATAAATATAGATATAGATATGGATATCTAGATATAGATATGTATATAATTTTTTTCCAAGGAGAAAAACGTAGCTTTTATTCTGCAAAATCATCCTCTTGGTGTCACCCTTGGGTTTATCTCCTAAACAAAAAGGCTTAGGTTTGCAAGCACTATGGCAAACATTTCCAAGTGCACATATTTTTAAGCTTTCTGATTAAGAAATAATGGTATCCCTGCATGTTTATCAAGCAAGAATCTTGTCCTTGAGTGAATACATTTGATGTCTAAAGACTATTTATTGTGAGTGAAAAAAGGAATGGTTTTAAGTAAACAATATAAAGCTACTGTTTATAATGCATTCTGCTATTGGTATTATACTATTTATTATGAAAACATGTTTTAAAGTTGCTATTGAAGTTCTAAAGTCTAGGACTTGCTAATGAAGAAAAAAATGTGTGTTTTTGCCTTTGATCTAGTACTTGTTTGTTATAGCTGATTAGCTGTTACATGCATCAAGGTAAAATTGTCATATAAGATGATTTCAACATGCTATGAAAGAATCTGAACTGTGAGTTGGCCAGGCACAGAGTATATTTGGGCAATACTCTGCTGCTTGAATTAAATGTTAAATATTTATTTACTAAGTTGCTTAATTCAAAACATAAGAATTTTCTTGATTTATTAAGAATAACAATGAAATCTAGAATATATATGTAACTTTAAAACAACTCCCACTGTTTACTGTAGTATTTTATTTCTTTTCAAAGTAATGCCTATAATAAATAACCAGATGCCTAGCATTGACTTTTTCACTTGAATATAACTTATGAGTTTAAAGAATTTAAAAGTCTAATTAAAGTAAAATTACTTGAATAATCTTCTGGGAGCAGAGAGATAAAAAAAATATATATTACTTATAATTACTACAATGTTAAAATTTTAAAACCAAAGACTAAGTATCTGCAAATTTGTATTTCAAGCTGATATTTTAATTGTTTAAAAAAATTTGCCTATCTTTTTAATTAAAAGAGATTGTGTTTGTAAGGAATATATACACACAAAAAACAAAAGCATGCATGTAAAATATTTTCATATCCCATGTGTAGGATTTTTGTATTATCGTTAATCACAAAGTGAAAAGTGAAGCAAAAATAATTTTTTTAAATATCAGCCCTGGCTGGTGGCACAGTGGATAGATAGGTACCAGTCTGTGAACACAAAGGTCACTATTTCAATTCCCAGCCAGGGCACATAACCAGGTTGCAAGCCAGATCTTCAGCCAGGTCCATAGCTGGAAGCAGGTGAAAGACAACCATACATTGATGTTTCTCTCTCTCCCCTCCTCTCTCCCTTCCCCTCTCTCTAAAAATAATAAATAAAATCTTAAAAATAAAATAAAATGTAAGTCTTGGCTTGGACTATAAAATCATGTCCTGTTTCTCTGTTCAATTATCCAGACCAGTGATGTTCAATGGAAATATGTAATGTGAGTGTGAAATATGAGCCTTAAACACAAGCTACATGTGTAATTTTAAAATTTTAATCATCACAGTTATGAAAGGAAAAAAAAGTAGGTGAAATTAATTCTAATAATATATTTCTAAAACATGATTTCAACCTGTAACCAATATGAAAAATATTTAGCATTTAACAAGATACTTAACATTTTTTGTGAACTAAATCTTTGAATTCCTACATATATTTTCACTTACAGCACTTACACCTCCATTCACACTTGCCATTTTTTCAAATGTTCTGTGGCCACATGTGGTAAGTGGCTACTGTATTAGATAGTGCAAGTCTAAATGATCAAGTTTCTATACCCAAATGCATTGGCCAAATGGCTTTATAAAAAATTCCTGTTGAGCTGACACCCATCTCAAAGATTCATATGTCTGAGCTAGGTGGTTAGTGAAGCAGAGTTCTTGCCGGTACAGGAACTCTTTGTTTCTGTTCTATTTTGTTTTTAACAGCTTGCTTTGCTCCATAAGGATACACTAGACATCCTCAAGCTGTGGGACCCTCTGCTTGCTCATGCCCATGAATTTGAGTGGCTGAGGTTGTCACTGTGGAGAAAGTGACCTGGAACAAACATTCTAAAATAGCCCAACTGGGAGAGGCAGCGTCTACAGGAACCGTGTCACAGAGTCATTCAGGACATGGAAAGAATCCCAGCGTCTGCTGACTTTAGGGCTGTTGTCTGATGTGCGGACCTGAAACGTTACCCTGGGATTCCTGAAAGAATGTCAACTCTATGCCTTGAATTTTCTGGGAGAGTCTAAATTTCACATAGTTCAGCTGGTTTTTCGCAAATGCCCCTATTTCTTAGGCCATGTGAATCCATTTGAGGTTCAGAAAATATGAGCACTCTGGCAAAGGGCCCTCCAGTTGCAGGGCTGGTTTTCCAGGCTCAGAGAGCTGGCATCGGGTTACTTGGAAATGGTGAGGGAAAGAATAGAAGAGGCCTGGGGAGAAATTGTAGGTATTTCAGGCACAAGAAAGAGCACAGGTTTATGCTCTTCCTGCAGGCTCTGAATTGCTCTGGGGTTAGTCAAAAGGAAATTAAGTTGAAAAATAGGAAAGAATCTACAAAAGGCAGATAGATATCTTTATCTTTTTCATCCCCCTACTGTTATCCCACTCCATCGTCCTTACCAAAAATACAGAAGGAGCCATTGATCTTTGGCATTTCCAGTAGTATGACCCATCTGGTATGAAAAATATTCATATTATGTAAGCATACTGCATGGAACCTGGAACATAGTGTGCTCTAAATAAATGAAGGCCATTACTAGGAATATTTGCTGGTGATGAACCCTCCAAGCAACATGAGAAAACCACAGAATGACAAAACGGCACCATCTCTTTAATATATGTCATTTTTCTGTTTTATCTCTTGTACTCTGAAAGGCACTGCATGCCCATTATATCTTCTTTGTACTGTTCTGAATGGAATCTTATTTTCTTCCTTATTAACATACCTTAATTAATAGAGGTGCATTTGTATAGCCACTATGGACAAACACCTCAGTAGGATAAAGGTTTCTCATGATATTGTTGGCTGTCATCTTGTTTCCCCATTAAGTTGAAAGAGAATATTGGTACCAAGGTATAATCATGACTCCATATGGTCTTGAAAAGAAATTTACTGGTTTTCTTAAATTGGTTTTGAGTCCCTTCTTAATCAGATAAGACTTGTGAAGAATTTCTCAAATCTTAGGAAAAAATCTTATTTTCTACCCCATTTTTTAATTTAGAAAAAAAAGAATCACATTGGATATTTTAAAATCTCTTGGAAGGAAAAAATATGGATTGTTTTCTCCAAAATTAGCACTTATTTTACTACCAAAATTCTCATTGCCATTATTAAACATTTGCATGAAGCAGTTCAAGAGGCATTTATCCAGCAGCAGGAATACACAGTTGTCTTTGCATATTTACTTAAGTCACTGTTGTTTGTACTGTTTTTTTGTTTGTTTGTTTATCTCAAAGAGTCTATGAGAAATGTCTATATAGAATACTACAGAAGCAACATACAGTTGGATATAGCAACAGATACTTTATTCAAGTTCAATTTTAGTAGACAGTGGGGTTTTTTGTTTGTTTTATTTGTTTTGCATTTCTACAGTTGCCTGTGTAATGTCCATGGGCCTTTTATTTAAAGAGGAAAAGAAAGAGAGAGACAGAGAGACATTGGACATACATAGTTTGATATTATAAGGAGATGATGTCCACTTAACCTCCCAGAAACAAGAGGAAGAGCTTCATTAAGATCTGTGATTCTACATAGTTTTTGGAAATAAAATTATGTTTACTTCTTGTTAAAGTCATGGCATGAAGGCTAGAACAATGGCTTTCCACAATCCCTCTGCTTCCCCTCCTTCTTAGGGGCCCTGCTCTTCTTTTTCAATGCCATTAACAGCTCAACAGACCACAGGAACATCACAGTGCTATGGAGAATGACACTCGGTCACAGTCAGGCTCTCATGACAATGACATTTTCTCTGAGAGTTTGGTACAGCTGTGGCACTGTTAACTTTTAATGAACATTCTTCCTCCCTTTGAGAAGTTTCAGTGAAATGAAATAGATGTGCAATTTCTGCTTTCATCTCCACACTTTATGTGGGGTGACATACAACAATTCTGAGTGCTTAAGTAGCCTGTGACATACCTAATTTGGGGTGTTTTAAAGCTAATAACATAATTTTGCCCACAGTTCCACATAAATGTAAAACAAGATTTGGGGGGAAAGTCCAGCCCCTAAAATATCTTATAACCAAAAATATATCAAAATTTAAAGAGGCCACCAGTCTGAATTGGGGCCTCACTGTTCATTTCAGGGGATTGCTGACTCAATTGAGAACTCCCATAGAAGACGTGCCAATAGCTCCCAGGACAATGAGTGCACAGAGGCACCACAGTGTTATTTTGGAGCATTATTCTTCCTTGGTTGCCACAATAGCTGGGATCTGATAATTTAGCATTAAGCCTCTTTCAACTATATGGAACTGTAATAAGGTGATTTAGCCAATGTGCCTTTCCATTGTCCCAAAGATTCTGTGATCTATTATGCCATAACGTGTAAAGAGAAAGAAAGAAAGAAAGAAAGAAAGAAGGAAAGAAAGAAAGAAAGAAAGAAAGAAAGAAAGAAAGAAAGAAAGAAAGAAAAATGGGGCAAAAACCAGAAACCAAATAATTATCAAAAACATGAAAAGCTACTTTGAGAGAGCTGTTATTTATTGGCATTTTTTTTTATGAATCAATATAGATATAGGAATCGACTGCAGAAGCCTCTGGGTACATTCACATAATGAAAGCCCAATTAATATCCAAAAGCACAGTGCACTGCCGGCACCAGGAGCTCCAAGGACAATCGCTGGCTTCCGCAGCCAACACTGACAGCTGCAGTGCCCCGATAGAAAACAGCTTCAAAGGCTGATCCCCACCCCCACCCCCACCCCAGCCTGGACTGAACACTCCCTTCAAATCTCACCCTCACTGAGGCAAGGCCTGCGGGAACAGATGGGATACCAGAAGCAACCCATGGCTATCTGTGATGTCACCAAATGAGGCATTTGGGGATGCTGTTTGGGTGGCAAAAAATGTCAAAAGAATATGAGGGGAGGGGGGCAAGATGAGGGAGACTTTTATAGGTAAAATTAGCGTGGCAAGGCAACCCCGTAGGTTGGAGAATGGGCTGTGGTGTGGCGGAAGAGGTCACGCTGGGTCCAGATCTGGGCCGGCTTACATTTCAGTTTTATTTTTGTGTGGATTAAGGGAGCTTTACATTCGTTGGGCTCACAAGAAAAGCATGTGGCTCCATGTCCCGTAGGCCTATTTGCTTTGGATTCATCCAGGACACAAAGTCTGTGCCAGCCTGTTAGAAATGGTATTCAGATACTCACTACCCCTTTTCTTCCTTTCCCCATCACTACTATCTTTTTGACATGGCTCCAAGCTTTCTGCCTTAAGATGTGGTACCTCTTGACTTTTTAAATTAGTTTTTGTCTCTTTTTGGCCCCAAAATATGAATAAGTCTCTTAGTATACTACACTTAAAAAAAAAGAAAGAAAAAAAAAAAAAAAAACTGGGTTCTAAAATCAGACCACCCAAAATTGCTGGCCAGGAATCCTATTCTGAGTGGCCATGGGTGGGTAGCACATAAGTATAATGACGCCTAAAACCTGGCTGTCAGGCTGTCTCTCCCAGCATGCATTGCTGTCTGAGGACCTACCCAGTACCAGTCTAGTAAAAGCAGAAAAGTAAAGTTTGATTAAATAGATCATAGAAGAGAAAGAACAGGTCCATTTAAAAATTGTAATTCTTACAGAGTCTGAGTGGGGACAGGAGAGATTGTAATGGAAAAGTATTCTCCTTTGCTTTTAATAAATATGATAATAATATTTACATTCTTATAGCCCTTTGGGGTTTACACAGATCTTCTGAGTGATCTTTCCAGTAAGTCCAAGATACTTCTAGGCAATAAATGCAAAGATAGTATTGCACAGAGGAGGAAGCTAAGATTCAGTGTGCTACAATGACTTGCCCATGATCAATTAGGGAATATCGGAGGCAAGATTTTGTTCCTAGACCTGCGTGTTGTTGGCAAGAAATAGAAGCAATTTGAAGAAACCCATAAAACAGTTAGTGATTTGGTGGTGGTGGTGGGGTGCCCAAACATCATTCTCTATGAATATGTTCCTCCAAATACAGTGTCCCCATTACTCTTATGATGACATTTATGTTGTGTTTCTACTTTGTTTGCCCCCCTCCCCCCCCTCCCCCACTCCCACTGTAACACTCAGCATTGGGTAGTCTTTGAGGAGAGGAGTGCTCATATTCATCCCTAACTCCAAAGTACCAGCACATGCAACATCCACACTCCCTTCCTTGGCCTTGAAGAAATGGAATGTGCTGGGTTTAATCATTTCTGTATTTGCTAAATTCCCAAAAATACTGTAACTGGCTGCAAAAAGAACCAACCAAACAACAACAACAAAATGACTGATTCTAATAAATGAAAAGGGAACATTATAATTATATTATACAAAAAAAAAATAAGATAGAAAAACAAGGCCATCACTGGCAACTTTTATTTTTATTTTATTTTATTATAGGTTCTTGGGAATTGTTCCTACAGACAGCTAGGTAAAGCCCTCCCTGGGGCTCTCTGCTGAGGGAGATGAATCCGTACATTTAAGTGATTCAGTTACTTTTTGGATGCCATCCAAATTATCATCCTTCCATAAATGTTTCCTGGAACCCTGGATGTGTCCAACTTGGTGCTAAGTGTGGACAAAGTTCCCAGATGAAACTGGAGTTGGCCTCCACCTGGGGAAAGGTGACAGACAAGGGAAGATTATGAAGAAGGCCTGAAAGTACCTGAAGTACAGGACTCAGCTCTTGTGATCAAAAGGAAATCTAAATCAAGCCCTAAGAGGAGGTTACTGTAACTTCCGGTTTGAGTTGGGAGCGGAGTCAAAGAGGCTTAATGGACAAAGTGGAAGGGACGGGTATATAACTAGGAGCCAGGGATATTAGGGGGAGCCAACATCACATGGTGAAATGCACTTTTGAGGCCACATCAAGTGCTGTAGCTCTATAGAGATGCCCCAATATGCTAAGGTTGGATGCAGCCTGTTCCTCATAAAGCGACTACAGTTAACTTTGCTGGATAAGGGAACAGGGTTGGAGGAAAGTTATTAGAAGGAGCATTGCCCAGCTCTGTGCAGAGAAAGTTTAATGATTCAGATGCATTGTCCAATTCGTTACTCCAAGTTCTATCCTGAAATGTAGAACAGTGCTGGAAAAGAAGACCTGATGGAAAAGACTCACCCAGCAAAGATAATAATCATGGAATTCCCAAGATCATTGATCTGTAAAAACAGTGGCTGTTATTAGATCTTTCTTAATGCTCCCCACATATAATAAGCATTCTAACTTCTGAAATGGGTTGTCAAGCTGCTCATGAACTAACCCTGCTTACTAATACCATGTGCTGTGCACTGTGCTAAGTGCTCTCAATTTGTTATTTCACTTTATCCTCACCACCACCCTATGAGGTAACTTTTTCCATGGATAACCTTTTTATTTTAGGATAGTTTTCTACTTACAGAAAAGTTGCCAAGATAGTTTAGAAGTTTCCTGTATACCTTCTGCCCAGTTTTCCCCATTATCAACATCTTACACTCATATGGTACATTTTTCACAACTAACCAATGCATTATTAACTACAGTCCATGCTTCCTTTAGATTTTCTTGCTTTTCACCTAATGTCCTTTGTGCTGTCCCAAGATACTGCATTACTGTTAGTCATCGTGTAACCTCAGGCTCCTCTACACTGTGACATTTACCCAAACTTTTCTGGTTTTGAGTGTCCTAAATAGTTTTGAGGAATGTTGGTCAGGTTTTCTGCAGAATGTCCCTTAATTTAGATTTTTCTCTTGATTATACTGGGTAATGTGGTCCTCAGGGGGAGGACCACAGAGGTCGAGTGCCATTCTCATCACATCATATCGAAAGGGACTGCTATCACCATGATTCATCATTGATAACGTTCAGTTGCTTAACCCACGACTGCAGTTGGCCAAATTCCTTCACTGAATACTTCCTCTGCCCTCCCCACTTCCATGCTGTATTCTGGAAGAAAATCACTACTCATAGTCCATGTTTATTAAAGAGTGAGGAGTTATGCTCCACACCTTTGAGGGGTCAGTATCTACCTAAATTATTTAGAATTTTTCTGTGTGATTTGTTTTTCTCGTTTTTCATTTATTCAGTTATTTATTTATATCAGTATGGACTCAAGGATATTTATTTTATGCTTTTGGTCATAATCCAATTCCACATTATTTATTTTGTTGATTAAATTGTCTCAGGTTTGGCCATTGGGAGCTCTTTTAGTTGGCTCTTACGTCCCTTTGACATACCTGCTTTGTTTTATTTTGGGGAGCATTTCCTTCCTTTCTGGCAACTGCAAGATAGTCCAGGCTAATCTTGTATATTTATCCCTTGCACCAAACTAGAATTAGCCATTTTTTTCAAGGAGTCCTGGTTTCTTCTGTTGGAGAATGGCAATACAAACTGAGATCTGGCCAATGAGTATGGAAGTAATGCTTTATTCTTTCTACTTTTTTTTTTAACATGAGGAAACTGAAGTAGAAAAAGATTAAGTAACCTGCCTAAGGTCATGCATTAGAAAATTGTAGAATCCAGATTAAAACTCAGGTCTGTCTGATCTTGTAACTGTGGCATGATTTCTTGCTTTTTTCCATCTTAGGATATCAGTCTGCCTCTGCCTTCCAACGAACCTTATGTACTGTTGGAAGTTTTCCCAGTCTGTTGACATAATCTTATTTTTCTGCATTCCCTTTCTTACTGTCCCTGAGATCAGGTTTTTGTAGGGTTTACTCAAGACAATCACACTTTAGTTAGTGGTTCTAATATCAAATAAGTATCCCCAGAGGTGTGCTGTGTGTCTGAGAGTGATTTTTCCATATTTTGGAAAATCTAATGGAAATCAAACATTTATCCATGACACAACTGCCCAAGCTAAGGAGAATGTCACATTTCTTTGATTCTATATCAACTCAGTGTGGCTGGCTACATTAGTTATTTCAAGCCATTGGACGCTCCAATAGGTTGATGATGACTTCATAGGAATTTCTGAAGATAGAAAGAATAATAAAGAGTCTTTAGGGGTAGAGTTGTTGGAAAAGGCCACATTGTTACTGTTTTACTTGTGATCCAACTCTGATTGAAGTGGGGCCATTAAGAGAGCTGTCTGTGTTCATGTGGCAGGGAAAGAGTAACTTTTTTGGATAGAAAGTAGACATCTATGTGTTTGGTTTATGTTTTACCAATTTGCTGTAATGTTTTAATGTTCAAAATTCTGGTACAAGTTACTTTAATTTCTGCTTCATTTTAGATGCCTGCTTAAAAAAATTTTTAAGTGTACACATTGGAATGATTTTTTTTTTTTTTGTATTCTATTTTCTGAAAGGAAAACCTGTACCTTAGTGTAGATAAGCATATGGATCTACTTAATATATTCAAAAGCAGTGCCTGTGAATGACTCAGAGCCGAAGTTTGTGGCGCTTGGCTAAATTGCCTGTTGGGATGGACTCAGAAAGGTGGGAGGAGAAGGGGGGATGAACAATTTAAATGTGAGAGGAGTAACATGTGGTTCTAAAAAAGAAGCCTGAGCACCAGAAAAAGATAACTGGTTTTAACTGGTTTTAATGGGAAGTTCTCAGTGAATAATAAGAGATGGCTTTTCACACAGTTGTGTTTGCATGAACTGTATGAGGAAATAGTGCCATTAAAACATTTAGAAACAGAGACTATTATTTGAAGAGACTTTTGAGATCAGCAGTTCTCAATTCTGAGCTGTACATGAAGAAATACTGGGGAAGCTTTTAAACAATACTGATGTCCAGGCCCCACTTCTTAAGTTCCTGATTTAATTGGTCTGTGGTATAGCCCTGGCCTGGGAAAAAACTGAACTCCTCAGTCATTTTAATGAGCATCCAGACTTAAAACCATTGATCTAGTTTTGTTTGGGGTTTTATTTTGTTTGTTTGTTTTTTATTGTTGTTGTTTTTTAATTATTAAATATTTCAAATACACAAAAAGTATAGTGAAAATATTTTGGATACCTTTGTATTTACCTAGATTTAGCCCATAACTTATTGCGACACTTGCTTCATTTACATTTGTTTTTTAAGAAATAAGATGTCACAAATATCCTGGGAGTTCCTTGCCCACCATCAAATTCCATTGCCTTCCCTCTTTTTCCAAGGTCTGAAATCAAAGACATCTCATATCTTTACAAAATAGGTATGCAAGTTATGTGTGGTTTTGTTTTAAATTTTTCTGCATGTGATATCTCAGTACATATTTCCTTTGATTTTGCTTTTCTTGCTCAACATTGTGGTTTTCAATCCAACCCTGTGATTCAAGTTCATTCATTTTAATTGCTGTGTAGTGTCTCCTTGTAGAAGTACACCTGAATTTAGTTATTCCTTTCCCTACTGATGGTCATTGAAGTTGTTTCCTTCATTTCACTTTGTTTTGTTTTGTTTTTGGTGTAATGAAAATTTTGTGGTGGACATTTTTGTATAGTGTTTCCCCACGCACCCAGAGCAAAGCTTTCCTACCTGTGTTGTAGAGCAGTGACTCCTATTGAAGAGAATATATGGAGCCCCTCAGCCCTCAGAGAAGCCAGTAGAGCCTGTGGATGGGTCACCACCTGCTGTGAGCAGCCTCCTCAAGCTGATCCCAATGTGTTCTATTGAATGTTGTCATTCTCTATGTGTGTCACGATGGGAAAGAGGTTGGAAAACACCACAGCGAGAAGTGTACCTTGAAGTGGGTGTTTTGTGTTGTAGAAAAAACACATATTTAACTGTAATTATGGCTAAGTTATTTCCCAAAGTAATTGTATATCAATCTATTGTTCATGCCCACCTTGCCAGACCTGAAAATTTTCCACAGTTTCAGAGATTTGAAATGATATCTTGTTTTAATTTGCATTTTCCTGAAAAATCAAAGCATATTTTCATGTGTTTATTAGTATATTTTATAATTTGTGTGAATTGGCTGTTTTTATTCCTTGTTCATTTTTCTATGACTTGTTTGCTTCTTCCCCTTATTGATTTGTGATAATTTCTGCATTCTGATATTAAAATGTTACTGGTTATATGCATTTGCAAATATTTCACTCCAATCTATAACTTACCTTTTCCTTTTAGGATCATTTTTAATAAAACATTTTTGTTTCCTTTTTTTTTTAGAGATAGGGGAAGGGAGAGAGGCAGAGAGGGAGAGAAACATCAATGTATGGTTGTCTTTCACCTGCCTCCAGCTATGGACCTGGCTGGAGACCTGGCTTGTAACCTGGTTATGTGCCCTGGCTGGGGAATCGAACCAGTGACCTTTGGGTTCGCAGGCCGGCACCTCATCCACTGTGCCACCAGCCAGGGACTTGTTTTCTAATTTATGTTTTCAAAGTAAGACCCTTGAGATGCTTGGCTGCACAGTACTAATATTTCAGTACTGAATGCTATCATCCTGCGCTCCACCCTAAACCAGTGTGGCAAGGCTGGAAAGAACACACATCAGAGCCCAAGGTTACAGGGGTCTAGTTACTGGCAAAAATCTCATATTAATTAAATGATTACATGATTAAGCTGAGACACACAGTGATGAACAATTAATTGCCTAATTTAAAGTCACACACCTATTTAGTGCCAAAGCTGGTAAAATCATTCTCCCAAAGTTTGTTCCGTGGATTCCTACTTGTAATAAAGTATTCTTTGATAAAATGCATTTTTCATTTTCTCTCTTAAAATTTAAGTTTACTAGTCTGTACAACCCCCTTCTAATAGGAACACCTAATAACATCTCAGGAAACTATTTACCCCCTGGAACAGACTTTGAGTATCTCTACCTTGAAAACATTCATCTCAGGTCTCCAACATTTACTACCCTTGTGCTAGTACTTTGTCTTTAAAAAAAAAAATCCTGTAAATGAAAATGAAAACACAAACACCTGTTCTATTGAATTTTTAAGCACTGACATGTATTGTAGTAGAGAGAAAAAAAAATAAGACTATTTTTGTTCCCTAATAAAATCTTATTTTACTTTATGAGGATATAAAGTAAAACTGTTTCCCCATCCTTTCTCTGTGCATCTCTTTAAAATGTGAGAATTATTGTGTCATATGGTATTACAATGGCTTACTGAGTCCTGTGGAACAAGGTCTTATCTTTGGAATGGTCTCTCACTTATGTGAAGACCTAGAATTCTAGGGAAGAAGTCAGAAACTTACAAGTTTGACCTTTGCTAGGGGAAAAATTCCTCTCTGAGCTTTAATCCCTTGAGACTGGAATTTAAGAAATTGAGTTATCCTAGCAAATGCTCCCCCAAAGCAGGCACTAGGATAGTTGGGAGTTTGAACCTTCAAACTCTGAAAAGTATGGTATCCTTGTGAGTCAAGAATATATATATATATATATATATATATATATATATATATATATACATATATATCTTTGTCTACATTTGAAACTTTGAATAAATGTGTGTATTTTCTATTCAATAACTTAAAGAAATTAAAATTAAATGAGTAGATTTTATTTTATGATTTTACGTGTGCTTAACAAGATCATACTGTATCTCTGACCACATTTTAGGGACTATGGCAGCCAAAAAAGTAGAAAGTACCTGTGGGGAAGTGATTATTATAATAGTGAAAGGCAAAAATGGTATTCAAATGTATGTACAAAAAGAAGATTACAAATATATAAATTATGTATATAAAATGACAAGAAGTGTATATCATAATGTTAACTATGGGGGTCTTTGAGTTGCTAGGAATATTGGGGGTGGAGTGCCATCCTTCTAATTAAAAACTTCCTATATTAGCATAGGCTACTTTTCAAATAGTTAAAATTTTTTCATTTTATTTTTAAAGTAAAAGAAAAATATTTTTCTATAAGTGTACCAGATGCTGATATAATTTTACTGTTAATATGTGTTTTGCAAAAGCTCCCTAGTCTACTTTTAGATAATAACTGTATAACATAAACTTACTGGCCACCAATTATCATAATAATTAGAGGAAGGCTATTAGAAAGTAATAATATACACAAACTACAGAACTAGAAAGACTTAGGCTTAGGTCGTAAATTTGGCACTCATTACTGGATGACTTTAGGTAAATTCCTTAAACTATTCTGAATTTCAGTTTCCTCATCAGGTGAGTGAGTAAAATAATGGCACCTACCCAATAGAATTGTTGTGACGGTTAGGTAAGAATCCCTCCAATTCTTTAGCACTCAGTTCAGTTAGCACATAGTAAGTTCTGAGGGTTGCTAGTTCCTGCTGGGGGTTTGAACCCAAGACTTTCAGTTAAACTGGAGAAAATTCTTCACACATGAAGCAGACAAATTAGCAGGGCTATGTACTTACAAATGCTATTTATCTGAAAATCAAGGTGGAGAACTGGCTTCCAGAAGAAAAATACCATTAAATACTTCTTAAGAGAAGGATTACATTTTTTGTTTCTCTGCAATAAAATGCAGTGAAAAGGAGAAAGTGACAAAGTGAAAAATCAATTAAACAACCTTAGACACTAGGTATAGGGTTACCTGTGGGAAGGAGATAAAAGCAAGGACTATAAAGCCACTGATCAGACAAAACCAAAAAGGGTATTAAAGAAAGGGTTTGATACCAAGCCCTGAATAGAATTTCAGGAAAATGAATGATGGTCTGGGATTACCAGTTATAAATCAATGAGGTGACTCAGATGATATCATAGACCAGAAGAACAAAATTCAAATAGGTATTAATAACACCTGACCTTGGACATTAACCTTCCACATAGTCATTTGTAATGTAAAATCCTGGGTTGGGCAATCTATCCTATAACCATATGGCTTTTCTTTTTGAGAAGAGGAGATAACAAAGATTGGCTTCAGAAAGGGGAGAAATAAAGGCAATTTGAAACAAGACATTTGGGCTTTACAGGCATGCGGGTTTGGAAAGGTTCGGAAGTGCTGAGGCTGAGCTATCAAATATCATGGTGGTGTCAGGTTTGTTTTCTGCAAAATATTTGAACTAATTTTACCAGCAGTGTTTCTCTCGGGCTATTTACCACCTGAGTATTTGTCATGGCCTTCAGAGGAGGCAGCCAAACATGTACATCTGAAATTCTTTCTATTTGGAGCCCTACTTGGGTGGGGAAGGCTCTCTGATGAGAGGGGTGGGGAGCTGACAGTCGATGTTGCTGTGTGAAAGACGGGATTTCAAGAGCTGTCATCAGGATCGCAATGTCTGGTTGCAGTCGATATTTTTCCAAATGCCAAACACACACAGATTTAAAAGAACATGCAAAGAAGCGTATGGCATACTCCTCATGAAGCAAGAGTGGGCTCAGTGGCTCACTTAGCATCATGCCCCACCCCTAGCCAATCGCAAGCTTAGACACCCCAGCCTCTTCCCTGCAAGACCTTGGCCATGCACCCTTCTATATAATTGTGAGGAGATTGGATGAACCACGATGGTATTTAAAGCACTCTTCCGTGGCATTCTTGCAGTTGTGAGATTTCCCAACAGGCAGTTGCCAAGATTATGTTCTTTCCCACTGGCTTTTAATTTGTACATTTTAATGGGTTCCCCTTTAGATACGGCAATATAGGTAAGTAACACTATGCAGGGTGGCCAGAGATGAGATGGTTCCATGTAAATTTTTAGGATACAGTTCCTACCAGCATGAAGGGCACCGAAGAAAAGAAAAAAAAAAAAAAATCAAATTCTCTTATTGTCAGCATGCTGCTGATAGTAACTCTGGTTTTATTTATCCATATTTTTTAGCAATAAAGATAACATTAAATAATTTAAAAATAAATTTGGCCTTGGGAATTACTTTCTAAATATTACACAAAAGCTACAAGTCATAAAATGCTAATATGGCAATACAATAAAATTTTTTTTAAATCTGCTTTACAGAAGACAACCACAATTTAAAGATGAACAAAAGACAAAACTCTTGGGTAAAAAAACCCAACATATTTTTATAGTTAATATGAAAGTTTAACAAGAAACTCTGGTTTTAAAAGAAATCTGTTATCAGCCATTTTCTTACAGTAACTTGACAATTGCAGTTTTGTTTAAAAATAAACCAGCCTTAAAAATGATACAGAAAACAGCCCTGACTGGTATGGCTCAGTGGACTGAGGGCCAGCCTGCAAACCAAAGGGTTGCTGGTTGATTTCCAGTCAGGGCACATGCCTGAGTTGCAGGCCAGCCAGGTCCCCAGCTGGGGGTATACAAGAGGCAACCACACAATGCTATTTCTCCCCCTTTCTTTCTCCCTCCCTTCCCCCCTCTCTAAAAATAAATAAATAAAATCTTTTAAAAAATGATAAGGAAAACAGATCAACCACTGGACCATATTTTGCTTTACGTTTTTATCCACCCTGATCATGCAAACCATGCTGGCAGCTTTTCCAGATTCCTAACACTGCCTTTTCTGCCCTCCTGGTGGAACAGCTCTATTTGAATGATTAATTCTGGAACACCCCCTTCCTCTGAACCTAGAAGGTAAACAGATCCACCCTTTCTGGACAACGAAAGAGTAATCAGCAGTATATTAAGTTCTACTTGTGTTTTAGTATTGAACCCTCAGTAGAAGGATATTTTATTTGAAAGTAACTCAATATTCATTCTACAAATAAAACTGTAAACAGATTTACTAAGCAATGAAATGTCATGTACATGATAAATTGCAGATATTTCTAAGTGAATTTGCATCCAAGCTCTCTTTATTAAGCTGTTGGTAAGATTTTAGAAGACAAAGTGAGCTTGTTACCTTTTTTTTTTTTTCAATAATTTATTATTGTGTTACAGTTGTCCCATTTTCCCCCATTGCTCTACCCTGCCCCACCCATCTCATGCCCTTCCTTCACAGTCAATCCCACCTTGTTGTCCATGTCCATGGGTCATTTATACTAATTCCTTGACTAAACCCTTCCCCTTCTTTCCCCTCTTTGAGCCTGTTATCTTTTGTTCTCAATTTTTATCATCTAATAATTCTCTTCTTAACACGTTGTTGCCTGGCAATCTTATCCAAACGCTAATGCAAGTGCAAACAAGAGTTAACTCGTGTAGCAAACTATATCCATTTGTTCATTAAAAGTTCCACATTGTTTTTGTTGAGCCTAATGCTAAGCTGGTATCTCTTGGTTACTTCTTTCCAAGCTATGCCAGTGCACTGTTGGGAAGCTTCCAGATACTCAGCACGAGAGACTCCCTATGCAAGGCTGGTATTGCAGGGCTGCCCTGTCTGCAAAACTTTCTATTGTCTCCTTTTTCTTGCTTGCTTGCTTTTCTGGACTTCCACTTTATTTTTGTTTTTAATTTTATTGTTGTTGTATTACATCCATCCCCTTTTTGCTCCCCTCTGTCTCCCTCCCACCCACCCATTCCCCCCAAATCCACTTTATTTTTGATGCATTTCTCCACTATTGCAGCTGCAGTTCATTTAGTCCTATATTTTTATTGCTGTGCAATATGCCACTGCGGTGATAGAGCACAATTCTTTTATCCTATTGAGAGACACTTAGGTTGGTCTCATTTTGGGGTTCTTATAGTGTGGTTATATGCTTTCTTGCACATGTAACCCAACACATTTAGGCAAGAATTCCTTCAAGATTTATACCTAGAAGTACAATGGTGGTGCTATGGAATTGCCTGTATTACTAAATAATGCCAAACTTTCCTAAAATTGTTATCACAAGAAAACTTTTTACTAAAGAGCTCCTGTGCTCCAGGCTCTGTGACAGCCCAGTGGCCAGCCAAGTACACGCTCCTCTCTCAAAGTGCTTGCTTTAAGTTCAGATGGGAAGAGGTAGTCAAGTCACCTCCAAAAAATCCAAAGTACAAATGGAAGAGCTTTGAGCTCTCCACACCCCTTTTGCTGTAGCTCTTTCTTTCAATCTCTCTTATCCCTAGCTGTCTCCCTGGTGCAGTCAACAGTTGAACAAAACCTGCATGTTCCCTGTGTATTCTCTGATGGGGTGTGGTTATTCAACACTTCCTCAAGAATCCTCTTTCTTGCACTGAAATGGCTTGCCCTCTGGGATGTAGCTCCAAGATTATAATTCTTTTCAAAGATCATTCAATCATTCAACAAGCACTAGTAACTGGGTACCTCTTAGGGGCCAGGTACCTTTGTACCTGGAGACAAAGTAGTCAGAAGCTAACTACAAGAGTCTATTTGAACTCCCCTTAAGGAAAGAAAGAAAATGCTCTAAGTCCATTTAACTTCTTCTCTAGCAAAAGCAGACATGAAAGGCTGGTACTTTGTGCAAAACATCTTGGCACCACAATTTTATTCTCCATATAAGTGAATTGACTTGGGAGGGCTCTAGATGCTTTGTGCTTGTTTATTCATTCAATAAATATCAATTGAGTGGCCACTATGTACAAGGAGCTCTTCTGTTCTATTGACGTTGGAGCTTACATTCTAGTGGGCTCATGTCCATTGGGCTCTCTCACTGTCTGTCACTCTAGATACTCTCCTTGCCTGATCTTACCTTAACCACCCAGAATCCCAAATAATATTAGTGGCCTGCCTTAAGCTCAGAATAAAAGGTTTTCCCCACCCCCATTTTCTAATAATACTCATTTGCTGTTTGCAAAAATATCACACCAGCTGCCTAGATATATGCTCACTATGTATGTCTATGGCTTCCCTAGATCTCCCAGACATTGGCCCCAGTAATGAGAAATCCGAGGCACAGAGGGGGTAGGTAACTCACCCAAGGTCAAACAGCTAGTAAGTAATAAAGTCAAGATTTTGCCTTTTCATGCTTTTCCTCTGTAATTTGACCTCATCTCTCATCTCATAGACTATGCCAGCTCCAACCAAACTTACTCCCTTTCCCAAGCCCAGCTCTAGCCTATTCAGGTCTTTCTCCTTAAACATGGCTGTGGGTCCCTGAAGACCTCCTTCTAGGGAAGTAGCTCTTACTTGGGCCTTTCAGAAGCAAGATGTGAGCCCTAGGCATGGCCAAAGGTCCCAGAAATCCAGAGATGTAGCCATTCTTTTGACCTTCCTTGGATGTCCATCCTGTGTTGTTCACTACAATAGCCACTAGTTACAGGTGGCTGTTTCAAGTAAAATTAAAATTCAACTAAATTTAAAATTCCGCTCCTCGGTCACACTGGCCACATTTTCAGTGGCCACTGTGTGAGACAGTGTAGACTCTAGAACATTTCTATTACTGTAGAATGTTCTACTGGACAGTGCTAGTTACAGCGGTCTGCACTGGTGTGGTAGCCACATGCTCACCAGTGGGCTTTAGTCATAAATACATGTTAGAATTGGGGAACATTGGCAGAGGTCCATGGGTTTTTACAGAGAGAGAGAAACAGGGAGAATCTGCAAGCCAGTAATAAAAGGAGGGCGGGGAGGAGGACAAAGAACAAAGATGCCACTCAGGATGGGAGCAGTTTCATAAGTGACACAAACTGGGTTTTGTGGGCTTGTCAATGGTGGTCACCAAGGCAGTGAGAGCTGCCCCTTTGGGGGTGTTGAACCACAACTGTAGTTTGTACCCAAAGTGTGGAGAAGAGATCCATATGCAGGTGTTTTGATCATCTACAGAGCATAGGAAATCAGATGGTCACTGTGAGGAGAGGGCGGGGGGGCTCAGTGTGACAGGTACTGGAACAGATGAGGTAGGCCAGTGACAGCAGCCAGCTTCGCCCCACCGAACCTGTCCCTGATCTGCCCCTTCCTGGCTGTGTGCAGGTTTCTCAGATGCCTTCCTGTGAGGAGCAGGATGGGGCTGCTTTCTCTTCTGCTTCCGTGATTGTGTGGGTTACCGGATGGGTGAAAAGCACCAAGCGCCCCGCACCAGCGTGGAGCGTCTCTCCCAGAGATGGTGCCGCCCACACTGCTACTTTCTGCAATGACTTCATTTTTTTCACGAGGTTTGAGGCAAGCCAGTCCAGGTGAGATAGCATTTTTTTTTTTTTTAAAGGCGGAACTCTCACCCTCTTCCACCTGTGCCACAGTTGTCTTCACTGTAGCAGGATTACTCTGCTTTCTTATTTTCTGTATCGTTAAATTCCGGATCAGTTCAAAGTGAATGAAGACATTTCCCCTTAGGTCTGACCTGCCCTGAAACATTTTGCTGTTTACATCGCCAGCTAGTTGGGTTGAAATCTGGTGCAAGTATTAGGCAACAAACGTCTCTGGCTTGTTTTCTTGAACCTTGCCTTTAAGCCCTGAAGCTCTCAGTTCACCTTCTGTAACCTCCTGTGCCACCTTATGCAGTGTGGTTCTACTGGCTTTCCTTTGCTTCTTTGGGGCTTCCCATGGTTAAAGACCCAGAAGCATTCTAGATCTAGGTGAAAAGGAGCTTTTTGTGGTGCTATGCACCATTTAAAATTTTCCATTAGGCTATTGCTCATAAGTGAGTCTAGTTATTGGATTGAGTCCATTATTCCAAATATATTTAGAAAATTGTACATTGTTTGGATAAGGAATAATGGCAGAAGCCAGCTGTCTTGCTGTAGCCCATCCCTCAAAGGGTCATATGATGCTTTTATTCTTAATTAAAAAAAAAAAAACAAAAAACAAAAAACAAAACACCTAATTACATAAAAGAGAAAAGAAGGGAATTTTATAATGTGAAAATAAGTCAAGCTCTCAGGTGACCCTCTCACCGCAGTCAAAATGTTGATTGTACCACAGTGACCTGAGGACTTTCTGATCCTAGTTAAATGGACCAGGTTATTTACAAAATGTTATGCTTATTATCATTAAAATAACCAGTAAGTAGGGAATTTTCACCTGCAGTCAGAATTTACAGCACACCACAAATAGACTTATGTCTCAGCTGGTGAAGCCATAAAGAGGTTGTTATTCTACAAGACAGCTTTTCACAGAAACCTAATTCAATTTTAAGAAAATGAATGTGAAGGGAAAATACCTGTCCTTGTTCTTTCAATAGCTCTGTTCTTCCACTCCTCCTCTGAGTCAAAGTTCCTTTATCTTTCCCTAAAAGGCCTGAGGACTTTTCCAGGTTCTCTAAATAATTGTCACTCATTGTTTAATTTGTAGCTCTGCCAGAGGGTGGTCAATTAAGGGACTCTTTTTTTTTTTTTTTTTTAAGATTTTATTTCATTATTTTTAGAAAGAGGGGAAGAGAGACAGGCAGAGAGGGAGAGAGACATCAATGTATGGTTGCTTTTCACCTGCCTCCAGCCACAGACCTGACTGGAGACCTGGTTTGCAACCTTGTTTTGTGCCCTGGCTGGGGAATCGAACCTGCGACCTTTGGGTTCGCAGGCCGGCACCTTATCCACTGTGCTACCAGCCAGGGCAATTAAGGGACTCTTTGGGGAGAATAATCAAGGCAGGGAAAGTTAGAGGGTGAGAGTAAGATGTACTAAGACATGATTGGTTATAAGTTTTCTTGAGCCCTCTCTTTGAGGTAATTCCATTATCAACAAATTAGTGCAGCACTGCCTGTGTGAAGTATAAATCCCTACAAAAGTGCTCTACATAATCGCAAATGTGTTTCCCCTTTTTCATGCTGGACATGAAATTCATGCATCCTTCTGTTATGTTATTGAAATTTAAAAATATTTTTTATCAAAGCCAAAATTGACTCAAATTAGAAGTATGAAGTTCTGCTCTATTTTCAAACTATACTCTTCTGTGTAATTGGAAATGAGTGGGGATAATGGGTCCCTCCAATTAACAATCATTTTCTTCTTAAATGGCTCCACTGCGATCCACTTTTAGAAGAGTCATTCACCTACATGAATCTCAATCAATGAAATTTTATATAGTGTAAGAATGAAGTGGTTTGACAGGGGAAGGGGGGTAAATGTTGAAAATAATGAGTAATATTAGTAGCTACATTTATTGAGCCCTAAATATGTACCAGACATTGCGATAAGCCTCTCACATGAATTAATCAAATGTTTATGATGCCACTATAAGGCAGCTATTATTCCTATTAAAAAATTGAAGAAACTGAGGCAAACTGTAGTTAAAGAACTTACCCAGGTCATACTGTCATAAATAGCTAAACCAGGACCATAGGCATAAATGGGGGTTGTCCTAGGGAACTCTAAATGTATAATCAGCTTAGATTAGAAGTATTATTTTCTGAATGAACAATGTCAGACATGGGACTTAGGGCCCTAGGATAATCCACTCTTTTCCTTCATCTTAAGGTTTTCCTTCAGAGGCCTTGGACACTTGCTGCCGTCACACACACATACATGCACGCACACATGCACATGCGTGTGCACGCGCGCGCACACACACACACAGAGCAAAATGCTCCATGCTCCAAAAATATGGAATTATTTCCCCCAATAAAGTCTCCTATTTTAACAAGGAATTTTTTTCAATGTAGTTGGTATATGTTCTGCTGGAAAAAAAAATCTTCAATGATATTTAACATTTTTTAAATAGCACAAAATAATGTACACAGTATATGACCATTTGTCTAAAGCAAAGTAATTTTTATATATTTGCATTATGTCTATATACATGTTATATTTATGCATGCTTCTGCATGAAAAGTACATCTCTGAATAATACACACAAGAAATGTTTACTAATGCTTACATCAGGAATAAAAAGAATATTGGAATCTGGAGTAAAAGGGAAACTTATTTGCATAGTATATTTTTGTTCTGATAGAATATTTTCCATGAGTATGCTTCATTTCTCAAATGAGAAGAAAAAGGAGATACATAAATAACTAAAATTCAATGCAATTGTACCATTGCCAGTAGGGAAGCAATCTAAGTAATTGGCACTGATTATTGAATGACCAAATAACTTTACCACTTTTTAAAAACTGCATTTTAGAAAAGGATGCCTGTGAGCCAAAATGAGTCTTTAGTTGGTGGAATTTTAAACAGTGTAAAAGAGGAAAATGAAGAAACTGAAGTGAAGGCAGGATGGTCATTCCTGCAAGAAGTAATTTCTCCTAGTTTGGTACTACTCTTTATAGTTTCTTCCTTTTCTCTAACTATGAATCCACACATTTTTAAATTTTTATTTTATTAGTTTTAGAGAGGCAGAGAGGGAGAGACACATCAATGTATGGTTGCCTTTCCTTTCACCTGCCTCCAGCTACCAACCTGGCTGGAGACCTTGCTTGCAACCTGGTTATGTGCTGGGGAATTGAACCAGCAACCTTTGGGTCCACAGGCTGGTGTCCTATCCACTGTGCCACCAGCCAGGGCCCCACAATTTTTTTAATCATCCACCTTTTATATGGTGAAGAAAGTTTAAACTCCAATAGCAATGTAGCAAAAAGATTGTTGAAGATGTAAACATTTATATATATAATTTATAGATAAAATATTGCATTTGTCTAATTTTGCAGCAAGAGTACTTGTACACATAGCTGCTTATAGCTATGTGTACAACCATTTTGAAGATTAAACTACACAAATAGGGGAGGAAAGAATCAGTGATGTATAAAGTATCCATTTTGGCCATTTGCTTTGATAAAGTGCAGTACAAAATGAGTTTTCAAGTTAGTGCCTTAAAAATTGCATAATTCAGGCCCTGGCTGGTGGCACAGTGGCTAAGGTGCTGGCCGGCGAACCCAAAGGTGGCTGGTTCAATTCCCAGACAGGGCAACATAACCAGATTGCAAGCCAAGTCTCCAGCCAGGTCTGTAGCTGGAGGCAGATGAAAGGCAACCATACATTGATATTTCTCTCCCTCTCTACCTCTCTCCCTTCCCCTCTCTCTAAACATAATAAATAAAATCTTTTTTAAAAATTGCATAATTCAAACAGAAATGATCAATAATCCTTGGATAATATATTGGTATTAAGGATATTTTATAGAAGTAGGAGAGTGACTTGTAGTTTCCCATCCCACACCTGCTCTCTCCTAATTTCTTATTATGGAACCCTGGTTTCATGTGAGGCGGTGATTTCTTCTTCCAAAAAACTGCTTCTCCCAGGCTCCCTTGCATCTTGGTGCACCCATGTGACAAAGGCTACTGAATTATAAGTGCAATCAGGTACTTCAGAAGAAGCACCTTGAAGGGAGTTAAGCAAGCCAGGAGGGATGTCCTTTTCCCCTTCCCCTCTCATTTTTCACACTTGACAAAACATATGATGACTAGAGGAACATTATGACCACAGGATGAAAGAGCAGAGATCTAGAAACAGCATGTGACCCTGTTGACTCTGAGAAATCATTATATAAATCTTACATAGTCAGGGGTAGGATTTCTTTTGTTAGAACTAACCCTTGGACATTTAAGGCATTGACGTCAAGACTGTCATTAACAGCCAAGAGCAACTCTTAACTTGATCAAACAACTTCTCTCCTTTGTGAGAAAGAATATCATGGAATAAAATAAATGTGACATTCTTTCCTTATCACTTCTAATCTGTGCACTTCACTGTGCCTGCTTTTTATTTTGTTTTGTTTCTAATCAATTTAGCTTAACAATAACCCACAACATTCAGACCAACTTTTTTTAATCAATTCAATTTTTAGAAGTTCAATATGCTATCCATTGTGCTAGAGTCCACTTAATTAATTCAATTTTTAAAAAGACATTTCATCTTTTAGAATAACCCAGGGACTGAGTCTTCAGTTCTTTGTACTCTAGAAAAGTCTCCACTCTTTATGAACAACCCATTTTTCAACTCACGGAAACCTCAATTAATAATCATTTTGTCCATAAGGCAACTCTAGGAGACATTTACTCATACACTGTGACTGTCACTGCAGTTGTTGGAACAGAAGTTATATACACAGTGAAGTTCTCTCATTTATTTCTTTTCCATGTGGGGTGTCTCATTTAAAACAAATCCAGGCCCTACATGGAGGCTGTTATAGATATCCTTTGAAACTTCTCCCTTCTCTGGGAAGGAGGAGAGGTAAGAGATGAATAAAAGAAGAAAAAAAAAAAAAAACTAAAGAAAGAAAAAAGGAAACAAAATAAAAACCATATTTTTAACAAAAGGATTTTTGAAAGCCTTGGAAAATGTTGTGTTCACTCACATAAGGCCCCACTGTTTTAAACATATTTTGCTATAATTTTTCCTTCAAAATTCTGACATGCAAAGTTGAACAAGGCTCTTTGAGTGTACAACCCTGGGACATGGAGAAAGAAAAAGAACAGTATTCAATGAATGCATATGCTGTAGGAGTCATAATATCTCATAATTGCTTGAAATCTGCGGGCTGATCCAACGTCATCTTCAGAAATATGCAAGTTTTGTTTTGTTTTGTTTTGTTTTGTTTCTAACTTTCCTCGCTTTGGGGCTCAACCCTTCAGCTGCTGCCCATAAGTATTGAAATATGATTAAAAATAAATGTAGAACTGCCATTCCTAAACCCACCCCCAATGAAAAGTTAAAACTCCCCAGATCAACCAACTTTTTGTTCTAATAGAAACACAGTTTAACTTTATCAGTGAAACTCAAGTGTTCCTTTTTATCCATTTTCTTTTCTACCTATTTCTAAACACACACACACACACACACACACACACACACACACACATCTTTAAATTTCCACAAGTAACTTTGAAAGAATGAAGAGTTTCTATTTTGGAGCATATAATAACATGTTTAAAGGTTCATCAACTTCTCCCTTTAAAAAAAAAAAAAAAAAACTGGCAATGAGTCTAAAATAATAATTCAAAAAGATTTAGAGACAAAAATCCTTAAGACTTCTTCCTCTGTAACATTATGTAAATCATAAATATACCACTGGTCTGGAAGTGATTACAACAGCTATGAGACAAAAGATATTCCTAAGCAGACAGTGCCGACAATGGGCTCTATTCTCCCATCGGCATAGAAGAGGATAGGAGCCACGCCAGCCATTATGGAGTGAGTGTGTGTGCTCCAAGAATAAATTCTCTGTTCTGGGTCATAACTGATGTCATGAACTCATCACAAAAATGTATCCTCTTTTTAAAGGTGAATAAGCTTTTTGGTGTTTCAAGTGTTCCTCCACTCTTCTCCAGTTTTCCCTTTGCTCCTTAGTTGTCATTATCTCTGACCTTGCAGACAGGATCCCTAGAGGAAGAGGAGGATGTACTATGTAAATGGTAAACTCTAGAAGCATGAGGCATGAGTCATTCAGGAATCAGCTCCCCAGCCCCTATCTAAGGAATGCCCTCTCATATCTAAACTTCTCCATCTCTTTCAGAAAGCATTTCTTTGTTTTATCTTTCCCCATACCTTCTTCGGGAGGGCAAAGGTTTACATTTTTCATCTTTTCAAAGCCTTTCAACACATGAACTGGATCTTGAGTCATCAGAAGACCAAGAATTACATTTTGCTTGGTAGTATAGCATTAGAAGCTAAGGCCAGCTAACTCAAGGGACACTGCAATGCCATTTTATAATTAAGTAGAGCACCCGCTGGACTGCATGTTGTAACAGATGTTTCCTGGCCCCAGGTACTAAGCCAGAACATAGTAAAACTGCCCAAAACCTCTCCTTGAGCCAAGATGGGTCAGTGTCTGGAACAACTCTTGTCTAGAGTCTCTTAATGTAATTAGAAAATGAGACTAGTTTTTGGTTATTAATTCCATTTGAAAAATAGCCATGGCTAAATTAAAAAAGCAAAAAGAGCATTAGGGTGCTTTTACAATTGAGAAGCCCCATAAGAACACGGAGATAATTTATTGGAGATTTATTATTTCTAACAGTGTTTTAGACCTTATATAAATTCTGTACAATGCCCTCTTTTCAAATTGATTTGCAAAATTTTCACTCCATTTATAAAATGGATAAAATCAGAGGCTTCTTATGCTTAGGCTAGAAAAGAGTTTATGGATTGGTTAGTACCAGAAAATCAAACTCAGATACTGTTGCAGCCAGTTGGTAAATGTACAAAGTAACCAAGAGCAAGAAAAATCATTCTGTTTTTTCTATCTAGTGTTCTTTTATTTTTCCTGTTTTCATTAAGAAACATAGGCATAGGAATACATCTTTCTACTTTGAGAAAACAACTTTGGAACAGGGCTGACATTCAAGTGGTGTGCACCTGAGGCTCTTACCAGTTGGCATATAGATGCTGCTCTCAACCCACTGAGGGATGGCTACACCTGCCCTTACTCCAGGTGTCCTTGGACCTCACCATGATTCAGCAGCTGGGAAGTGCAGGCATCTCTAGGATTTTGTTCTAGCACAACAGTGTCCATTTTGAAGTTAGTCTTTATACCTTCATATTTAAATATTTTTAATATCACAAGGTACTGGTACTTGAGCACAAGTGCATTAAAGAATAACAACTGGTATTCTGCCTTTATGTAGGACAGACAAGAAGGCAATAGAAAATGATGAGGTCAGTGGGACCCTAGAAGAGCCTGTGCTCTGTTAAATGGGACAGCTACTACCAATTGAGTAAAACTGTGGGACCTGTGTGGCCAGACCTGATTTCTCAAGGGAAAATAAAAACCTGTGTTTTTACATAAAATCTCCCAATTAAGTTGTCACCTCATTCAAACATGTTAAAGAGTAAACAACATGCTTCTATGGCCCCAAGTTGGCCTTGGTGCTCCAAAATGGCAAGCATTTCTATTTTGAAGACATAAGAGATGGCTGATGTTTAAGTTACTTGCTCACAGATCACTCACGTGATAAGTGGTAGGGTTAGAACTGGAACCCAGAGCAGACCCCTCCAGGAAGATCTGGCTTTCTTTACACAGTCTATATATCACTGAAAAATCCTTCAAAAAGGATGTGTAGACTATATACCCTGATGAGTAGGAACTTAGATATCTGTTTAATGTTACAGTTTACTACACTAGTGCCTTTCTCTACAACAGAAAAGTAAAAACTCATTTCCAAAGTTGACATATAAAGATGGAAAGGTGACCAAAGTGCCAGCGATAACTGGAAGAAAAGGTTGTTTCTCTGGCTTGTTGGAAATTACTCTTTAAACAACAACAACAACAACAACAACAACAAAGATAGAATGCTTAAGAAGGATTTTAAAATACCCCAGGGTGAGGGTGACCCATAGAAAAGTAAGAAAGCATTCAAGTTTGATGCACTTTCACTATTAAGAGTGATCTGATTTTAATGTATTTCCAGTTTCAAAGGATCCTGACACCAATCTGTCCTTTTCATAGCCTTCTTTACCTTTATTATTAAGCAAGGTTGTATCAGAGTCAAGTCAAGTGTGTATAAAGTAGGTTTATTCATGAGGTTAACCTATGTTTATTGAGTACCTACTATGGGCTAGACCAAAATTTCCAGACATCTTTTTTTATTATCCCCTCCACTTTCTACATGATTTATCTCCCTTTTACCACTTATAGTGTTGTTCACTTAATTTTTAAAAAATAACATGCTCTTTTTTTCTCAAATTAGAAAAAACTATCCTTGTGTTGGGATTGCAATTACATTGATGAATTAAATCATCCTTGGCCTTAAGGAACGAAGAACCATTAATATATAAACAACTAATTTTAATAAAAGCATTGAAAGTGCTATGATAAGTGCAAAGGGGAGACATTCATTTTTCTTGAGTCACATGGATGAGGTGAAAAGGCCCCAGCTGAGATATCACACTAGGTTGAGCTTCAAGGAATAAACAGGAGTTTTCAGGACTTCTCCAAAAAAGGAGAAGTTCATTCTAGCAGGGGAAGCAACTTGAAGAAAGGCACAAAGTTCTAAACTGTGTTGGGTGTTTGGGATATCTTGAGCTGGTCAGTGTAGTTAAAGCCAAGGACACTGGAGGAGAGTAGCAGGAAAGTCTAAATGCACTTGACTTTAAATACAGTATTACATAGTAGGGAACATAACCGTTTACCCCTAAGGTAGAGGGGCACCACCAAAGGCCTTGGAGCTGGAAAGTGTTTAATCTGCAATATGTTACAGGAAGGCTGGTAAGGGAAGGGGCTGGAGGTAAGAAGGTCAATTAGGAAACTGTCAAAACCCTTTAGGACAAGGTGGTGAAGTACTGAATTAGAGAGTAGCCATCAAGATGCAAAAGGCAGGTCAGATCAGAAAAACATTTTTCAGGTAGAAACAATAAAACTTGGTGACCTAATGCATTTTTTTTAATGGGAGGAGTAAAGATTGAAACCAAAATTGCTAATTTGAGTGTCTGTGTAGATTAAAAGGCCATGTATCAAGACATGAGGGAGAACAGGCCTTTTGCAATGGGTTTGGGAGAAGGAAAAGAGAGGTGAGGGTTGCTTGATGACCTCTAGGTTGGAGGTGTTAAAGCTGCCGTACCCTCAGAGCACTATTGTAGGTAGACCACACCAAGAAAGTATGAAAGAATTGAAATAGGGCTCAAGAGAGAAAAATTATCAGCCATGAGTTTGACCCATGTAGAAATACTCAAAAAATGACTTCTAAATGAAACAGATAGAAACTAACTTGATTCTAATTAAATAATCGGAAAACTGGTAGTAAAAGAAGGCACAAAGCAACACTTCCATCAGCTTCCCCTCTCTCTCTGGAAATAGTAAATAAAATCTTAAAAAAAAAAAAAGTGCTGGTCTTAGAGTCATGCAGATGCAGTTCTGAATCTTAATCATGCTAATTCACTAGATGTTTGAATTTGGACAAGTTATTATTTAATCCATCTTAGCCAAACACTATGTGCTTTGAGGCAGACACTATTGTGGGGATAGGGAAGATAATGAATTTGAAAAACACAAAACTGGCCTTATATAGCTTAAATTTCTTTTTCTGTGAAACTAGATTACAACATGTTACTACTACCTGTCAAGCACCCTGCACAGTGCACAGAGTACTAAAATCCCATCATTATGTGCCAAGTTGCACTATTTGTTGGCTCATTTAATTCTGATACCTATGATACAGATATTAATGTTGTCCCATTATACAGTTAGGGAAACTAAGCTTAGGTGCCTTGGCCAAATTCATAAGGGATAAGAATTATCTAGCTCCCAAAATGCTATACTTCTTCTCCTTCTCTTTGCCAAAACCAATGAGTCATGTAGACAAGAGTATCTTCTCTAAAATATCCTAAAACATGAGCAAATGAACAAGAAATTATCATCCAGGGAAGTGCCAGTTAAGTTGAGATGTGTGACATGAGGATAATCAAAACTCAAATTCAAGATAGCACTGACAGAAATGTCTATAAATAATATTCCAAATCACAGAACCAGGGATGATGTCCTACAAATGCTCCTCATCAGTTCATAGATGGGCAAGGCTGCAGTCAGACAGGATAGCCCTGGTTACAGCTACAGAATTCCTTCCCTACCTCAAATTATTCTTGCAAGTAAGTGGAGAAAGACATTTTAGTGAGCCAATAACAGAATTAAAAGCAACTAGGAGGTGATTTTCACTCTTTAATAATGGAATATAAGTGCTTAAAAGTCATTCTAGAGCAGGAATCTTTATCACTTTACTACCTTCTTCTTTTCTGTCACTACTACTATGCACATTTGCTACTATGTCTTCTTTACTCTAACTAGAAATCTCCCCCTGCTTCCACCATACTGGCCTAGCCCACACTCTCTTCATTTCGCCCCTGGAGAGCACTCAGCCACTTGTTCCCCACACAATTGCTCTAAACGTTTAGCCTGTTCAACAGTCCCCCCTCACCTAAAAAAATATACCCATATTCACATGTGAACACAGGTTGCTTACAACATTTTGACTTTCATTCCCAATGCACAGAACTTCTTAGGTCCCACATGTGCCATGCTGTTTCACACCTCTGATCCTTCACACTTGCTCATCCCTCTGCTGGGCTTGTCCCTCTTTAGATTCATCTGATGAGCTCCTACCCATCTTTAAACACATAGCCCAAGAGTCATCTCCTCTGAGAAGCCTTTCATTACCTTTCCTTGCTCAAGTCTTTATATCCTGCAAGATGCTGTTTATTAATAATCTGTCACACTCAATGACTTTTACTTGTTAATATGTTTATTTCCCTTAGTAAATTCTAAGCTCATTGAAAAGAATGCACATTATCCTCTGCATATTTGCATCTCTCTATCCAGGAAAGCCCTGGCATATATAACAGGGTTCAATAAATAGTGTTGTATTAAATAGAGTTAAATCCAGTTGTCATCATCATGGCCATCAACTCATGGTTAGTGGATTCTTACAGGAGTAGAATTTGCTGGTAGGTATTACATTTTAAGCTTAATATAGTGGAAGATGAAACTGCCAAACTCCTTGATGATTCTGATATAAAGAAAAGAATCAACCCATTTCTGAAATAGAAAACAAAGAAGACAAGCTAGAGGAGCCTGAATGTGTTCATTTTTGTCACTCTTGGATGCCAGAGAGCAGGACTTTAATGAGGGTCAGCTCACTTATCTCAGGGGTTCTGACAAATTTTCTAGGAAGAGCAAAAGAAATGAGTAAAATTAACATCTGTGGTCAGAGGGTTATTGAAAGGAAAGGTGCACATTTCTACTGGGGAATAGGAAGTGGTCTTGTCTTCCGCAGCAGGGTTGTCTAATAAATCTGGAGAGTTTTATTGACTTCATAGGCACAAAAATAACCACCCGGAGAAGACATCGGGTTTCACTTATTTTTTTGGAAAGTAATTCTTCACAGACGCGAGGTTAAAAGAAAGTGGTTGCACGGGCCTCAGCTGTGGTGGTGTGTCCTCTGGCATGTGTCATGAACTGGGTCTCGGTTCTGGGATGATGCCCAGTTTCAGAGGTCTAAAACCTCTATTGAACACAACGAGGACAGAGTGTTGCCAAAATTTTATGTATGCAACTGTAGATCAATTGTTTTAGTGCAAGCATAGACTGATCAAGGGTGTCTGGAATTACGGCTGTTTTCAACCCTTAATTCCACAGTTTTTCTACTTGTTCATAAGTCTACTATAGACTCCAAATGGCCTGACACAGAGAAGCCCCTTCCCATCCCATGTCTGGCTCTCAGGCTGCAGAAGTGGCTGGCATGGAAGGACTTTACGGGTAGAAAGTACACACAATTTTGGAAGGTTTTGCTTCTGCTCACTGGTTTTTGGTCTCATGTTAGACCATTTAAAAAGGAAAAGTGCTTGACATTCTCCCCTTCCTTCTCATGTCTGTGATTCATTAGGAAAACTTGCAAACTGCCCCTATACCAAAACAAGCTTTTCTAAGAAAAGGATTGATAAGAGTGTATGTTTGTTGGATGAGTTCTTCCTCTTAAAAACGTCTGGCCAAGGATAGAAAATTCAGCCAGTCTTAGAAAGTTTAAGTGACTATTTCTAAATTCCTTTTCCACTTGTCCTTATAAGCATAGAGAAAAAAAAAAAAAGGAAACTAGGTAATGTTTTTAACATTTTATAACTTTCATGTTAATTCTTGTGATGAACCTATGGTGACCTTCACCCACAGGGCAGAAAAACTTTCTTCATATGGTTGCATTTCTTTCAGAAATCAACCGAAAGACATATACAGCAGCTTTTGGTCATGGCTAGCTTACTGGTATGTGATGCTCCTGGTGTCTGTGGGAATCCACATTATTCTCAGAGATCCCAGCTGTCTCAGACTAGGATTGGAGAATGAGAACCACCATTTGATAGGGAATCAAGAAAAAAATACATAAAATTCCTCCATCTGAAATAATCACCATACTTTAAAGATGACAAAAATAAATAGGTGGTTTTAAAGTATATTTTTTAGCAGGAGAACCCTGTTTCAAAGGAAAATCTTAAATACTAAAGTAGCAAACATTTTTTGAGTCTTGGAATGTGCAGTGCACTGGGTAAGCATTTTACATGTGTAATATGATTTAACTTTACCTTTGTTAAATGGGCAGTAATATTGTGTCTATTTTGCAGATGTGGAAAATAAGAGGTCAACTTGCCCAGATAACATAACATGTAACCCACCATATAGAATAGTTTAAAGCAGGATTCTTATAATAGGATTAGGATTGGAATATCAAGAACATTTAATCCCTGGCTACTTTCTTCCTCCATCAGTCTCTTCTGTTTCCCTAAAGTGATTCTAAGACTTTGTAAAGCAGAGTTTCTAATCTTTTGATCTTTTGGGTAACCCCTAAAATTGTTGCCCAGTTTAATGCCTAAGTCTGAAAATGTAAACCACAGGGAGCTTCCAAATGAACTCCTGAAGACTGGTTGTTGGCAAACCTTACTCTTCTTTAATGGGTTGATTCAAAGTCACTTTTCACATATCTTTTAATAATAGATTTTTCAAATTATTTTGCTTAAATGAATATAGGAATGAAATCAAATAATTGCACAGAAGTAAACATTCTAGTTCTGTAGTATTAAATGTGTTTACAATGAAATAGAAGTGCTGAAATCAGGACCAATTTATATTTCTCTAGTAGTTACTAATATATATTCTAACTAACACATTTGCTTCTACATTCATGGATAAATTGCTTCGAATAAATTCAGCTAGACACATAGTAGGTGTTAGAATTTTCCACCTCTCATATTAGTTAGATGGCTGTCTGGGTATTGGCTCACTCAGAGGAGGGGTTCATCAAGAAAAGGGGGAGACTTTTGATCTCTTTGTTAGCTGTTCATAAAGGGAACAAACTTCACAGGTTGAACCTCTTAACTCCTAACTCACATCAGACATCTCCAAAGTGCATGATTTTTGTGTTGCATGATTTTTGTGTTGCTAAGCCTCCTTCTTACAGTGTGGTTGGGGGTATAAATCCGTATAAAATTATTGGAGGACAATTTGGCAATAGCTATTAAAAATGAAATGCTCATACCCTCTGACCCAATAATAATTCACCTTCTGGGAATTCATCATAGAGAAATACTCCCACAACTGCACAAAGATGTAAGTGTAAAGTGATGTTTGCAAGAATATTTGTTACAGGGAAAACTGGAAGGAACCCAAATGTGCATTAACAGCAATTGGTTAAGGAAGTGTGGTTTGCGCATATAGTACAATACCATGGAGCCATTTTTTTTTTTTTTAAGATTAAAAGGATTGATTTTTACAGACCATCATGGAAAGATGTCTAAGACTTATTGCAAGGTGGAATGTAGCACTCTTCAGAGTGGAGAGTATAATTTCATCTTTATAAAATAATAAATGAAATTTTCATATATGCTTTGAAAAGTTTAACTAGTTTTCTCAGCTGTGTGGGATTATAGAAGATTTTCACTTTCTACCCAACATATTATTATAATGTTTCAAGCTATTATACACACACACACACACACACACACACACACACACACACACACCATTACTTTTGTCACAAAAAAAGGAAAAAAAAAAGCTATTTCTGTGGCTTGGTCCCTTGAAAGCCCTGTTAGGAAAGTGTAGAAGCCTATTCCAAATCCATTAACTTTACTGGGAAGCAAAGCTTAACTGACACTGGAACAGTGATGCCACTTAATCAAAGGGAGGGCCAGGCATGGAAATACTTTTGGCCTTTATAGTTTATAATCCATTGTGAGAACTAGCCCACAGTGGAGTGTTCTTTCAGGGAGAAGCTAAGGAGAATAAGTTTAAAGTGTGGCTGGGGTTTGAACCACTGCTGTGGTTGAGAGGGCATCTGAGGACCAGAGACTAGAAAAGAGATCTCATCCTTAATGGTGGCTGGCCCTGGGAAAGGCAGTGTTCATAAAAGAAGAAGAGTTTGTGTTTAATTTTTACATTTTAGCCAGCTAAGATTTATGGTGCCAGTTCTCTTTGGTTGAGGAGCAGGTACCCCTTTTGGGGTGGGAGGTATCTATAGTTTATACAATTGAGGGGCTTCTTTTAACAAAAAGAATGCAAAACAACAAATCCAAAATTAGACTCAGGGTTTTGGAAGGGGCCCTGAAGAAGGAGGATGCTTAAGCTAAGCTTCATTAGCTTCTCAGTGATCGCTTTGTTCCAAAACCAAGATAACATAAGAGAGTAACGGGCATACTTCCTTGCCTCTAAAAATTATCCTGCCAAAGAGGACTTTCCATCTTACATGTGGTGAAAGCTAGAGGAAGCACCATGAGCCCTGGGAGACCGTGTGATCTGTGCTTTTGAGGGTACTTGAGTTTCTGTGGATGTACAAGCTCTGGAGAAGCTCTGTTTGTTGATAGTGGCAGGCGCCCAGTTCTTGATGCTCATAAAACTATGGCAGTCAGAGATGTATTAGGTCATCAATCTAGATTCAGATCCAAGACAGGATGGTTCACTATTGTAGTTGTTCCAGACCTTAATCCAGGCAACTTGGAAGTGTTTTTTGAGGGCCTCACTCTTAAAAAGCTGTTCCTCTCCTCTGGTTCCTGGGCAAATGTTGAGATGCTTGATAAAAAAAAAAAATTTTTTTTTAGAGTTAGAGCCACACAACTACTTAATTATATCCATTCACCTAGATTTCTATCAGTGTTTTCCACATGAAGAAAACAATTTAGTGTAAAAAAATAGAAGTCTTGTATCTCTGGCATAAATTTTCCATCAAGCAACAAGTCACTGATTTTTTTTCTGGTTCTTTGTATTTTAACCTTGGTGGTGAGTTTCTGGTTAGCTTTAGGGAAAAGCAAACCTGGGTTCTCTTTAGTCAGCATTATCAGAATTAGTAACATTTAAAAGCTGCTTTTGTTAATGTAAAGAAACTGGTTTCATAAACATGTACTTTGAATCTATTTTCCGTTGCATTTAGTAAACTTCGTATATTCCCAAGTTTTATTTTAGGCTTCCAGAGGGGTTATAAAAATAGTTTTTATTTTCTGATGTTTTCCTTTAAGTCCATATGTACCATGACCTTAATTTCCCACAAAGATGTTGGTGGCAAACAGAGGAGTATTGCTCTAAACTAGAAAGATGGTAGACTTGAGTTATTATTGATTGATTAATGTATGCTATATGTCCTTAGTGAAATCTCTCATTTCCTATGTCATGTGTGTATGTATGTGGTTTGCAGGCTTGTTGTTCTTTATGTGTTTGATGATTTATTGGGGGGAGGGGCTTAAAAATTCTCAGCACAATTCTGTTTTTGGTAAGTAACATTACTAGCAAATATAAAGTGCTAACAAATAATATAGCATCTGGATACTTGCATTTGGAAGTTCTTTTCTATTTTAAGTCAAAACAAGAGAGGATTAGTTTATTGGTGCTGCTGACATAAACACAAGTAAAGGGACTTTAAGCAATAAGCAACCCTTAGGACTCATTTTCTAAAGAATTCCCAAGATAGTCTCCTAGTTAGTCAACTATCAAGAAATTGACTCTAAATGCTATCTGAGTTAAATTTAGCTGAGTTTAATTAGATTTTAAAAGTTGACTGGGAATTCATCCAAAATGTGCTCATCAAGAAAACAAAGGTATTCAAAAGTAAAGGATAGAAATAAGATTATGGGGGGTGAAATTAATTTTAGGCCTCTCGAAGTGGAAAAGTGATTAAAGATAGATATGCTAAAGGTAAAAAGATTGTCCTTTTATTTTAAAATGGGTTTAATACAATATGTCTCTCCCTGGGATTTTCTGTGACATGCTCCTTTTAGAAATGTGTTAGTCCCCACTAATAAATTACTAAGGAAGATGGAAAATGAAAATTCTTAAAAATTACAAAATTGCCAAAGGCACACTATCACTGGAAGTCATTTTGAGAAAATCTTCCCAACCCAAAATACTTGACAAAATATTTTGTTTTGATTTGTGAATGTACTTAAATGTAATCTCCTAAAACATTAAAATATTTTTACTCTACATAAAACAAATTCACCTTAGGAAAAATAATAAAATTAATTGAATTTAGTACATCAGAAGAATATGGACTAAATAATGAAAAGTTAGTACTGATGGTGACCTCACTAATGAGGGTTATGTTAAACTCCTTACTGGCAAATTAACTGTAAGTTCCTGAATGGATGGGCTTCCACTCCTGAATTAAGTGCTTTTAATATGGTTGGGCTCAATAAGTGTTTGTGGAACAAATGAACATCATTAAATTCAGGTAGATCCTAGGTTGTTCACTGCTAGATATATATTTCTGCTTGTTAGCTATGCCTGATCTAAATAGGAACGAATCAAATGATAGCACTTGTATATGCTTATGATCCTGTGGTGCAAATAAGCACTTTTAAATCTTCTTGAAAATAAAAAGAAATGTGTGTGTACTATAAGAATTTCAGGGGTAGAATAGATCCAGCTTCTCAAACAATGCTGCCCAGAATATCTCTCTTTCTTTTCTCTTTCTAGATCCCAACTTGACCACTTTCTGCATTGTTTTTATTAGTGGGCAAGTATGATAGCAAACATGGAACTGCTCAGCAACCCCAAGTGGGTGTTTGTTTCTTTTGTAATAGAAACTAACCTCTCATTGCCCCAGCTTGGGTCACATGCCCATCCCTGAATCATGTAATAATGCTGTGGTGGGGTGCTGGTATATTACTTTCTTATGGCTGCCATAGACTGGGTAGCTTAAAAGAAGATAAACTTACTCTTCCCTAATTTCTAGAGGCTTATTATCCAAAATCAAGATGTCACCAGGCTGTGCTCCCTCCAGCAGCCCTGGGGGGAATTCTGTTCTAACTTCTGGTAACTCCAGGCATTCCTTGGCTTATGGCCACATCGATCCAATCTCTGCTTGTGTGATCACGTTGCCTCCTCTTCTTATCTGTGTTTCTTCTGTCTGTGTCAAATCTCTCTCTGCCTCATAAGGACACTAGGATAATATGGGATGATCTCATCTCAAAATCCTTAACTGAATTACAGCTGCAAAGTCCTTTTTTCCAAATAAGGTATATTCATAAATGCCAGGGATTAAGTCACAAACATATTTTCTGGGGACCCCACCAATTGACCCACTTGAGCTGGTACATACCAACAGTCTTTTGATAGAAAAGAGGAAGCCCTGATGTATTGTATCTGCCTGATTCTGTAGTATAACTACTACAGTCCTGGCCAATGTCAAGCTACCACTGAGGAGTCACTGAGCATGAAGCTGGAGGAGATACACAGTAGTACATCCTTATACAGTACTTCCATCATACAGATCCAAAAGATGCATAATCTCAAGAGCAGAGACAATAGTAAAATGTATTAAAATAAATAGGAAGTAATTTTTGAGTGCCAATTAACTTTGTTTTAAATGTAATTTAATTATAACTTTATATAATTTAAATTTTAATAATGATCATGTTTAACAACTGACTCACAAAGTTCCTAAAAATTTATGAGTTGGTTCAGATGAGCTGGTATGAACTAGTTCCAATGGGCCACTTAATAGAATTTGCTAATTGACCAGGCCTGAGTCACAGAACCTAAGGCAAAGAAATGGTCAATAATGTTTAAACCACACAAACTCAAAAGAAGGTCCCTTAAGAGAAAATTGGGGTGGTATTACTTATAAAAGGGGAAAAGAATATTGGGAAGAGAGAAGGCCATTTAAGTACAATTATTTAAACATATTTTAATGATTTTAGCTAAGGAAAAATTTCTCAAGAAAGTTCAAAACAGTTAGTACAAGTATTGTGGCTATATACTACTGGGCTGCAGATAACTCTCCAACTAAAGAAAAATCACTATTTTTCACATTCTTATTTTACTTAGCTTTGGGACATTTACGCAATGGAGTTCTATGCAGCAGAGAGAAAGAAGGAACTCCTACCATTTGTGATAGTATGGATGGAACTGGAGAGTATCATACTTAGTGAAATAAGCCAGGCAGCAAAAAATAAATACCATATGATCTCACTTAATAAGGAGACTAATAGCCAAACAGAATGAAGCCAGAGACATGGGGAAAAAAGGGGGGGCAGGATGACAATGACTAGGGTTGGGGTAGAGGGAGTAGGGTAGGGTTTAGTCAAGGAGCTAATGTGAAAGACTCACAGACATGGACAATGAGGTGGGGATTGGCTGTAGGACAGGGGACAGGGAGGGTGGGGCAGGGAAGAGCAATGGAGGGGAAATGAAACAATTGTAATACAACAACAATAAATTTTTTAAAAAATCTGTTTGTAGCTTGGGCATATGGATCTGAAGATGTTGAGTTTCAGAAGAAGAGATATAAGCCATGGGTCTTCTTTTCAGTATCATTGGAAAAAATTAACAGCTATATTGAAATATTATTTGCACACCATGCAATTCACCCATTTCAAGAACAAAATTCAATGGTTTTTGGTATATTCACCAAGTTGTTCAACCTCCCTTATAATTAACTTTAGAATATTTTCATCCCCCTGCAAGGATACTCTGCAACACTGTTCTGTCATCTTCCAGTGCTTGCATTATGACTCCCAGTCCTCCATAGCCACTAGGTTATTTTCTGTCTCTATAGGTTGGCCTATTCTAGGAATTTCATATAAAGGCAATCATATAATATGTGTTATTTGTGATTAGTTTCATTCACTTAGCATAGTGTTTTAAGGTTCATCAGTGTTGTAGCATATACAAGTATTTCTTTTTATTGCCAATAGTGTTTCATTGTGTGGCTATACTATATTTTATTCATTAGTTGACAGATATTTGGATGTTTCCCCATTTGGGCTCTTACAAAATAATGCTGCTGTGAACATTCATGGACAATTTTTATGTGGAAATGTTTTTTATTTCTCTTAAACCAATGGCCTTTTAAGTTTATAAACATTTAACAAGTGTCTTTCTTTTTTTTTAAGATTTTATTATTTTTAGAGAGAGGGGAAGAGATAGAGGCAGAGAGAGAGAGAGACATCAATGTACCATTGCCTTTCACCTGCCTCCAGCCACGGACCCGGCTAGAGACCTGGCTTGCAACCCCACTATGTGTCCTGGCTGGGGAATCAAACCAGTGACCTTTGGGTTCGAAGGCCAGGGCCTTGTCCACTGTGCCACCAGCCAGGACTAGGTTTCTTATTTTCCACATGCTTGAGGTAATTAAATCAGAAATGCCATTTATAGATTTGAATCCTCTTAAATATTGGGTAACTAACCCAACCCTTTATGAATCCTGGGACTGGCTCAGCCCAGAGGGGATGTCTTGCTCACCAGCTCCAAGGAGGAGGATGGTGCTTGCTGTCTGACGTTAGAAAGTAGGAGCTGACTTGAGGTCCCCAGATCACTGTGCAGGTGTGATTGTACACCAGTTTTGCACCTGAGTCCTGGCCTTGCCCAAAATAGGCTCATAATAATCAGTTCATCACGCTCCTTTGGGGACTCTTCATATACAAAGTGTAAAGGATAATAACATCTTATTCTCTGACCTAGAAATCAGAGTCATGTGGCTTGGAAACCTTGCAGGAAAGAGGGGAAATTTTTTAGCTTCCCAGATAGAAGCCAGTAGTGAATTTCATTTTCTCCCTTGCATAACAGGGGCAATTCTTCCATGGGTCCCACGGACCTGTGATGATTAAAAATTAAAAAAAAATTTTTTTTTAAAGCTCTATATTAATTTATATAGCAACTTTCTTCCAAGAAATTCAGAGTGTCTCAAACAGTCTTTCACTCATTCCCCTGAGGGAGTTTACCTAAATGTGGATAAGAAATTAACTTCTTTTTAAATGTACACTCTACAGTTAGCCAGTACTGGGCAGAAATAGAACAGAAAAAAAGCAGACCTCCTGACCAAACATTCTACTCTAATATTTTCAGGGAGGTTCTATAAATCAATACATATTCTTAAAAACAGGATCTCTTCATAATATCTTCATGACCATTCCACCAAGGATAGGTATTCCTTTCTCCAGGGGCCAAACTTTCCCTTCCAAAGTTCTAAAATCAACTATCATGGCATGTACCTTGAAAAAGTATATCATTTACTTACAGTGAAGTATCAGGTCTGCCTTGAAACTGGCAGTTCAGGTTTCACTCCTGCAGCTCAGCCCGCCTAGCCCAGCCCAATGGTGAGATCCAAAGACTGGCCCTGCTTAAGGAGAAGGAGTCCTGCTCACCAAATGGCAGTCTCCTCTCACTGTGGTTACTTTCTAGGTCTCCATGTTGCTTTAATGCGGGAGTGCCACAGGGTCTTGCTGATCATACTGGAGAACATATTCAGATCCAGCTTACCAAAGCTCAGCTCTATGCCTGGATGAGTGAGTGTGCAAGAGCTTCCAGCATCAGCCCTCACCCCAAACCAAACACTTAGTTCCTCTTGTTGGCCTTTCTTCAACATATTCTTATTGTGAGGTTCTCAGTAACCTTCCCAGAGAGAGAAAAGAATCTTGGTCAGAGCCACACTAGCTTATGTGGAATCTCAGGGATTCATCCTCAGGGAAAATCTTTTCTTCTCACTGTGTCTTTGTGTAGTTTTCCCTTTATATCCATGTCCTACTCATTTATAAGGACTTCACCAGCCACATTGGATTAGAGCTCACCCTAATGACTTAGTAACATCTTTAAAGATTCTAAATACAGTCACACTCTGAGGTACTGGGAGTTTGAGCTTCAAAATATGAATTTTAGAGGGATGCAACACAATTCCACCCCTAACACAGATGCTTCCTAAGGAGGGGACACAGTGTTCAGAGTCCCTGCATGAACCCCACCCTCTATAATTGCCACAGGCCATCTTGTTTATGCTGCTGCTTTTTCTTCCCAGTTAGCATCCTTGGACCTGCATCTCCCATGTAGCATGTCAAATACTGATATTGCTTGTTACAGAACAATGGGCACATGCTTCCTCCACATTGGCAATTCAGGTGATCCTTTCCAGCACTATAATCAGTTTCTTAAAGACAAAAAACAAAATGTACCCATTACACAGAGATAAGAGTTCAGGTAAAGTGCAGAAAGAAGATATGGCCATGAGGTAAACTGACTACTCATCTCAAAGACAAGAGTTGCAGAGATAAGCAGGGTGAACTTTCAGTGACTACATAATTTTTCCTGGGGCTGTTTCTACGGAAAATCACCTGACCATACCAGGAACAGCCTGAAATTTCAGTTGAACCTACCCATACAGCCTCTGAGAGACAGCACGATCCCAAATCAATCCTTGTACCTTTTTGTAGAAATGTGAGCCAGATTAAAGCTGAAAACTGCTTATTCTGGGGAAGGTTTGGTCTTGTGCCTGGAACTATTGAAACACATATTCACACCTACCACGTGTAACACTTTACTAGCATAATTTCCAGCACAACGCTTTAGTACTTTGTTTTTAAAAGAAACAGAGTAGAGACTTAAGATCTGCTCACTCTACCGCTTTTTGTAGGGGAAAAAAAAAGGGGGTGAGGGGACAGGTTCTGCGCTGAAAAAAGGCATATTTTGCACCTTTAAAAGGAAGAGCACACACAATCTTCCCTCAGAATTGGGTAACTCATGATGCTGAAACACATAATATCTGCACCTGCACGTGGATAGAAAAAATGCTACATTTTCGAGGCTCTGGAAAAATAGTATAACAATTATCCAATAAATCTCAGTATTAGAACTTGCAAAAGACCTAAAAAAACATCTTATTCTGACCCCTTTGGTTTTAATGCATGGAAAGGAAGGTTCTAAAAATTTCTAAAAGGTAGAGATCCGCACTCGACCTAAAATGCAGCATTTTGCTTCAGGCTAGCGCACTTCCCACCTCACCGGACTACTTCTAATCAGGCATTGTCCTGTTTGCCTGAATTGCATGCAAGAAATACCAATCCTTGCTCTCTCTACAGCAGAGTTTCTATTTAGACTCAATAGATGAGAAAGCAAAGGCTGTTTCAACTTCAATTCCCTTAGCAAACAGAAGAAAAGGCTTCTGACCAGTGGACTTTTTCCAGCTGGTCCCTGGGTCTCACTGCCCACAGGTCTCCGCCCCAGCTAGCTGGCGCAGACTGACAGCCTGACACCAGGGGGCGCAGCATCCTTTGTGCCGACTCCGGCGTTGGGGGCAGGCTCAGAAGCTTGGAGGGGCCTCTAAGGCGGGTCTCATCCTGGTTTTTCTCTGGAACCAGCCCACTCTCCAGCCTCTTTCTTTCATCTTAAAACCATTTTCCTCTTCCTCCCTGACGCTCAGATTCTTTCTCCCTACCATCTCAGATGTGTACATTTTTACAGGGTTTTGAGTGTTTCTCGAAGGGCTTTCAGAAACATTCGTCCTCCCCAGCTACTCCTCCTCTGCAAAGCCTAGGAGACCAGGGCCATGGCCTGTTATTTGCTGTTACTTGCAGTTCCCTCCATTCGGGGGGTTTCTAAAGATTCTTCCTGAATGAAGGAGCCTCGAGGACAGAACTAGCTTCTTGGAAGAATGACCACATCCCCTTTCCACTCAAACAATAACAAACTAATGAAATTGCCGGTTCTGGGAAACTCGTGCTGCCCAGTATTCATCCTCACTCCTCCCTGTCTGCCCTGGAGCAGTCCAAGGTCACCCTTTGGTGGTGGACACTGACCCCATTGACCTAAACCGACAGGTTTGAACATCCTTTCAGCCACCACTCTTACTTACCTACTGGGCATCCCAAGTGGGATATCTGCCTCCTTCTGCCTTCACCAGCTTAGCTCAGTGTGTTTACCAGCCCAAAGAAATCCACTTTGTATTCCCAAAGTCTCTGGTCCCAAAGATGCAGTGCTCCTGTCTTTCACTAATATATGCACATCCCCTTTCACTACAACATACTTCTAACCCTGCTCCTATTGACACAACACAGGCACAATGCAAACCCTTCAATCCCCCAAATACACCATATTTCACAGAGCCCTAAAAATCTGTGGTCCTGAAAGGAAGGTCCACAGGGTTCTAAAGTTGCGGCTTTATCTACAGAGATTTTAGGTACACACAGTCCTTTCCCTGTGTCTCATTTGAGCAAACCCCCATCAATGCTGAGAGATAGGCAAGGAAATTAAAACTTAAGAGGCTTACCCCAGTTCCAGAGCTAGTCCAGGGTGAAGGCAGTGTGGGGTGACATTACTCCAATGATGGTGGCCTGAGGGGAGCTGCTTGTCCACTTTGCAGGAGGCCTGAAAGGAATACAGCCATCACCCATGATCATCAGGCTACCTGTATGGAAAGAGCCTGTGGTCTCAGGTCTTGAAAAACTGGAGCAACAGTGGGAACAGAAGGAGAGGAAAGAAAGGGGTAATGTAGGCTCTGACCTGCCCCTCCTTTTTATCTGTGGGCTCACTCACTCCTTTTTCTCCCCCACTCACCTTAACTAATGTGGAATAATGAAAGTACTAAGCCTGAAATCCAGTAGTCAAGGCTGGTTATCTTGATCTGTGAGCCTTCCTCTCCTCATTCATATGGCAATGATCACATCAGGGTCTCAGTTTGGAGACAGCCATTTGAGGAATGAAAAAACAGCAGTGTGATTCTGGAAGAGGGGGTAGAGTTGAAGATTTTTACTTTCATTTTGTGCCCTATGTTATTATTTGAAGTATGCTGATTTATGCATACATTACTTTTATAATTTTATTTTTAAGGTTTTATTTGGGTTAATGATGCTGCCTAGAGTTGCAGTGCTGATGACTTGTGTGAGGTGCCTGGCGCATGGCCTGGTGTGCAGCTGATGCTCACTGAATAGTAGTTTATTATTAGCTGTCACACCTCTCTCAGAACTGAGCAAAGGGACTTGACTTCACATCAAGAAATTTGGGATCTGGTGCAGACTTTGCTATCACTTCACTGTAAGCCCTTGCGTAAGTCATGTCTGTTTCCTGTAGCTCAGTTTCCTCATCTATGAAATGTAAAGATAGACGCCACTTGATTTGGAGAGGGGTGGGAAGAACAGGCACCTTCTAAAACTCAGCTGTAGTCCTTGTGTAGGGCACCTGTCTAAGGTGACTTCAAGAGGCAGAAACCCTGTCTGTCATTGATAGGCAGAAATTGTTGAAGGCAGCTGAACAAGCTCTGAAGAAAATATGGTAATTAAATTGGGAAACAACAATGTGTGAACACTGTGTAAGGCCATCAACTTAGGGTGGGAGGAAGGAAACAAAGATTCAGGCTGTTTCTTGGGTGCATTTGGGACCATTATCATTTCCTGACAAAAGGGAAGCCCATGGTTGGTGGAGGAGGTATAATTAAAGGCTGGGACCCCCTGGCCCAGCCAGAGCCAGCCCCAGTCCCATTCAGTCAGCTGAGAGCTCTGCCCATAAGGCACAGGACTGACCTTGGTGAGATGAGACTCTCCCCTTCGCATGATCAGAAGCAGAGCTACCCAGTAGGAATGGACTAAAGCACCTCTGAAGTGTCTTCCACCATTAACTGAACACAATAAAAAAAAAAAAAAAAAGTGGGGAGACTGGGTAATAGAAGGTGCATATGCTCAGACACTAAAACTTCAGCAGCTGAATTGGGGAAACCTGTTCTGGGCACCCTAGCTGCTGAGAAACAGAGTGTTGTACTTACAACACAGCTGATTCATTTTTCACCCTGTTCACCTGGGATTGGGATTTTCCTTATAGTCTCCCTTGCTAGAATTTGGCCTTTGGGGATGGGTAGCAGGTAGCCTGGTGGGTTTGAAGTCTTGGACTTTCTTTTTTGCCCTTCAGTCTTATTCCTATGTAAAGCAGCAGCGCCTGTTGTAGCAGACTCCTGCCAATATTTGAAGGCAAGAAGATTTTCTGACATTGTAAGGGGGATGTTCACAGCAGATGGGAGACCCTTTCCCAAAGCCATCAGGCAGGACAGAAATTGGTTTCACCCACCACCTAGGAGGAATTCCAAGTCCCACTCTCATGGTCAGCACTTAGAAGGTATCTGAGCTTATTATTATTTTTTTAGTATGAAGAGGGAATTTTTGTGTATCTCTAGATTATCCAGCCACGCCTGTTACAGTGACATTTCTTCCTAAAGCTCCCGTTGTCTCTACCTAAAGGGGAAGTAGTGTTTTTTAATTCTTGAGGGAACTGGCATAATGATATGTAAGGGTGCAGACTGCTGGAAGACTCCAACCTTTTCCACGAGGCCTAGAGATCTAAGGGAGGGTGGCAGGGGAAGTGGAGGTGACTTGCGGAGAGGCTTCAGCAAGTAACGACAACTCCGCCAGATTTCCAGAGGCAAAACTAAGTAAATAAAAAGAGCTGCCACCATCCTACATAGACACACCTATATTGGGTGCGCTTCTGTCGTTTTAGAGTGATGCCTCCCGTTGTACGTTACAAATCACTTTCAAAGGCCGTTCGTTCAAAACGTCTGGCCACTTGTTAAAATGCCTCGGTGCTTGATTTTCCCCCACATGCTTCTTTTCTGTGCCTGTGTGTATCTCTAATAAGCAGCGTTGTTTCTTATCCTTGGGTCCGAGCTCCTGGGGCTGAACTGAACAGAAGCACCCAGGCTGAGCGCTGGAATATACACCGGCTTTCCCAGGCCTCCCGGAGGGTCCCGGGGGCAGCCGCTCAGGGAAAGCCCACCTGTGCGTGTGCGCCTGGAGAAGGGCAAGTTTGCAACAGTTATTCCAGCCGCAGCAAGTTCCTGGGCACCCCGAAGCTCAAATGAGAAGGCAGAAAAAAAAAGGCACATGAAGAGAAATTTCACCAAGGATCAGAACCAGGGGTGTGACTTCAGAACTGAACAGGCTGTATTGCCAAGACCATAAAAAGGGACTGCGACGCGGGAAGCACTCTGAGCTGCCTTTTAGCTGGAAGTCTCAACTCTCATTTCTGTGCGGCAAATTCTCATTAATAAATTCTCCTTCTTCCAGGTAGCCTCACAGTCTTCACTGTAAAAATGAGTATCCTAAACAGGATGAGGCTTACCCTCCTCCTTCACTAATATTTGTCCCCATTTCGTTTTCAGCCGGGCGCTTTGTGACCGTGCAGAATGTGAGCGCATGCCCCGTGACATAAAGCGTTGCTATACCTCCAACCACAGAGAGTCTTTCAGTCCCCCTCCGACCCCAAAGGGCCCCTCAGTAGGGCTTCTCCCAGGTTCCACTGCTTCCAAAACCGAGTGCGGTTCACATCAAAAAGCAGAAACCCGCATCGGAGACACAACGCAGACTCCCTCCTCAGTCGGGGTTGGGGGGAGGGGGGAATTCCCAGTTTAGCCCAGCCTGCGCCTCCACCCACATCCTCCCCAATTTAATGTAGGGGCGGGCTCTGTCGGGGAGGTTGCCAGAAAGAATGTTATTATTAACCGAGCGCGCCAGACCCGGGCTGTGCGCTTCCCAAAATGAGTCTTCCAGGGCCTGGCCGAACTGTCTTTCCCACAGGTTCTTGTGAGGGACCAAGCCCCTGTCCCCCAACCTCTGAAAATTCCCATAACTGTCTACTAAAGCTGCCCAAATTGTCCTTGCTAGCTGCGCTCCCTCATCCGGTTAGGTTGTTTAAAGAGATTCCATTTTCGCATAAGAGGAGAGTGATTTCCCTCCAGCAATGCGTGCAAGAGATTCTTTAAGCCGCCTCTGGGTTGCAGCACGTCCAAACTTCGGGGGACTTTTCCAAATTTCAAGAAAGAGTAAAGTACTATATTTCGGGGCAGAGAAAAGGTGCAGGGTGTTGGAGCTCGATGGGGATGAGGGTGGGGGGTGAGAGCCCAGGAAGCCACCACCACGCGTGTTGTTTTTAAAAGTTAGATTTGCACCTTGACGCCAGCACAAACTGCACGGCTTCGTATTTTTCAAATTTAGAGACTCTAGCAGTGGTGGATTCCATCCCTGCAGCCAGGGGACCCACCTACCCCCACAGTGTACTGGGCACTGTTTCAGGTTTCGGAAGAGCCGGCAGAGGCGTAGCTGAATTTGACGGAGGCTACAGGCTCTACTGTCCTTGCCCTCCTGGTGCTACCCAGAACCATACCATCGCTGCCAGGAGTGAGCAGGGGAAAGGAAGGCGGAATGTCTAGGCTGCGGAATCTCCCAACAGGTAGTTTCACCAGGCAGCTGGCCGGGTTTAAATATCAAAGACTGGGCTGCCGGGGCTGGTAAACTGGAACCTAGGGGCAGACAACTAAAGAGCCGTGGAAAGAATGTTGTGTTCTGGAAGTCACTTTAAATAACCTTGTTTTCTCTCCACTCTCTAACTTCTCTCCTGAAATAGCGTGCAAGCCAAGCTGTTTGGAACCGTGTTCAATGAGCCTAAATAAGCTGCTTCAGGCTGTACATAAACTCACATCCGATTTGGGTCCTTCCTCCTCCCCGCCCCCCTCCGCAGTAGTTAATACAGAACCCAGCTGGGTTTAGAGTGATCGGTATTTATTTGAGAATTGGGAAATCCGCCTTTGAAATGTCCTAGGCTCTAGAATAAAAGAGGAAAAGGCTGCGTTGCACTTGGATGGAATAACTGAATTGTGCCTTTCCCTGGTGCGCAGTGAGGAAAAGCAGACTGTCAGGCTGTGTGTGGAACTGGTGGCCTCGCGCTCCAGCGGGAGCACAACGCTTCCTTCCCAGGGCGCAGGGAGAAGTTGGGTTGGTCCCCTTCTTCCGGCTCCCAGCAAGGATGCACCTCGCAGAAGGCTGGTCCTGGCTTTGTGGTCCCCTGCCAGGGTGCTGTTCCAGGTGTCCCCTCCTGAGGCCGTGCGCGCCTGTGGTGCGTGGGCAAAGACCCTCAATTCGAAATTCCCTGCGTAGTCCCAAATATCCCAGGTACATGCGGGCCTCCCTGGGTGTGGGAAAGTCCGGGACTAGGTCCCTAAACTGGTGGATCTAATCCTGCCTTGGCGGGTGAGCCTCTTCTCCCACTGCTGCTCTGAGCTATCTCTGGTTATTGCTTTCTACATCTGCACAAAATCCCGAACTCCTGGCTCTGCCTATCTCCTAAAGAAATGTCCTCAGACTCCCCACAGCTGGCCCAAGGAAGCCACTGGGGCCTTGCGCAAACCTGACCCAGAGAGGGCACTTGGGTCTTTAACCGCCTCTGGACCTGGCCTCCCAGTAGCATCCAACCGCCACCCCCCCCGCCCCGCCCCGCTCCCCAGTGCTCACCCTAGCCATAACTGCTTGCTTGCCTTGAGAGTCCACCACTAACCGTGCTACATACAAACTTTTCGAAGTTTTATCAAGCGTTGCCACCTCAAGTCTGCCTCGACTGATACTGGCAAGAGGAGAAAAAGAAATCCCCATTCCCCTCCACCTATCCTTCTTTCCTCTCCCTCCCCTTCGTTCTCCCTATAAAGTCGAACCTTTCGACCCTTTTGGGTAGCAGCTTGTGGTGGTGGAGCCCCTAACTCTGGAGGGAAGGAAGTTAGTTTCACATCCCCCACTTACTGCGCCTCTGCTGTTCCGCCCCCTCTGCTCCCACCTCACCTTCGGGGTGGACCTGCGGGCTTGGAGTTTAGTTGGGTTCATATTTATTTATTTATTTATGTTGTCTTTAAACTTTTGTTCTTTGAGAGCCCACTCTGTTGGAGCCTTGAGCATCTGTTCCAGGGCTCCTGCGTGCATTTTGGGAGGCACACCCTTAGCGCACGGAAGGTTGTCTCCCGAGTTGGGGTCAAAGGCTCCCAGGCTGCGAGTCCTCCAGCTGGGTTTCGTCTCCCAGTGTCCCGCTGTGAGGAGTTCGGGGTCCTTAAGACAAGCCTCCCGTGCCTCTTGTTCCCTTCTCAACTGTGGGCGCACGCCGGTTTGGGGAGGGGTGGTTGTTTTTATACCGTTTCGAAGAGAGAAGTAGGCAGGAGAGATCTTGTTCTAAGACACAGGGAATTGAAGGGAGAACGTTTCCCTTCTTCCATTTCGCGCAGCTTGATATGACACGCCAGGAAACCGTCACAAAAGTGCCCCAAGCTCGTTTGTTTGCGGCCTATTATGTTTTTATTTTGTCTAGGATTAGCGAGGTTTGAGATGTTTGTGGCCAGCCATGTTACCCCTGAGCTTCAACTTTCAAACCAACAAGTCAACAGGGACGGTCCAGCTAAACAGAATATCCTAGTTCGCTGCTGGGAGGCTAGCGGAGAAGATAAACGGAATCCTCCACGGATGACGCAGAATGGCATGTGCTACTGGGCCTGGTGCCCCCGGGCCTTTCTCAGCTTCAATAGATTAGGTTTATAATCTGTCTGGAATCGGACTTGCCCCCGCCGGGGTCAAGGCCAACACCTTGCACTGATCTTTCAAAATTCCGGATATGTTCCTATCGTGGTTTGCAGATTATGCCTGCCCCAGAGCGATACCGCAGGGGCTAAGTGTTGCGTCACCGTCTTGGAACTGGAATCAAGTTTTTCTGCCGCTCAGGATTAGGAGGATGGCAGTTACTTCGCGCGACCGCAAACGGCCCACCCAAAACAAACGTGGTCTCCCCCAAGAGCTACGAGAGACCTCTCCCCACCACCTCTTCACTTTCCACTGCAATGGGCAAACCTGTGCCCCCCACACCCACCCCACCGCGCTCCCGCCGCACTCCTGCCACGTTCCTGCAGCGCTCCTGCAGCCTTTTGGCGGCGGCGGCACTCCTGTCGCACTCCTGCGGCGCTTCTGCAGCGCTCCTGCCTCACTGCTGCCGTGCTCCTGCGGCGCCCCACTCCTGCTCACCCCTTCGCTCCAGGCCTCCCTGGGTCTGGGCCCGCTCAAAACCAAGGCCGTACTTCCTCAGCCTCCAAGCTCCCCATCAGCCGCTAGTCCCTTTAGCCTTGACCCAGGTTGCCTCCAAGGCTGGGTTGGAAACAGCTCAGTAGGGAGTGACCTGAAAAGGTATGAGATTTTCGGCCCCTTCAAAATGCCGATTCGTCAGCGAGACCCTTATGGTGGCTTTGAAAAGCGTGTTCGGGCAGAGAGAGGCGAGAGGAGAAAAATTATGGTAGAAGCAGGCGATGAAGCAAGTTGTGGGCGTGGGCATAAGCAGCTTGCTTCCTAACCCCTTACCCTCCTACCACCACCGGGCCTAAGCGCTTGACAGAATTGTCAGTCTTCTCTTTTAACCATCAAACTCCTTGAGGGTGGGGCAGAGGGAAAACACCCTAAGCCCCCACCCATCGCAGAGTGGGCTGGTGCCCTCCGACTGAAGCAGCCACACTTCAAGGGGCAGAAATGTCCACTCTGACCTGTTTGCTTAGAATATAAAGGATCCCCATTTCCTTTTGCATTCCCACCCATCCTTGCTCTTCTATCGTCCAAGGCCCTCGGATTGTATGTATTTACTTCTAATCTCTACATTTTTGCTGGGAGATGTTACAGCAAGAGAGAAGAGGGGAATGGTAATATTAAGAAAGGGGGCTTTTGCCTTCAGGACTAGAGGGAACCGAAAATTAAAGGGAGATGAATTTGGAAGTGCTTTTAAATTGCATCTCTTTCAGAAGCTGTCCTCCTTAAGACAAAAACCTATTTAAATTACTATGAGGACAGGAAGCTGGGAGTCTCTGGAAATAAAAAAGTCAAAGGCTTGCAGGGTACCCCTGTTTCCCCTACCTCTCAAATAAATAAAAACAAGTAGCTCTGCATTTAGTTCAGTGACTCAGTGCTCTCTAACTGCGGCAGGCACCTCGCTGCTGGAGTGTGTTAATGGTGTAAAGCCTGGGCACTGCCAATGGAGGGATGACCCACTACCCCTCTTCAAAGCCCCTCTTCTACTGGTTATTTAAAGCTCCAAGTTTATATTTCTAATCTTGATGACTATGTAAAAAAAAAAACAGAAGTAAAAAAATTTCAAATGAAAAAGTAGACTGTTTACCCGTGTGTTTAGAGTTACTTATAAATGGTCTCCATTTACTTTTGTGTGTAGGGTTTTCTCCTTTTTATCTTCTTTCCCCTCCCTGCCTTGTGGGCAACCTTGTGGGAAGTTAAGTGGGGAGGACGAAATTGATGGGTTTATTCTTATTAATCAGGCACAAAAATAGCATAAACACTGATTCTCCGGTCTTAATATGAGTTTTTAAGAAAATATACAACAGTGATTTAGGTGGGAACAGGGGACTGAGAAATCACTAATACTGGCAAACTAGCTAATACTGTCTCTTTAAGAAAAAATCAGAAAGCCCTTCCATTAGCCCAGTGTCTGGGAAAGAAGCAAACTAACTGCTTGCAGCAAAAGAGACAAAGAGGCCAAACAACAAAACAAACAAACAACCCCCCCACCCCCACCCCCCAGACAACAATAGACTAGACACAGCAAGTGCAGTGACTGCCTGGCCGGCTGCTGCTGTCCACCTGCCAAGTCTCCCGTATTTGGCTGGAGACTCTCTCTCCTCCACCCCGCCCCCATCACCCCTCTCAGTCCTTTCTGTCCTTTTCTCTGTGTGACTCTCTCTGTGTCTCTCTCTTGGGGTCTGGCTATGCCTGTGTGTTTTGTCCCTGTCTCTGTTCTGCTTTTGCTTTCACTCGATGTTGCTCTGTCTCAGACTTTAACTATTCTCCTCTCAACCCCCAAACCTCCCCTCCTCCAAACTGTCCACTAGGTTAGAATATTGGGCACTTATTTACTTGCTGGGCCATTTCTGAGACATCTCCTTATTGCCTTCCAACAACTTCTGTCTCTCTGAGTTGCCACACTGACCTGTTTTGTATTTCGTTTGCAGCATTCTTTGCCAGAGCATCCCAAAGTCCATTTGCACTTCAGTTTTTAACTATTCCTCAAGTTCAGGTCTTTGCTCTTTTCCGTGAGGCTTTTAGCAAACTCCAGGCCTCCCCCCTATCTTTCCCCTTTCTCTACTCTGCGGCTGCTGCTTGGGACTCTCATGCATATCTGCCTTCCCTTTCTCTCCCTTTCTCTTCCTCTCTCTGCAGCTGCCAGTACCACCCCCCACCATGACCCCAGCCGGCCTTTTCCTTCCTCTTCCCGCCTCTCCACCAAACTTTAATAAAATACTGTAAACATGGGGATTACTTATAAATCCATGAAAAGCAGAGAATCGAGAGAGGAAAGAATCAATAAATGGATACTGCAGACAGCAGAGGCAGAAGCCCGGGACAAGTGTCCTTGCCAACAGCCCCATCCCTTTCACCTATATTACTATTTTTTAAAACATATCCTCCCAAAGCATTTGTGTCTGCTCCAGGAAGACACAGGGAACACCTGGCCCCACTCTCCTCCATGGGGCAGCAGGTGGCCAATGGGAAGGGAGACTGCAGCCTTATCACAGGCATTCCCACCCCCTGTCCCTTCCCATGTCCTCTCAGGAAGAAATCTAAAAGGTAGGGGCCCCTGGCAATGGGAAGATTTCTTTCATTCCTCTTTAAGAGAAGTAGAGGATGGCTGCTTGAAAGAAACATCTCCAAGGATGCTTGTAAAGGGGAGAAATTTCACCTATCAGAAAAATGTGGGTCAAACAGGGCTGGCCTGTTTATCTAAGGCAGATCTGAGCATCCCTACAATCATCCTCATAGTCGGGTAGTATGGCAGTTGGCAAATGGTGCACCCCCCCCCCCAAAAAAAAAAAAAAAAACAACTCAACCAAACCATGCCCATAAGCAACAGAACCAGGACAAGTGATCTCAGACTCATGTCTTCCCAATTCCTCCTTCCTACAATAGTATACAGGCAAAGAAGATGAAAACAACATTAGGGGCAACTTTGCAGAGAGGAAAACCATTTATCCTGAGAAGAATAAAAACAAAACTAAACTAAAATATAGAAATAGGAAATTTACCCTCATTGTTTTGTTGCTTGGTAATAATGCAGTATTAAGAAACATTTATGTTATAAAACACACATACACACATGCACATATACACAGGTGTATGTATGTGTATTTAGTTGGTGAAGACAGCGTGTTAAGAGAAAAAGAGAGGAGTTCAGATGTCAGATAAACCTGATTCAATTTTAATTCTGGCCATATACAAGCAAAATAGAACCAGGGGCATGGAAACAAGGAGCAGACTGAGAGTGACCAGAAGGGAGGGGGTAGAGGGAGAAAGGGGGAAAAGGAAGGGAAGGGTCTAGTCAAGGAACTAGTATAAATGACCCATGGACATGGATACCAGTGGGGAACTGACTGTCAGGGTGGGGGGCATGGAAGAGGCAGTAGAGAGCAACAGGGAGGGTGGGAAAAAATTGGGACAACTGTAATAGAACAACAATAAAATAAAATAATCCTGCCCACTATACCTACCTCGTAGTGGTGTTCTAAAGATGACATGGCATTGCACATATACAAAGCAAAGAGCAATGTCTGGCAAGCAGCCTCTGCTCAATAAATGAGCCTTCCCTAAATCTTGTTTTGTCCCCCTTCCTCCCTTCCTTCTTCTCTTTTCCTCCATACTTTCCTTCCTTCTCTGCCCTGGTCTCCTCCCTGAGCTTTCCAAGGTGCAAGCAAAGAGAAAATTAGTCAAATTGCCCCAATTTTCAGATCTTAAGGGAAATTTTACTGGTCTCTCTGAGTCCCAAGATTGGAGTGGTACAGACCATACCTAGCCCACTAATTTTATGCTCAAATACCACCTGGGATCATTTGTTCTTGGATGGGATTGTTTGGCTCCATTATTTTACTTCCTCCCCTGGATTCTTTCTTTTCAGCAGCTGGAGAGAGAGAGAGAGAGAGAGAGAGAGAGAGAGAGAAGCCATATCCAAAATTCAACTATTTACATGGTTTATATGATACTATGTGCCCAGAGTTGGGGGACATATTATAAATCATGCCATGGCCAAAAAGCCTGAGAAGAGAGAAAGAGAAAAGAATATGTTCTAATGAACTATGGTCCTGACCCATAATTTCCCAATTGGGAATGCTGTTTTCTTGGTATTTTGACCTTGTCAAAATGACTGATTTTTTTCCCCCTCAAGAGGAGTTACTCTCTAGCTGAGCTACATTTCTGGAGTTGTGTTTTGGGACGGACCGCACATTCATGCATCTGGAAGCATTCACTATGGAAGTGCCTGTCCTGACCCTCCACCAGTGACTGTTGCTAGGAGTCCTGTTACTTTTATTTCCTCAGAATAAGGCTGTAACAGCAGTATGCAAACCTGTGAGCCATGGCTAGGGCCCCCACTCCAGTCAGTGGGAGAATGAACATGTAGAAAATATTCCCACCTTAGACTTCCTTTTTCCATGGGTCTTATTGCCTGCCTATTGTACAGATATTGCATTTCCACATTTCACTGGCTTCCTATCCACCTTCCTGTTTTACCCAGCCTTAACAACCACAGAGAGTCACTAGCTTTGGAGCATAGGAATATATTGGGAGGATGGGCAATGCCTCATACCCTTGCTCCCAACAGTGTTGATCATCTCTTTGCTCCTCTCTCTTCTTTCTGCTACTTATGACAAGGATATAGAAACCTGTTGTGTCTTTCTTCATTTACAGGCACCCCAATTTCCATGTGGCACCTTTCTAGGAACTACAAATAGAGACATTTGTTCTTCCTGGAAGCACCTTTTCTTCTTTTCCTTCCCTTCCTCCTCCTCCTCCTCCTCCTTCTCCTTGTCCTCCTCCTCCTCCTCCTCCTCCTCCTCCTCCTCCTTCTTCTCCCTTCTCCTTCTCCTTTTTTATTTTTTTAATGCAAATTTCAGTCTCCATGCAACAATCGACACAACCAAATATGAGCATTCTTATGTACCCAATTCTGACAGGTGTGAGTGTCGTTGGGCTCTTAGTCATATCGGGACATTTCCCTAAAATGGAAATGACCACAAAGTGTGATGTCAGAAGACTAGCAGTCTCTGAAGCCTTCCAGAGCCCTGTCTTTTATTCTTCATAGGCACTTGGCCAGGAAGAAGCCTGAGATTATGTTTCCTTATTTTGTCTTTGACCTACATTTTTCATCTACTATGGCTTCAATGCCACAGTAGTGGCAGGAAGGCATCTGTTGCTGCAATGGGTACAATTGGTTAATGCCTAAATAAGCCAACCCCTCAAATAACTGTTAAGTCTTCTGTTCTTTGCTTGACTTTGTTTCAGTGGGCTAGCTTTTATACTAAACCAGTAACTCACTTTGGGACCACCTGAGAGCTTTAAGTTGGCACTACTACCTACATAGTTTAAGCCTGGAAAAATTGCCTGGAAAAATAGTACCACAGATTAATAGATTCCAAGGTACATCACCTGATTTGGCACTGTAATTTGCATTCTTTAGGAGGAAAAGGTCTGAAGAGCAGTCAGCTTCCAGTCTAAGAGAAAGGTTTGCATCTAATTGCTAAGTTCCACTGGCTCTAGACTGACCCCATTTTGTAATACAAGAAACTTCCCAGTTAAGGAGTCTTTGGAAAAATACTTTGTCATCAGAGGTGGCTCTCAACCTGGCTGCACGTTAGAATCACCTGGGGAGCTTTTAAAAATTACCAGGGCCCAAGCTTCTCCTCAATCCAATTAAATTAAAATCTCTAGGGGTGTGGTGTGGGCATCTGTATTTTTTAAAAGCTCCCTTGGGTGATTCTAATGTTTAGCCAGGATTGAGAACCACTAATTTATAGGTTGAGAGAACAGCACATTGTGGTGAATAATGCTCATTCCTTTAATAAGTATGTAAAGAAATCCATCTCCTACTATAGGAGATGGTTTACTAGAGACCAAAAAATGAAGCTGATGGACATCATGCTCATCTATGAGGCTAGGATTTAGGGGGCAAATGCTAATATTCAGGTGTCTGAACAGAACCTTTATGTAGTGTGATCAACTTTGCTTCTGCAAAAACCATGAGACTGCAAGTTAGGGTCCCAAATTCAAATTCAGGTACCATCACTAGGGAAGTGACCTTGGACAAGTATCTTTACCATTTGGACCTCAGCCTGCTCATCTATAAAAGGAAGGGGGTGAAAAGAAACTTGCAGTTTGCATTGGTGTAGGCCATCCTTACAGTGTATTGCTAAATTCTCAGAAGCTTCGCCAGGCAATTACCAAATTCTTTTGGAGGCTGGCTCACTTCACTCGTGCATACTAGTGACAAACGACCTTCTGATGTTCCACCAAATCCCTTTCCAAAACCCCAAGTATCAGAGTTTAATTTTTAAATAATGCTGGGCTCCCTTAATTCCTTCAGTCTCGCACAAATTATCAGATGAAGGGAATGAAGTAGTGGTAATGTCTATGAGTGGTGGGTAATGACTAACAGAAGTTTATCCAGTTGGATAAATGTCTAGTGGATTGCTGCTGCGGTCAGTGCTAGTTCTGGTCTTAATTAACATCTTCATTAATAGAGTGGGAGAGGGAATAAACAATAGCTAATGATATTTGCAGATGGTAGTAAATTCTGAGGTGTTGCTACTACCAGCAAGAGCAGCAAGAGCCATGGGGATATCAGAGATGTGAACAAGAAGTGATTATAATGATGTTTGTTCTGGAAAAGGCAGAATGAAATGTTTAGGGGTAAAAATGATAAGGGCAACTGGGAAATGCTTAAAAATAGAAGAACAAATAATACCACAGTTATCATTTGTAACTTGGGTATGCATTTGCTGAGGAAACTAATGGCTTTACAACTTCTGTTGCATGTACTGGGATATTGTCTTGAGCAATAATTATAATCATCATAATAACAACAGTAATAATAATATCCAACATTTATTGAGTGCTGACATTATGCCAAAAAGGGCTCTACGTAACTTACATGGAAGCAATTTTTGTCCCTAAAAACATGATGTAATTCTCTTAGGCTCTCTAAAGAATCTGACAGCAGCATTGCTATGGTTCTTGGATTTCTAGGTGTGAAAGAGGTATGTGAATTCAAGGGAAAATAAGTATAGAGTGGAACGGGCAAGTAAAGTGTGGTGTATGCTCTTTCCCTGGGCTCATGAGCAGAATTTTTCTTTCTACTTTAAATTTTCACCTGTCACCAACCTGTCTACCACCCTTTCCTCTCATTATGCAATTACTGGATTAACATCATTGGTGAGGGTAGACAATAAAAGCTTGCCAAACCTAGGAAAGGAAGAAAAGAGAGAAGGGGGCGCGGAAGAAAGGAGAGCGAAAGAAAACTAAAATTTATGGCACAGGTACCACAAGTCATGCAGTACACAAGGTGTTGAACCAGGTACATTTCACAGATTTTCTTGTTTAACCTTTATCTACCTAATTCTTACAAAGACTCTCAAAGGCATTAGCCCTCCCTTTTATTAATGAAAGATGACCCAGAGGGTTTGGAACACTGGCTATGAACACACAGAGATAGGTTGAGTGAAGTGCAAAATCCAGTTGTTTTCTTCCTAAAGTCAAGTCTTAAAATTATGTGTGTGAACACATATTTTTTTTCCTTTCAATTTAGCCCTGCCCAGTTTGAGACAGCATACAGTCAACACACACGGAACCGGGAGGTAGAACTATTAAGATGAGAACACTGGGTGCAGAGAGATAAAGGGAAAGTAGTCAGTACACACATTTACTGCCCAATTCAATGTGACTGAATTATTTAAAATTAAATTTTGAAATGAGGAAAAATGGAATTTGCAAATGAGAAAGGCTTCATAACAATGGGGATCATAATACTGTGGATTTGACCTTGAGGGAATTTGGCAGGGTGTGTTAGTGTCTGAGACTAAAGTAAACTGAAGGGAAAAACATTTGAATACTATAAAAGCCAAGACTCTTCTTGGCAAATGTGAAGCCCAGGGCCAAATGGGTGCCAAAGGTCTTCAACATTGTATCCAAGAAGCTTCAGGAAGTTGGAAACTTGGCTTGGCCTGGCCATGTGGTCCCCTGTTCCCCAACCTCACTCTGGGTTAGAATTAACTAAAATGTTTAAATGATGGGATATACATACATTTCAAAGTTGATCCATAAAAGATATAATTCAAGGAATAAATATAAAGCAAGCACAAAGGTAAACAGAAACCAGATCAGTAAATACAACATTACCTGGACCTCTGCGGTCCTTTCCCATCACCTTCTTCTCCCATTAAGTAACTATTATTCTGATTTTTCTTAAGATCATTTCCTTGCTTTATGGTTTTTTACTTAAGTTTTAGCACTCATATAGGCCTGTGTTTTAACTTTATAAGCAAAGTCATGCTGCATTTATTATTTTATGACTTGCTTCTTTCTTTCAACTGTATGTTGTGTATAAATAAATGGCAATATATTTATCTATTCTACCTTTGCAGGGACTTTTGGTTGTGTCTAGTTTAGAACATTTACAAACAATTCCAATGTGGATTTTCTGTACATGTCACCTGTTGCACATGCACAGGAGTTTCCCGAGGGAGGGGACAGAAGTCTACTACCCACAGGCCAAACAGAACCAACTGCTTGGGTTTTATGACGTGTGAGCTAAAGATGGATTTTATGTTTCAAATGAGGCAGTAAAAAAACAAAAGAGAAAAACTACCTCATGACATGTAAAAATATTTAATTCAAATTTCAATGTCCATAAATCAAGTTTTATTGAAGTACACAATTATCTTGTTGTTCACATGCCTGTCTATGGCTACTTCAGTGTGCCATGGGCAGAGTTGAGTAGGTGCAACAGAGGCTATCTGGCTTGTAAAGCCTAAAATATGGACTGGCTACAGAATGTTAAGTGTAAAATGAATATTCAGGGCCTCTTTATTAAAATAAATTGAGTTTCAGCATGGGGATGGCAAAGAATAAAAAGAAAGCACAGAACCTTTCCAAGCACATAGTGCTGTGCTAATAATGCACAAGTCCATGACCATGAAGTTGGCACTGCCTCCAATATTCTGGCCATTTACAGAAAGGGTTGCTGACCCTGTTCTAGATCATATTCCTAGAATGCCAGCACAATACCTGGTAATTTGCAAGGATTACCGTAATTTAGAGGCTCACTTCCCTTTCAACTTCCACCTAGGCTTTTCCAACCCCAAGAGATCTGTCTGCAGAATTTCTTTCCAAAAAAGGTCAGATTCTCAGTTGGCTGTTGTTTACCATAATAGCTGATTACTATTTGGCTTAATACTACCACAACCCCACTCCCTTCCGGTTCATGCAATTTATAAAAGATCTTTGAATTAGAATGACTTTTAAACCCAAAGGAATGAATGAATTAAAATCCACAGGTGTTATTTCCAGTTCCAAGTTGGAAGAGTATCTACCTGATCACATTCAAGGTTTTTTAGAGAAAACTTGTTAAAAAGCAAACAGAACACCAGATAAGTTCATTAAAAGAACAATACAACAGAAGAGTTCATCAAAAGACAATATTAAAAAGAACAAATTTAGAGAATGAACAATACTTGATTTAAAGCATTATTATAATGCTATAGTAACTAAAACAAGTGCTACAGGTATTAAGATATACAAATTAACCAATGAAATAAAAGAATGCAGAAATAGACCTGCACACATATGGATGACATTATAAAGACAATTCAGTAGAGAAAAGGTAGTCTCTACTGAACTTGGATATCTAGTGCTGCAACAACTAGATAATCCAAATGGAAAAAATTCCAATCCATACTTTGCACTACATACAAAGTTCACATCAAATAGATTATAGACCTCAATGTAAAGCATAAAACTAAAAAACTCCAAACAAAAGAGGGATACAATGGATTAGGCAAAATCTTAGATATCCAACAGAAAGCATGATCTATAACCGTGACTTCATCAAATTTTTAAAATTCTACTCCAAAAATATCATGGTTAAGAAACTGAAAAGAAAGCCACAGTCTGGGAGAAAATATTGCAAATTAAATATTTGATAAAGGATTTGTATCTAACAATATTAAAAAAAAAAAGCCTAATAATTCAATAATAGGAAAACAAACACCTCAAATTTTAAAGTTGGCAAAAGATTTGTTTGAATACACATAAAAGATTCCAGAAACCATGAGTTATTAGGCAAACAAATGTTATAATGATAAGGGAATATATCATATACTTTTAGAATGGCTAAAAATAAAAGACTTGGTAAGTTAGTAAGGGTGCGGAGGAACTGGAACTCTCATACATTGCTGATTGGATTGTAAAATGGTACATCACTTTGAATAAAAATTTAACAGTTCCTCAAAAAGTTAAACCTTACACAAGGTACCTACCATATTCCCAGAAATTCCATTCCTAGGTATTTCATAGAGAGAATTGAAAGTATATATCTGTATAAAGACTTGTACACAAATGTTCATAGTACTGTTAATTATAAAATAGCCAACAACTTGAAACAACCTAATAGCCCACCAACAAATGATGGATAAGTTACTGTATGATGGAATACTATTGAGTAATTAAAAGAAATACTCTATGGATATACACAGAAAACATGAATAAATGTCAAGATACACTGAGTGGAAGAAGCCAAACAAAGAAGAATGCATGCTGTGTGATTCCACTTACATAACATTCTAGAGTGTGCAAAATAAGTTATAATGGTAGAAAGCAGATCAGTAGTTGGAAGGGGAGCAGGAGAGGAGGGTTGACCAAGTGGCACAGAAAATCTTTTGGAGGTGATTGAAATGTTTCCTATTTTGATTGTCGTGGTAGTTTCATGGCTATAAACATATGTTAAAATTTATCAAATTGCACACTTATTGTATGGGGAGTATTCCTTAATAAGTGTGTTTTTTTTTAAAAAAAAGAATTCACAAAAGTGCTACAATATTAAATGAGTGACATTGCAAGCCACAAAGTGGGAAGAGAAATCTGTAAGAAATAAAACTGACAAAGGTCTCATACTCACTCACAATATATAAAGAACTTCTACAAATCAATTTAAACAATAAACCAGGAAGACCTAACTAAGTAAATGGGCAAAATATTTGAATAGACACTTCACAAAAAATATCCAAATGGCCAGTTCACAGATGAAAAGTATCTCAACTGCATTTGTCATCTGGAAAATGCAAATGAAAACCACCATTGAGATATTACTATACTCCAGTTATTTAAACAAACAAATAAACAAAAAGAAAACCCAATTATACAAAGTGCTATTGAAGATGTGAATCAATTAGGGGTCTCATACACTGCCAGTGGGAATATAAATTAGTAAATCAGTTTGGAAATCTATTTGGAATGATCTACTAAAATTTATTATAGATGTTCTGACTGGTGTGGCTTCAGTGGGTTAGGATTCCTCCCATAAACTGGAAGATCACTGGTTTGATTCCCAGTCAGGGTTCCTGGGTGTGACCCAGTTTCCTGGTTGGGGGCATGCCAGAGGTAACCCATTAGTGTTTCTCTCCCTCTTTTTCTCTCTCCCTTCCCCTGTTTTTAAAAATAAATAAATAACATCTTTAAAAAACATAATATAGGCTACTTCATAACCCAGAAATTCTACTCCTAGCTTTATGCCCAAGAGAATGCATACGTATGGAAATCAGAAAACATATACGAGAATGTTCATATCTCCATTATTTGTGTTACCTACAAACTGGAAACAGCCCAGTGGTTATCAGGTATACAATAGTTTTTTTTTTGGTTTTTTTTTTTTTGTATGTGTACAATAGAATTCCATACTGCACTATGGGGGGGAAAAAAACCTGAAATGTTATCTGCATCAGCAGGAACTCACATGAAATGTTGAACAAGACAGTTCAGACATAAAAAAGCAATATCATGTTTCCCTTTATATAAAATTCAAAAACAGACACTATAAGTTTATATTATTAGAAATCAGGATAGTGGTTATCCTTGGGAAGGATTGTGAAGGTAGTAACTGGCAGAGAACAGCATGTGGTTTTGGATTGCCAGTAATTTTCCACTTCTTAATAATATGGTGGTGACATTGATAATTCATCTAGCTGTACACTAATGATGTGCCTTTTTCTATGTGCATAATATAGAGAAGTTTGTTCTTTGTATTGCTCTATGATAGTCCATTGTATGAATGGACAACAATTTATTTTTTAAAAGCACAGGAAGACAGATGCGCTGAGTCACTTAGGTCTCACCATCTAGGGATCCAAAGAATGAGGCCAAGGCTACTGAAGTGCCTCTTTTCTGCTTAGTGACTAAGTCTTGGCCCACCTTTAGTGTCGCTCTGTAGTGTTGATAAGGTTGCCCACACTATGACTCCCTGTTGGGGGGTTTGAGGGCTTAGAATGAACCTACAGAAAGGAGCAGAGATTTCAAGGTTGGGCAAAGCCACACTATTGAGAGTGGGGCATGTAGCGGAAAAGAACATGTTTACATAAAATTGGTGGCTAAGAGCCAAGGGTCTAGAACTACATGGTTTATGTTCAAATCCTGCCTCTTACGTGTGAGAGCTAGCAACTTCGGGTAAGTTATTTCCTCTCTCTGTGCTTTAGTTTTCTCATCTGTAAAATGGAAACAATATTGTACCTATATTATAAAATGGGAAAGAAGATAAATGAGTTAGAATGCTTAATAAGTGTTATAACATAAAAATCAACTTAAGTCAGCTTGAAAAAGAAAACATCACTCATTGCATTCAGGCTTGCAAAGAAAAGAGCAAAATGGTTTTAGATCAGTTGCCAAAGCTCTAAAATGGCCCTCAGGCTGCTCTTGCCCCTTGTCCTTGATAGATATCCTGCTGTTGCCAAAAGCTTTGCATACTCCCCCTTTCCTTCTTTTGATAAACATCTTCCTACAAGGTTTCTAGAATTCTCAGATCATTCCTTTGACTCCACAGAGAAACCTAGAAGGCATATGAATTTACCACACAAACTCTGTATTTCTGTTAGCTCTCCCCATGTTTTCTGCTCCCCTGCCCCATTCCAGGTATCTTTCTTCTATGCTAGAATATTGTTTGGTTGTTTCCACTATACCTCCTGGGCATAGCAGGTGTCCATTAGTTGCCTGAAGAGTTTCAACATCTTGTTCAGCAGATGAATGACACTCTTCTGTCAATGGGTCCTGAGGGATTCTTAAGCCTTATCATTTGGGTAGCATCATTCTCTGCTCATCATTAAGCCAGCCCTTTGGAAATGGTTGCTGAAGACAGGAGCTCTGTCCTGTGTCTTACGCTGACACTGACGAGAGCCTGCCACAGGGTAGGTGCTCCAGAAATGTTTAGGAAGAGGTGCTTGCTTAAGATGTTATTATATTTCCTACCTTTCTAGCAAGAGCATATAAATAAATGTGAGAGCTAAACTACCTTCTCAAAACTACAAATTGCCCCACAGACCCTTTTAAATTCACCTTACTTTGCACTGGAGAACTAGGACTGATCCTTTGGTGTTTTAACTAGAATTATAAGTAAATGCTATATGCCAGGCCCAGAGAGACCATGAGGTCTGATCATTGTCACAGACCACATAAACTCTTGTTTATCATCTCTCATCCACATCTGAAGGACACGGGCAGAAATAACTAATAACCTGACAGATTCAGAATATATTTATTGAGAAAGGCCTACCTTTCAGACACATTCCTATATATTTTGACATAAGATATTTTGTAATCCCAAAACAACAACACTGACACAGACATTTTTTTCTTATGTTCTTTTGGAAGGTAGGGAGCCCTTGACTCAGAATTATTGACATTACATGCCATGCCAGAATCATATAGCTTTTGGTTGGCTAAGTGAGGAATTGAACCCCAAATTTCGGTGCCCCTGAGTCCAAATCTAGTCTTTATTCCATTACCTTAAGAACACACTGGAGAGTGAAAATAATCTTGTTACTTTCTTGACACAAACTGGTTAACCCAGCCTGATAAAATTCGTTAATCACCACAGATATTGAATGAATCATGGCTTTATCCAAAACCAAATCCACATTCAAAGGAGCAGATCTGTTCCACCGATAATTAAAAGAATGTGCCTGAGGTTCTAAAGGAAATTTCAAAAGAAGAGTGGTAAAAATGTTTTAAAGAATATTGAGCCCTGGCTGGTAGCATAGTGGATAAGGTGCCGGCCTGCGAACCCAAAGGTCGCAGGTTCGATTCCCCAGCCAGGGCACATAACCAGGTTGCAAACCAGGTCTCCAGTCAGGTCTGTGGCTGGAGGCAGGTGAAAAGCAACCATACATTGATGTCTCTCTCCCTCTCTGCCTCTCTCCCTTCCCCTCCTTCTAAAAATAATGAAATAAAATATTTAAAAAAAAAAAAAGAATATTGAGCCTGGGCTGGTGGCACAGTGGATAAGGCACTGGCGGAAAGACCCAAAGCTCGCTGGTTTGATTCCCCAGCCAGGACACATAACGAGATTGCAAGCCAGGTCTCCAGACAGGTCCGTAGCTAGAGGCAGGTGAAAGGCAACCACACATTTATGTCTCTCTCCCTTCCCCTCTCTCTGAAAATAATAAATAAATCAATGTTTGTTTTTTTTAAGATTTTATTTATTATTTCCAGAGACAGAGGAAGGGAGAGAGGCAGAGAGGGAGAGAAACATCGATGTAGGGTTGCTTTTCAACTGCCTCCAGCTACGGACCTGGCTGGAGAACTGGCTTGCAACCTGGTTATGTGCCCTGGCTGGGGAATCGAACCTGCGACCTTTGGGTTCGCAGGCCAGCACCTTATCCACTGTGCTTCCAGCCAGGGCTAAAATAAACAAATCTTTAAAATAAAAAAAAGAAGAATATTGAGAAATCTCCCATGAAGGGGTCACACTCATCGAGATGATTTCAGCATTGCTAAATCCTGGCTGCCTCTATAGGTCTGTAATGACCCGGAGCTTTGGAATCAGATGGGTCTAGATTAGAAGCTCCAGGATCTTCTGTTGATAACCTAATCTCTTGGAGCATCAGGCTCCTCATCTTGAAAAGAGCTGAGGTAATCCATGAGACATACCGAGCACAGAGCAGAACCATAATTAGACCTCAGTACCTAGTAATTATTATCACTTGTCATGACACTCATCTTTACCTAAGGCTGTTGAAAACTACTGCCTTAGGACAGAGCCTGCATAATTAAGATGCTGGTAAAGGTCAGTCATTTAAAATGCTCTGGAAGAAGCCTAGGTATCTGTCACATAGGGTAACCCAGCAGAAAGGGTCTGGCCCCTAATGTGGAATGGAGTGCTCACATTGCTCAACTAACTTGGTCCTTTGGGCAGAATAAAGGTCATTAAGATGTTCTGTGAATGAGCCTAGAGCTTGGTTGAATATGGACCACTTCCGTGCATGCCAAGAGAGTAATTGGAGACTCGGCATGTACATAATGTATGACCTTCTCAATTATTTACTGTGTTGACTCTGTGACATTGTACGTTTGTTCTCAGGTCCTTCTCCATTTGGGACTAAAACCTAGAGAGTGGGTGGTCTTTCTGAAGAACAAAGCACTACAAGCAAGTGTAAACTGCATAGGATACTTAATGTCAATGACAGCATGGCCAGTACTGTCATCAGGACCCACATTCTGAGCAAATCCTAAGAATTGCCCACATGGATATAGAGATCAGGCATTCTTAGATGGTATATATTTTTATTCTTTTTTATAAAGCCCTTTTTTTAATTAAAAAAAAATAGCCAGCAGTGATTCTTTTTTTCTTCTTCTAACATTTGCAAAAGTTTCCAAAATACTAATTCATTTAAAAAATCATATATCCTGATTTAACATTCAGGAAATAAAGCCTCTGTACAGATATTGGAGTTCTGTATTTTCTAGGTTAGTGGTGTCTGCTAGGTTATTTGGCATATCATCATACCTCTACGAGATATGTCTCAAGGAACATTGTAAATCATTTAACTTTTTAATTAGGTAGTTTCTTTATCAACTAGAGCAGAGTTGATGTTATCACCATAAAATGATCATCTTCCCTCACTTGCATTCTGGCATTTTGTTTTTATTGAGAAAAAGAGGAAGAGTCACTGCAAGTAGGGCCAGGATTAATGGGGATTCAGGTGTCTGATTTATAGACATCAAATGCTAATTTTTGACCTGGAGAATAAAAGATGGTGAATGGTTAACCTGGGTCAGTTCAGTCTGTAAAGGGGCTTGTGGTCATAGTAGTTCTGGTGAGGCTGTCACAGCGACACACAGAACCCAGCTTCCCACATGCTCTGAAATAACTGTTACTATAAAGAGCACCTGCTTCAAGTCAGGGGGCCTCTTTTATGATTCTCATCCTGCTACTAAGTCTAGTTCAGGAGCCTTAAGCAAGTCACTTTACCTCTCTGAACTTGTTTTTGTTTTTCAATTATTATAAGAGCATTTGTAATAGATCAAGGGTTGTAAACTCATGGGTATGAGCACGTCAGTAACCAAAATGAAGAAAGTGGTTCAGTGTAATGTGACAGAGTGTGACTCAGACTGTGGATACCGAGGGGGCAGCAACCACCCTGCTCTAACCAATTGGTCCGGTGCCCAACACCTGCCCAAAGAGCATCTTATCTTCTACTTTTCAAGAGAAACAGGATATCCCAATTTTTAGTAAAATATCCTAATTTTCAAATGTTGACAGTGAATCCAATATTAAATGTATGAGAGGACAAAATAGAGATATTGATTCTGGTTTCAGCCCTTTGCATTTTGTGTCCTTTCACTCATATTAATCACATAAATAGAAAGTTAAGTGAGAAAGATACAAAAGGAAACTCTATCCATCTTAAGATGTAACTATGCAAGTAGTAATAATACATAGAAGCAAAACTGGAATGACATATCTGCAAATAAAATTAAAATTTTAGGTGATGGGGCTGTAGGTAGATGTTTGTCTTTTTGTTAATTTTTATTTAAAGTGTCTCTAGTTTTGTTTGTATAAAAATTCTAAGATAAAAGAGATAATGAGGGCAGCTCAGGATAGTGTCATAATAAGAAGAGAAAAAGACAGAGGGAGTGGTATTAGGTATGTTCTTGAAACTTATATTTCTATCCTGACTTTTGTACTTTTTTTGTCAATCATACTTAAACAGTAGGTTATTAAAAGCAGGCAGTACTGGTTGCAGGCTGGGTAAACCCTACGTGCCTGAAAACTTCCATCTAAACTGCTTCCCCAACCCCCTCTTTTTTTCCTGTTGTTTATAAAACTACTTCCCATGTCATGGAGAATAGTGCAATTGAAAGTTTCCCAACTGTGCTAGTATGACTTCTAAATATATTAGAGGGTTTTGTTTTCTTTTGAGCAGGTGGGGTTTTATGGAGAAGGCACCTTATGCATCATCTCTACTTACATTTTCTTTGGTTTCTATCAAACCCATATCAGCTGCCCATAAAATGAGAAAACCAGAGGTTTTCAAGATACCCCATGGGAAGGTTACTGTTTTCAAGATACCCCATGGGAAGGTTACTGTTGTCTACAAAAATTTAGAAGAGACTACTTTGAGTGCAAAAGAATCAAAGGCTTTTGTATCATAAACACAGAACTTCTCAAACATGTTTTTCTCCTTGTATGGTAGCACCTAAGGGCCCACGCTAGGCATGTGATGCATGTTTGTACAAGGATTGCCTTCTTCCTCTATTCCCTGAGAAGTCTAGAAGTATGTAGGCTTTCTTAGTTATAGAATAAAGACAAAAAAAAAAAAAAGTGGTTATTGATCTTTTTAAGTAGTAGGCAATGATATCATCAGGTTCTAAACAGGCCAAGAAGAATCTTTGATATTAAGAACAACTGCAGGATGTAGGTGTAAGGGGCTTCCCATTCTCTTTCTTGTTGAAAATGGCCCACTGAGCAATAGGCACCATGGTCCTTTGCCAGAATTTTACTGAAGGATCAGTAGCCTGTCCAGCACTCTTTTGCATCCTGTTGCCTCACTGATTTCTGGATTACCTGATGCTTCTCTTTTATTGAAAATGATTTTAAAATACCTTAGGAACTCTGTTGTTTCAGAAACCCTAAATATGAAACGAATATCCTGAAATTTTGTTGAGAAAATAGTTGCTTTTTCTCTTCTCAATTTAATCATCATTATAGCTGAAATTCATTCAACTCTATTGTTTTCTTTTTATGGGCATTTTGATAGTTGAAATTGTAAAGTTACATAAAAAAATGTGAGTAAGCAAAATCTGAAGATCGAATTGCTCATAGATTTTTAAGAAGTAAGTCTCAAAACATAAGTAGGCTAAGAAAGGTCAGTCCTTCAAGTTTTCAAATTGAGACTGCTTAACAGTCAAGATAAAAAATGATTTTTTCAAACCTGAGAGATGTCTTTGTTATTATTTATCTGAGACTAAGATTTTTCACACATTGTGTCATAACTAGAGGTTTTCTTATTTGTTTGTTTTTGTTTTTCTTAGTAAACCACCTTAACCTGCTCTTGAAAATCTCTGGTTCATGAGCAGAATGAGTCTGAGTCTGTCCCTTTTTAGCCTGCAAAGTTAAACAAGACCAAAGCCTGGGGTTTGTGAGGCTGTGAGCCATACCGCCATCTCAGGTTTTTGATGACACCACAAGCCACTTGAGATTTATTATGTTAGCAGATGTCATCAGATACATGTGTGCACAGGTGCAGCATGCAGTTAGTGAAAGAAGAACACTGTGTGTATATATTTATTTTTGTACCCATCATCTCAATGGTTAGAAAATGACTTGGTATGTCTGTCTTGGCTGGTGTGAAGTTTCGATTCCATTGTAAGGGCCTATTCAGTGATTTCTTGAAGTCTTTTCCACAAATATCATTCTGTGGGATGAGCAACTATGTCTTATGGGAAAGACACTATGTTTAATTTTACAATCAATGTCCAAAGAAGAGGCATAATGGGTTAAAGCAACCAATGATAAACAAAAATAGTTATCAGAGGTTATTTATACTTGGGTATTCTTCCTACACAACAATAGGCTAAATGTGTATTCTTCCCTCCTCAATAGAAATTGTACGGGGACAGCTCTCATCTATTGAACTCCAAGAAAATGCCAAAGTTGGCACTTGATAAATGTCTTAACTTAAGGCTCTCTAAAAGTTTTTAAATTATTAAGAAATAATTAAAGCTACTTCTCAGAGGCAATATGAGAGAGGAATATTTACACAGGTTTATAATGTATTTTTTTAATCTAAAAAATAATTTTCCAGTTGTTTTAAAAGATGGTATGTGTTTTACTTAGTGTTGAATCTTAAATATTCTATATTATATACATTGAATTGGCCCAAATGTTGGAATAATGATGAACTAAAAGAAAAAAATCTAATAAATTAGTGTGTACTCTTTAATAACAAAAAATAATAGAAATAAAAATATTTTTCCTATATTTTTGAGAAATAGAGAAGATAAAATGAACACCTTTGGGGTAATGATTGAAAATTACTGGTTTAGATGGGGAACAGAAATTACTTCAATTATGATGTAAAGCATTGTAATCATGCATGCCTTTTAGAAATAATTCTATAGGGATTATGCTCAAAAATAAACACACACAGATGTTGCTAGTACATTTTTAAAAGTTCTTAATTTGAAGGAAACATAGGAAACTGAATTATCTGTTGTTAAGTGGCTTTAGGAAGAACCAGAAAATTTAAAGTGTCAGGGTACTCAACAATCTTCCACCATGTTCTAAGGAATAAGCGGTGCCTGCCACTGAAGGCAATGAGCTTTCCATAGAAAGCAATGAGCTTTTCTATGGAAATCATTGCAGTTAGATGTATCAGAGGACCAAAAATGCCTAAGTCATATTGGACAGAATTTATTTTAAAAACATGAATAATTAGTCATAATTTCTAAAACAATTGCTATACAAAGATATAAGACCTAAATACATTCTAGGAGAAGCTTTTAAGCAAGATCATTTTAACTTACAAAAAAGCATCTATTTTAAAACACTCCCTAATTTCTATGCATTGATTCACAGGACAAAATATGAAAACCGGAAAATCAAGTGATGTAGATTAGAAGACCCTGGATCATTAGCCAATTAAAAGATTTAGGAGGTGACCATTAATTAGTGAGACTGATTTCTATAAGACATGAGTGAAAATTAGCCTTCTTATTTCGTAAACCTTGCCTATTATTTAATTATGATATATGTACATATTTGACAGAAGAGTAATTATACAGAAATAAATATTATTGTAAGCTTCACATGTCAAAATAAACAAATGATATGTAGGTAAAAAAAGGTAATCTATGAAAGGCTGAACATGACATGCAATGGTACATTCTATTACCAAATAATATGCTTAAGAAAAAAATCCTCTGACAGGTGACACTAAATCTAGATTCATCCAAGTTATCATTAGAAGCACAGAAAATCCTTTTCCCTTTCCTATTCCATTCCCCATTTTATGTTTAGCATATTTCCTAAACATAACTAGATTCTTTCTGTAATGTCATCTCTCCTTTGCATGAAGTAAATGTTGGGAAGGGTTGGTAACTCCTGTGGACTTCAAATTATAAGATAGAAAACTTTCTGAGGCATAGTTACAAAGTTTTAGAATTTGATAATACTGTCCATTTAAAACACACTCTCTCTCACCCTAAATAATATTTTTAAAATTTAGTTGCATTAAATTTAATATTTTATTTTTGTTTCATTAGTGCTAAATGTGACTACTTAACCATGAAAATACTACTAGGATATCCTATAATGGAAACAGATCTGTCTGTTACCCACCTGAATTGACTGCCTGGGTAGACTGAATTATAGTTACACTAGCTGAGTAGTTTAAAATACCTAGCTTCGAACAAGATAAATGTTAAAATTTAATTTTCCTTTGGCAGTTATAGCTCAGTATGGAGATATACATACATACATACACATATGTGTGTATTTGTGTATCCCCACCCTTCATCTCCTTTCTCATAGTTATAAATATACTGTTAGGATGTTTTTTGTTTTTTGTTTTTTTTTTTTTTTGAGGGAAAATTGGACACTGTTAACTCTTCAGTTTAATAACCTACTTTTAAGTTTGGCATTTTCTCAGGTCCAACTGGACCAATCCAATTTTTAGTTTAGTTTTGCACTTATTGTCATTGAAGATGACATAGCTATAGATATATATATATATGTCCTGGCTGGGTAACTCAGTTGGTTAGAGCCTCTACTGGACACACCAACACCAAGGTTGTGGGTTTGACCCCCCCAGTCAGGACACATACAAGAATCAACCAATGAATTCATAAATAAGAACAACAGATGCATGTTCTCTCTCTGCCCCTAAAATCAATTTTAAATAAATAAATAGTTTATATACAGCAAGACACCTATATAACATGTGTACGAGTAAGTTCAGGAGAATAAAAACTTTTTTTTTTTCTTTTGGTAATGAGGCCAAAAATTTTTTCTTTGTTTTATAATATGCATTATGGGAACTAAGAACCTAAACAGTGTTGTTTAATTCTTTTGGACTTTGAGGGTAAACACCATTGGGATTAAAATATTGACGTGCCCACATTTAGTAGAGAGATAAGAACAATTCATCGGGAGTTATTACAGTCCCACTGGTAATCACATAATTGAACAGGGTTTTTAGAGGATATTGAAGCTATTGTTGTCTGTTGTGCAATTACATAATTAGTCAGGATCTCTGTAATGAAATCTTTTCCAAACACAGGTGCGGTAGTACTAAGTTTAGGGCTCATGCTATATTTTTACTTTTAATATTCAAATTTAAAATCAAAATTATATCACAACGTAGTTTAAGCATTATTTTACCATACCACAGATGCTTAAACTAAAAATAATTATTTTAAAGCTAAGCAGAAAACTATGTATTTTTAACTTAAAAAATACTAATCAAACCTGCTTTATTTATTTAATGAACATTAAGTCACCACCAAATCTCATCTACAGTGTTTACTTCTCAGGACCCAATGGTTGTATATATCTCTTTTGGTGCTGGTTATTTTTCACCCCCTACTCCTAAATTACTGACATTGGCATGGACGTACAATCATGGAAACCAAAAGTGCTCTCTTTCTGGTAGTTTTGCTTTAATTTAACCATAACGCTACGCTCTAAGGACCAGTTCAGAACTCTTTTTTTATTCAGAAAGAAACGTGGCCTTGCTAAGTTGACTGAGTAACGTGGCGGGAAGCAGGGAATTTATACCGATTCTATAATCACTGTTACTCTTCTACGCGTGAGTAGCTGTTCGGCTCCGCTCCCCTCTCCGCACGCCCGGAAGGAGGCTCCACGACCACCGCGGCACAAAGGTGCTTGGAGCCCGGGACCCCGCAGGCGCGCGGTGCGCCCCTCCTCACCCACCCTCGCGCGCTCCGGCCCTACCCGGGAGACACCCGACCAGATCCTCCGCCCTCCACTCAGGAGCGGGACCCGCACCGCGCAGCCGCCACACCCACTCGGGCAGGTTCCCGCCTCCGCCGCCGCGGGGTCCCTGATGAATATGCATCGCCGCGCGCCAGCCCCCGGCTCCTCCTTTAGGTTTCCTTCCCGCCGCCAGGCGGAAGCGACGAGCCGCGCTTCCCGCGCGCCCAGGCCAGCCGGGGCGGGGCAGGACAGGCGGCGAGCGGGAGAAAGAGAAAAAGCCAGGCAGGCTGCAGTGGACCTAGCGCGGAAAGGGTGCGCGGGTGGGTGGCGGTTCCGGGGCTGCTCCGCTGCCGATCGGGCCAATCCGAGGGCGGGGAAGGGCGAGTGCGCAGCCCTGCGGGCTGGCGGTGGCATCTGCCCCAAGCCCGGGTGGAGAGGCAGCCCCCACCCCTAGAACAGTCTTGCTAACACAACAATAAAACCCAGCAAACACAGACACACAGACACGCACACACACACACACACACTCTGGACCGCTTTCAAGTCAACCAAGAGAAACAGCCTTCTGCAAGAAAGAGGAAGGAAATCTTGATATCCAGACAGAGGGACTGACTGCCCGCTTTAAAGACTTGACTTTTACTGCCTTTCCTTCTGGGGTCGAGAATTGTGGCTTTACAGAAACAACAGTTAAAAAATTAATAAAAAGACCACGCCAGGGTTGACTTAAACACACACACACACACACACACACACACACACACAGTGACACCAAAACAACCCTTGAGAAAATCTACAAAACTACCTGAGATACGTGAAGTCAGCGGCTCAGGGGTCTGTTACAGATTCAAGATCTCTTATTTAATGTATTACAGTGCGATGGTATGTGGCTTTGAAATGTCGGGTTTTATTTGCTTGTCTTGTCCGTCTCTTGCACCCTCTTTCACTTCAGACCAGATTCTTTTCCTATTTGTGCCTTGTAAATTTACTGTTTTACCGAAATGTTATTTCTGCTTTACAGGTTGAGCTATAGTACTGGATTTCAGACCTAAGGAGAATATGTACTTTTTTTTTACTTTGGCAATTTTAGTGTGTGTATAATTTTATGTTGGGAATAAATGGATAATGTCTTGAGTCCTAACAGTGAAATGTAGCATTTCCCCATATTTTAACTTCTTACTATCCCCTTCCCCGATTTTGGAAAAAAGTTACTGTGCAGATGATACTTCATTTATACCTTGTCGCCCATTCTCTTTTTGTAACATTCTTCACTTTAAGGTATTTGAATATGTACAGCTTTGTTTATATATTCTCATTTAAAAGTACATTTTAAAGGGGGCAGTACTATTTAGCTGTTTATGGCAAAGCAGGTCTGAATTGTTAGCCCCCTACCCCACGCACTTAAAAAAAGGATTATGATGTATTTCTTCCCACTACTGGTAAAACATTTTTCCCCCTCCGGCCCTGCTGTGGATTTTTTTTTTTTTTTTCCTTCTAAGAGTGTGTGTGTGTGTGTGTGTGCGCGCGCGCGCGCGCGCGCGTGCCTCCCTTTTCCCTAGTCTTCTCTTCGCCAGTATGTCTGGGACACATTTTAATGCACAATATCCCATCCATTAAGTTGTGGTTGAATGCAGAGTGTGTGAGGACTTGGCAGCTTTCAGGTTGAAGGGGGCGGGGAAGCCAGCTTCGACTTTGACACAAGATGCCGAACTGGCGTGATTGGAATTATTATTAGGGCTGTGAACATGGCCATCTTCTCCTCGGGTTAGAAGAACTGCCATTGAACTTGAGACGGGACGGAGTAGATCTCCAAGTCCCCCCCCCCCCCCCAGTACAGTAGCTGGCAGGGAAAGGGCGCCAAAATACACAAGATTAACTCTAACTTTCTTTGAATGGATCTTGTAGCACCATTCTTTGTAACTTTAACTTTCCAACAGGCGGGAAAAAGTTAACTTTTGAGCCTATGCTTGAACAGACATTTAAATCAGCCCTAATATGGAATAAATCCAGAAAATCATACATGCATACTTGTGTGGTTAGAAAAGAATGCACGTGTAAATAAGTGGCGTGCACGTGTGTATCTGACTAGGGAGTTCAAGATTTAATCAAAATCAGAATTAGTGTGACTTTCGAGTACATTTATTATATGGGGAGAACATTGTGAGGGGAAGAAGCTGACCTTTAAGCAGCCTAACTAAAAACTGCAAAGAGTTGTGAAACACAAAACGTTGTGGTTTCCAGTTTTACATTTGAGGTTTGATGTTTTCATTTAATGGTATGAGAGATGGAGAAAGCTCCAGTGCTGAAAAGTCCCTATTAAATCATATGTGGGCAAAAAGGTCAAGCACTTCAATTCACTGATACAATATACTGCGGATTCCTGCCTAACTGATGGGAGCACAGGAAAAAGTGCTTGGGCAATAAAAGTATTAGAGGGGTAATTATCCTCCGTGGTTGGAACTGCATTCTTGTGCACTGGGTAAAGGTTTTTACTGGCCCTGATGAGTTTTTTAAAAGCTGACTATTGTTGAAAGCTGTTTTAATAAGAAATTGATTAGCTGAGTGTTTCATACAATAAATGGTGACAGTTTGATGTCCAAGGTAAATTCTTTTTGTTCTTTAGCAGACATAGTCATCCATTTAATTTTAATATGGTCAGACTGAGCAGCAGCATAATTATGAGTGAATGTGATGTCAGAACATCTGTATCTTTGCTTTTGGAGTTTGTGACATCACACAATTTGACAACATTATTACTTTGATATTTATTAACTTACTGGGTTAAAAATGTACTTCATATAAATTTCAGAGATAAAAACCGCTTTACAAACATTTTACATAGGCCCAATTTTTGTCTTTTCTCTTTGTAATTGCTACATTTTAATTTGAAAGTTAAAATGCACAGTTCTGTTGTTACGCATTGCTTTGATTTTCAAATAGGGTGGCAGCTTTCAAGGGAAGAATTAGAAAAAGGGTGCAGGAAGTCTGAGCTGATTTGCAATAAGCTTTCTACACCTAATATATATAATGACTGCTTGACCATCTTGAATAAATCTTTCTAAACATCTCTTTAAAATTTAGCTGTTTTCATGTCACATAGGCATATGTAGTGAGCAGCAAAAGTCAACTTACACATAGAAATAAAATGATAGTATAGTTTTATTTTAAAGTTCAGCTATTTTGAAAAAGGACAATAACTACAGCTCTTTTAGTATCAGCAGAGAAGAGACTGTGTGTGACAGAGTGAAGCAAGGCAATTATTACCATAATTTCAAAGGTTAAAATAAATCATATAAAAGTTAGCAACTAACTGCTGATGTTGTAATCTGGGGAGCAAATGTTTTCTTCAGAAGTTGGGAATCTCTGTTGACGAAATGGCCTCATCTCTGTAGAGAAGTGGACAAGGCTAACCTTCATGGAGAAATCTGGCCCAGTCGGTGTTTTGATTCAGTCAGAGCTTGTAAGTGTGCCTGAAATGTAGGCACACAAAGTGGGACACTTTTTTTTTTTCTTTAACAGTTGAGTAAAGGCATTTCAGCAAAGACATTATTAACAGTGTCATTTTTTTTTTTTTCATTTATTTTTGTCCTCAGGGGACACCAAATAGCTCCCAGAGGAGGGAACAAAAAGTCCATGTTATTTACTCATTTTGGTGAAAGGCAAAGCCCTGCCCATGGGGATGGGGCGGGGAGGCTAACTGGTTGTGAATTTTCTAGTATGGAAAAATTGCTACCCTAAATTTACAGTAGTAGTTTAAGGGCTGAGAGAGTTGGGCATGATTTTGCAATTCCCATCAAGTGCAGGCAATTTCAGTACTTGTTGGTTGTTTATATAAGCGTTTTTGAGAGGATTTTTGGTGTTCCTGCTTGTGAACATAAAATTGTGTTTTCCAGGCTACACATTCATTTTTGTGGCTCATTTGGAAGAAGGAAGGTCCCTGGGCACGGTGTGGTGGATACTTGCAGTTTTGCAGGCCTGTTTCCTGGGGTCAGGAGGTCATCTGTGTCTTTTGTATTTAGTTTTAAAATATTGATATTGGCAGTGAAGCCAGGGTGTGTGGAATTAGAGCCTCCCCTCAAATCACATGCAAGAGAAAAAACAATCATCCGATGTATTGAAAATGACAGCTTTGTTAAGCTCCAAGAAACTTCCCCAAACTGCCTTGGATTTTCAACCTGTCACTGAGTTTCTTTAGAAGGGAGAAGGTTAAAATAAAATAAATATTAGGAGATACTTGAGATGTCAAGCTCCTCTTTGCAAATCATTGAAAGGCTCCAATGGGTAAACACTGATTAATTTTTTACAATTATACAACTGAATTTTGAAAAACCCAGTCACCTGAAGCATTGACATTACTTCTTGAAATCAATAAACTGTCAGAAAAGAAACTTTTTTCCCCCTATAAGGTAGCAGGAATAGATGGTCTAGGGAGGAAATCTTTAGGAATTCTGAACTATCATATTTTCCTATTGCTGCAGGAACCTTTCACTTCTTTCTAGCTCTACAAGCCAGGCCTTTTTTGGGGGGTGAATGAAATTGACCTGTTAAACCATCAGCTCTAAGCCTATCAGTGTGGGAGAGAGAGAAGAAAGAATTTAGGAGAGGTGGGTACCAATGTCCAAGAGGTGTCTGGCCCATTTTTATAGTATCAGAAGCTTTTCCTGGATACTTTAAAACCAGTCTTAATACCATGGCACAGTCATACTGGAAAACAAGGAAAACGGCTAAAATGTATATACTTTCTCACTTCCTTTTTTCTACTCTACTGGGGATTTAAAAAGATTGGTATTTCCCCAGCCAAAGATAGTGGAGGACAAGCGTTGTGTTGAGAGAAGCCAGATGTCTCACACACGCAAATCCACCAGTCCCTCTTCACAAAAGGCTCTGTTAGAGTTCATCCTGGGAAGGTGTACAGTGACCTTGGCATTGGCTGGACAAGAAGCAGTGTTGTGGGGGATGTCAGCCATCCTGCCTGTGGCTCCAAGGCCTGGGAGGATAGGCAAAGCCACATAAACTAAGCGCACACCCCACAAGCCCTTCCGTGGTGATGTTGCTTGCTCGTTCTTCCTCCCTATTGGTTTTCCCCACATCAAAATTACTCCTTTCTCATTTTCCCTTTTCTTGGAAACAAATCAAAATCTCAAACTACTAAGCATTTGCCGTACCCATCAAACTGTATCCAACCAGAAGTGCCCTACAAACACAGAGCACCTGAAAGAGATTTGAACCCCTAAGTGATAGGCCTGGGAGGCCCCAGACACTCTTCACTTCTCTGGGGTCTTACCTGTGTCTGCCGGGCTCCTTCACCCCCCTGTGCTGCTGCAGCTTTTGTGGGCTCTTCTGTGTAACGGTTGTCAATTTGTCGTTTTTCTTTTTTAAGCTTGTGAGAACTTTTGGATGCAACCTAGTTTTGGTGGCAAAAGGAAATAGTTTCTGTTGGTAAGGGAAACTAATCAGGAGGAGGGGCAGCGATGTCTTCAGACACTTGCCCAGGGCTCTGCGCTGGGCCTCTTTTGCCAGGGGACAGCGGCGGGTTCTGGGATCTCTGGCTGAAAGGAGTGCTCTCTGGGTGCCAGGATTTCATTGGGGGTGGTGTGGTGAGGAGGGAGGGAAGAAGGGAGGGAGAGAAAGAGAGATGGGCACTCGATTTTTAAAGAGACCCTGAAAAATAATGGTTTTTGTAGGAGTCCAGGCATTCAAAGAGGTGTGTTCAAGGACAGGAGTGCATTTGTGCCAAGGGGGAAAGTCTTTTATGGTAAATTAACTCCGGTTAAATTGAATATTTGTTCAAAGGGAAACTCTAGTAGTTAAAGCTGGTATTATCAATAGAGCTTCTCTGACCCCCCACTCCTCCGCCCCCATTCGGGTAAGACGGTGAGAAAAGGGATGCATTGTAACATCGTGATGTACAATACAAAGTGATGCTTTGGGATTTTTTAACATTTAAAATAAGATGGCCTAAGAATTTCCGAGAGAGAGAGAGAGAGAAATGAGTATTTATTTGGATTAACCCCGATGATCACCTCATTTCTTTCATCTACAAAGACTGTCAACTTTATCCTGGCTTTTCAAAAAGAAGAAATGGCCCACACAAAGGAAATTAGTGTTGTTAGAACGCTGACTAGAGGAGTTGCCTCCGGGGGAAGCAGGAGGCTGCTTCTAGCGGTGTGTACTCCGAAGGGTTAATTCGGGGGTAGTTCTCGAAATTTCCCCGACCTTACCTGTCTTCCCAGATCCACTGCCACCCTCTCCCCGGCCTCAAATTCCCACCCCCAAGCCCCTTTTTCCTTTGGGCTCTAGGTTTACGGGGGCTGCAGCTGGTAGACTTGGCAAGCTGGCCTCATTAAGAGCGCTCTTTGAAAACGGACTGTGTTTGAGCATTTCCCTAATGAGGACAGGACGGGGTTAAAAAGTGACCATTTCATGGTTGACTTGAACCTGCCTACTTTTCTTGAAGTGTCGTAGTGAAATGCTTGATGTGGATAACTCCCACTTGGTGAAGGAAAAGTCACTGGTTCCTTCAGGTCCGCGGAGGGGAGTCGAAGCGGGGTGGGGGTGGGGGTGTTAGCGATGCGCAGAAGCCGGTGAGACCGAGAGCGGACAAAGTTGAGGAAAAACCCCCAGAGAGGAAGAGTAAGAGGAACGGGGAACCAGGGGAGAGCCTCAAAACACCCCAACAGCACAACTGGAAGTGGGGGCTGTCCGCCCTGGGGCAGTCGAGTCCCGTTCGCGGCCCCAGCCGTCCCAGGCAGCCCCCGGCTAGGTAGAAGCGGAGTCCCAGGCACTCACTTTTCCTCTCCATTGTCTGGACAGCCTTTGCTTCCACCTCTTCCCCACCCACCCTTTGCTGAAGACCGGAATTTTGGGGGCGGTGTGTGTGTGTGTGTGTGTGTCTGTGTACGCGCCAGAGAGCTTGTGCGCGGGTAGGAAAAGTGCAAGGCTAACCTCCACCCTCAAAAGACCCGAAATCAAGTTCATTCACTCAGGGTCCGCGGCTGGCGGCCGACGGCCGGGTGGGGGCGAGGCCCTCCGCGCGGAGCCAAGCGGGCGCGGCCGCCTCTGCAGGGCAGTAGCGGCACAGGCACCCCCCGCGAGCGCGCGCGGGCGCGTGCCCGCCCGCCCCGCACCTCGGGGCGCGCCGCGGCCCCGCCCAGCCTGCACCCCGACGCGGAGGGAGCCTCTTTCCGCTGGCGCCCGGGGCTCGGGGGACTGGGGGGGTGGGGATTGGGAGCGAGCCAGTGGGGCTGCTGGAGGAAGAGAGCGGAGCGGGCGGCGGGAGGGAAGGAAGAGGAGGAGGGGAAGGCGGCGGCGGCGGCGGCGGTAGCTCCGCCGGGTCCACCCCGCTCCGAGCTGGGCCACGTGCACTGGGCACCCCAGGGAGGGCGGCAAGCCTCGGCGAAGCGCTGCTCACAGCTTATGCGGGGCAGCCCCGGAGCGCGAGACCCCGCAGCGGAGACCCCGGCGGACCCCGCCTCCTTACGCTCCGGCGCGCCCCAACTACTTGAGCCCAAGTTCTCTCAGGCCCCCGCCTCCACAGCCTCCCCCTCCTCCCTTCAGCCGGGGGTTAGGCGGACCGCGCCCGCCCGGGGTGTGAGAGTCGGCGCCCCAGCCCGGGCCCCAGGGCGGCCTGGGTGTGAGGGAATTTTCCATTCGTTCCTCTTGCGGGCCCAGACCGGCTTAGTGTTTCTCCCACTCGGATGTCCCCGCGGCTTAAAGCGTCCGCAGCGAGCACAGAAATACCTCTTACAGGGCGGGTTTTCGCGTGCGTGCGTGTGTGTCCGCGCGCGCACGAGCGCGCGCGTGGCTGTGTGTGTGTGTGTGTGTGTGTGTGTGTGTGTGTGTGTGGTGTGGGGAAGGTACAGGATTTGCCAAAAGGGCGGAAAGATCAGTTTTGAAAAAGAAAAAAAACAACTTATGGTTCTGTTGCACTGGTATGAAACCTTTAACAAATGAGCGAGAAGGGGAGAGGGACAGCGAGAGAAGAAAAGAGAAGAGAGGGAGGGAGAGAAGCAGGAGGAGGAGGAGGAGGAGGAGGAAGGTGGGGGGCGGGGGGTGTGGAGAGGCTGGTGCAAAAGGAATGCGCGTTTGCAGGAGGAGGAGTAAAGCGATGATTGTGTAATTAAATAATAAAACAATCCTTAAGTCTGATTTGGAGAGAGCTCGAGCGGGGTCCAGAGGGTGGAACCGGTGAATTTTTCAACTTCCAAGTTTTGCAAGGAAAGAAAGCGACAGGGAAGGGGGAAAAGAATCCAGAGCAGAAAGGAGTTTGGAGCCGAGCGGGAGAGCGGCATTTATCGTTTGGGATTTTTCAGGAGCTTGTTCCGATCCCCCTGAGCTCTGGGCAGCGGCGGCGGCGGCGGCAGCAGCCTTCTCGCTCGGCCGGGTCAGACGTGGGGCGAGGCGGGCGGCCGGGCGGGCGTGAAGGAGCCAGAGCCAGCGGCGGCGGCTGCAGCCAGGGACGGCGCGCCGGGAGTCTCTTCCACCCGGGAGACCTGCGCTCTCGTCTCCTCCCTCACCGCGGCCTCTCCCTTCTCCCTCACCCACCCCGCCCCCACCCGGGCCCTCTCCCGCGCGCGCCCCGCCACCCGCGCGCACTCGGTCACGCTCCCTGTCGCGCACACACATGGTCGGCTCGCAGCAAAGTTTCGCTTGCGATCGCCAGTCGGGGATCCTGCCGCATTGCTCGGGGCTATAACCTTGAACTTTCGCGGGGCGGTGACACATTCTCTTCTCTCTCCCGCCCGCCCTCTCTCCTGCGCCCCCCTCCCCGCCTTTTTTAAAAAAGCATTTAACCACCAACCACCATCCCAATCCTACCCGCACCGAACCTTCGCGCACCTCCTAGCTCCCAACAACAGCCAACTGCAAAACGGAAAACAAAATCCCCAACCCAGGCGAAAAGCAACCAACACCAGCGGCCGCCGCGGCGGTTGCGGCGGCCTGGGCCAGCACCGCCTGCGCGCTCGAACTGCGAGAGGTCTAAAAGTGTAGATTGGATTTCACCCCGGGAAATCTAGCACGCCGAGTGAACTTGAATCTTTGGCTATTTAAGGAGAACTGGGTTTTGCTGTGAAGTTGCGGTGATCCAGCGCAGACCCCGTTTTGATTGATCTCATCGCGGGGCTCAGATGACCGTAAAATGAATAGATGAAATTCTTGCTTCTCGAAGATTTTCTTTGGCATCTCCGGGAAAGTGCGTTTTAAGGCGAAGTCATGATGTATTCTCCCATCTGTCTCACTCAGGTACTTGTCTCAGTGGCTCTTTTCAGCTTTCTCTCTAGCCCGAAATGCGTTTTGTTTTGTTTTGTTGCTCTTATCTGCGGACACTTAAAGGCTTTAGTTAACCTCCGCAACCCTGGTCCCTCGAAAAAGTGTCTGGGAGTTGCGTCGGGATTTACCCGGCGGCGTGGGAGCCGGCGCGCGCGCTCAGCTCCGCGCTCTGGGCACAGAGAGTGGGCGCCCGCGTGCTGCCCGGGCGGCTGGGCCGGGCGAGAAGGCCGACGGTGGGCAGGGCCCGGGCTGAGCAGAGCTAGCCCCTGCGCGGCCCCCCGAGTGCCTGCTGCGGCGCGGCGCCCCTGCCCCGGGTGCCCACCACTCCTCTCGCTCGCTCGCGCGCGCTCTGAGGCGGGCTCGGCTTTGGAGGAGTTTTAGGGGGGGGGGGACTAAGCCCTTATAAACAACCGGTGAACTTGGACGAGGGGACTCCAGGGCGAGTTCTGGGGGGCTCCTTTGGACTTCGCTGCAGGCAGTAGCCGGCGACGAAGCCAGTTAGAGGTTGTGGTCGGGACACCCAATCCTTTCCTTGATTTGGGGGATCCAAAACTCGTCCTTCGTGCTCAGCATTTAGAGGTTTACAGTGAGCCCCCCACAAAGGTGGTCTTTACCTTGACACTAGTTAGTTGGTAGTGGCGAAGGTAAAGGAGTGTTAGAAGATGTTCATTTTGTGGAGACCTGTTCGTTTGACGATACTTAGGTGTAGCTCCCAAGGCAGAAAGTAATTCTGGAAAAAGTAAAGTCATTAAAAAAATAACTTTGCAAATTGGCCCAAAACTTTAGGATCAACGTTAGGAAGTAAAATCCTGGCTTTATACTTTTTTTAAAGAACAGAATTTGTACAATTTTAAACTAGACGGTAAAATGGAAGAGTAGCGAGACCGAACAGACTTACCTGGGGGTAGTTTTGAGCGCTGCCCAGTCGACTAATCAACTGAAGAAGTAAAAAATCTTAGTCCAGGGTTGTTATTTGAAGCAGTATTTTAAACTTCTAAAAGCGTGGGACAGTTTCTTTACCTTTTAGGAGAATGTAGCATGATTGGTAATGGATAACCATTTTCTTTGATATTGACATAACAAGTAAATAGTTATAGAAGTGTTGCCTCGTCTTGTGTTACAATTTAAAAACAAATCAAATATCAAGATGATGAAGTTTTAAAATGGACAAATGATTAAGATTTCAATTGTATGACAATTAGAAGCCATTGTGATTCAAAAGGACTGAGGCATTCATAAATTGTGAATGAAGATGAAAACAATGATAAGGCTTATTCAGTGATTGGATACAGTCCTGTAGCTTTTTGGCTGACACATTTTTTATTGTTTATATTTTGTTTGGCATCTGAGTATGATTAACTTAGATATGGCTATTTTCAGCAAGTAAATGTGCACTTTAATGTAACAAAACTGGAAAAATAAGTTACCGAGCTATTTGTCCTTAAAAAGCGATGAAAAATGACCAATACAGATGATGATTGAACTGTTTCAGGTATAACGAATTTTCTTTGGTTGTAAAAGTTACCTTGCATATTACCCATCATCAGAAAATTTTCTATTTCTGGTAAACTGCATCTGATTGACAGTATTTTTACAATATTGAAGCATTGTTCAAATAAAGCAAGTTGAGATAAGCTTTACGCTTACAAAGTTCTGACTCAATCTCACCTGTACAGGATTTCTTTTCTATGTTAATTTGTTTCCAACATTGGCTTCTTAGAAACATTGCTAGCCGTTTACATACATTATATTTTTAGTTTCCTCTAAACATGTATTGAAAACTCACTAACTTTATTTTAACTTGTGTAAGATAAAAATGAAATTGCAGCTTCGTGACATATGGAATGTTAGGAGCATATACTGAATCATCATTCAGCTATCATATTAGTATTCAAGAATACATACTTACCAACACTAATTCATGATGACTAATATCCTCTACTCTTTTAATAATGTAAATGTAATGTAAGTTAATGTATTAAATTGTTTTTGGGATTTAAGGCCTAGAGAAGGAATATTTAGCTTTAGAATTCCCACTTAACTAATAATTTGTATGTAACTTTATAGGTAATGCGAAGTGTTGCAAAGTATAGGCACATGAACTGTTGCATTTACATCAGATCAATAATTTGGTTTGGTACTGAAAGAATCTTATAACTGTAGGAAAAACATTTGTGGGGGGGTGTTAAATACAAAAAGGAAAAACATTTTAAATTGGTTGAAAACTTTACAAAGTATTTTAGTTGTTGAAATAAAGTATCTAGGTTTTAGAAAGAAGTTCAATTCCAAAGGAGCCACAGTTAAAGTTGATAGATAGCAAAATGTTACGCAAAACTATCAGCGAATCAATATAAATCAGTATTTATACATCAATGTGAATCAAATATAAAAGGAAAATTAAGAACCATCATATATAATTTAATATTTTCTTTTTCTAAACATAATGTAAACCCTTAATAGTATAACTTTCACTTGTCATGATTGCATTGCTTTTTTTCATTGTCCTTTTCAAGTTCTTTAATTACATTTTAAAATGGTTTATTGTTAAAGAGCAATGCTCCAAGAACATCTAGTATTTATTTATTAACATCTATGTTGGTCTAATTTTTCACTCCTTTCATGGAAACCATTGTTGCTGTGAAGAAAAAAAATCAATATTTTTAGTGGAATTAGGACTGTTAGCTTTTATATTTGAAACTTGCAACTTGTTATTTGTTTTAGCAATGTAAATGAAGGGAAGACTTAAAAGAGAATTACTGAACCTCAATTTATTTTAATAAAAACTCTGAAAGAGCAATGTGGCATATTAGTATAGAGCCATTAGATCTTAGATCACTTAATATGCTTTGCTTAAAAAATCATTTTCATAATTGTTTATAAAGTGTTATTTTGATGATCTATTAATTAGGACATTTGAATACCTTAATCACTTTTTTTATGAAGACAGTCACCATGCTCATGTTTATGTCACCCCAAATTATTAAAAGTGTATTGCAACTTAGCATTGAAGACAGTCACATTTAGGAGATGACATTTTAGGCATGTTGATAAAATGTACGTGACACAGCAAACCTGTACTTACCATCATTTTTTTGAGGATACATTTCCTTATCAGTAAATGTTTTATTTGAGTGAAATCCACCTAACAGTAAAGCCTGGAAAGATATTAGGGCAACTTTGTGGACTGCGAAAGTTTGCTACTTCTATTTAACAATAATAATTCTTTAAAAGTATATTTTAAAACATTAGCAGCACTGGTGACAAACTGAAGGCAACTTTTAAAAACATTGTTTTCTGTGCATTTGCTGAGAAATTCCAACTTCAACCCTCAACTTGCATTTTGATTGTTTAAAATAATTAATTCAATTTTTGAGATTTGTTACATGGTAGATGATATGTAACACAAATTTAATCAAAAGTATGCTGGATATCTTTATAAGAAAATGAAATGTCACTGAACATAGTACTTAAGGATGTAAGTACTTAACAGTTCCTGCATTGCCTAATTATCTTTTAAAATAATTTTGCTTTTTTAAAAGCATAGCAAGGGTAAAATGACTGAGACAAAGCTGCTCCCCATGTACATTCTCAAATTTTTAGTTTATGAGTGTAGATATTTACATTTTTTAGTCATATCAATAAATCATAGTAAAAGTCAGATTATGTATAGGAAGCGAGTTCTAAAAGCAGTTTAAGTCCACATTTCCTTGAGGAGGGTTTCCTTTTGCATATATTTCTAAGGGGGATAAACAAAGTTTTTGTAGTTACACTGAAAGCTGAAAGCATGGCATCAGAAAGTGGATGGTGATAGGGAGGTCTTATCATGGGCTGTGGTTACTGTGAGCAGGGCTGCCTTCCCACACAAAGAACAGATTGTGGTTTAACTCTTTCCATGGCCTAGTTTAATGTGCTCGCATAGTAACTGAATTGTTCAAATCTCTGTTGGAAACTACTGATCGGTTTAATGATTTCCTCCATGGCATTTGTTTATGCCTCATGCTGAGATATAATCATCTGTGTTCTGTATTGTTATAAAATTTTGATTTATATGTATTCTGCTGTGGGAACGTTTGACGGCAATATGTTAAAACACTTGATCACTGCACTATTGATCTGATTGGACACGCATGTCTTCCTTTTCTGAACTGGAAACGGCTATCGTGCCGAAGACTTCAGCGTTGAAACTTTAGTTTCATCATAATAATGGATTCCTAACTGCGTGGGATTTTTGGGACACCTTCTTTGTTAGAGTGCCATTTTCATCATTTTTACCTAATGGAATTCATCAGTCTGCTGGTTAAACAGAATTTATTCCACATAGTGCAGAGTGACCATCGCTAGTATGTAAATTCTAACTTGGGATATGATCAGTTAGAGAAAGTTATTTTGTGGCCTGCTGGAGTGACAATATAGTCAATGTGATCAGAAAAGTGGCTGCGTTGGAAGTTCTTACTTGCTTCAGATCTTGGTTTATTACGTGCATACAGTAGGCACGCGCAAGATGTTAAGGGCTTTCGGCCCTGGCCAGATAGCTAAGTTGGTTAGGGTGTCGTCCCAACAGGCCAAGGTTGCAGGTTCGATTTCTGGTCAGGGCACATAGATGAATCAACCAATGACTGTATAAATAAGTGCAACAACAAATCTCTCTCTCAAAAAGAAAATTAAGAAGATGTTCAGGGCTTTTTCTGAGCTTATGAGATAGGTTTTACACACGGCAAGACTGCTTTGGGACATAACTTGAAATATTTGTAGGTAAAGATTATCTGCCACGCCTGTGCCTCTCTTCCTTGAAAAAGGCTTAGATGAAAGAGGCAGGAAAAAATGCAGGTGCCTAAGGTAAAATCACTTAACTCAGAGGATAGGTAGTATAGGCTCTGTACACGTGCACATTCGCAAATTCACAAGCACGTGCATACATGCACCCATGGTCCTGCCTGAGAATTCCTGTGCGTAGCAAATGAATTGTATTGGTTCCACAAGAGCAGTAAGTGACCAGTGGTGCACTCTTGGTGTCACCCTGCCACCGCACGCAGAGACACAAAGAATGTAAAGTTGGTGCCAAGTTGCCATTTTTCATTGTTCACCTCAGATTGATTTTTAAGGGGTTTAGAATAATTGCCATACTCATGTGATCAGTTAACAAATTAACTGAGTTTGTGGGGTTTCAGATTCTAGAGGAAAAGCTGCCGGGAGAACATTCATGTAGTTTTTATTTACAATATGAGAAATTTTTATTTAAAAATGCAAGTGTGTAGGTGCGCACAAGAGAGAAAGTGAGAGAGAGAGGGCAAGAGCGCAGTAGAGTGTTGAGTGTGTGTGTGTGTGGTGTGTGTGTGTGTGTGTCTTGGGGGCTAGTAGTGGTGGTGGAGGGAACAAATGCACTGCTCAAAGTATGGCAACCTTCTGTTCAGGACACTGATACGCCAGGCTGTGTCCTTTGCCCACTTTCCCTCACGGTATACCGGTTTCTCTAGTTACTGCTCTTGGAATGGTGCTGTTTTAGTGTTGGAATGTTGGACGTTTGATAAGAAAATGGATCAAGTTTAATGGCGCATGCTCTTTGTGCCACCAGCAGCCTCTTGCTGAGAGCATGCTCCAAAAGCGGGAACTGTGTGGCATTACACTGAGCATCTATATGCTTTGTGCTTCTGTGCCACAGAGAAGAGAAATGAACTGTGGCATCGCTCCTGCCTTCTGAACAGCTCTGCTCCGATTAAAAAAAAAAAATCTCACTGTGTTCTTTGTAAAATGGTACTGCAGAGTGTTAGTTAGTCAATCCAATGTTTGAATATTAAATTAGGTGCCAGGCACCTTGGTTGCTTACATTTTAAAGAATGTAGGAGGCAGGGTGGGAATGAGGGGGATGGGGCCAGAATGAAAATACAAATATAAACCTTATTTTCTTTTTAAGAGGGAAAATCAAGCTGTGGAAAAAGGGGACAACTTGGCATACCTGATTTTCTTCTTCTACGATTTCGATCATTTTGAATAAAAGAATGTTATTTTTATGTATAACTTTTTGTACTGAATTGGGAATGGATTGTGGACTCTTGTTTTTTTTTTTTTGAGCCTTTAAAGCTGAACTGACCATGTTTGTTATCTTTTTCCTTGTCATCTCCCACAGGATGAATTTCACCCATTCATTGAGGCACTTCTTCCACATGTCCGTGCAATCGCCTATACTTGGTTCAACCTACAGGCTCGAAAACGCAAGTACTTTAAAAAGCATGAGAAGCGAATGTCAAAAGATGAAGAAAGAGCAGTCAAAGATGAGCTTCTCAGCGAAAAGCCTGAAATCAAACAAAAGTGGGCATCCAGGCTCCTGGCCAAACTGCGCAAAGATATCCGCCAGGAGTACCGAGAGGACTTTGTGCTCACCGTAACTGGCAAGAAGCACCCGTGCTGTGTCTTATCCAATCCTGACCAGAAGGGTAAGATTAGGAGAATCGACTGCCTACGACAGGCAGACAAAGTCTGGCGTCTGGATCTAGTCATGGTGATCCTGTTCAAAGGCATCCCCTTGGAAAGTACCGATGGAGAGCGGCTCATGAAATCCCCACATTGCACAAATCCAGCACTTTGTGTCCAGCCACATCATATCACAGTATCAGTTAAGGAGCTTGATTTGTTTTTGGCGTACTACGTGCAGGAACAAGGTAGGAGCAGATTGTTCTTTCTTCTTGCACTGCAAACACTGCCCAGAAATCCCATACACAGACTGTGCAGCATGGGTTAAACAATCCTCAAGGCCCCTCATTACCTTCCTCACTCACTGTGCAGAGGGGCATGCCCTGTTCCTCCCAGGTGTCCACTGCCATGTGTAAGCCCTGAAATAGACATGGAATTTTCATACCTGGATAGGCATGAATAGTTAAAGAAAGACCGCAAAGAGATATGTTTTCAAATGTCTTTGAAATAATCTACTTTTTCAAAGACACAGAATAGTCTGAAAAATGTGGTTTATTACATGTCACCATTTTGTCTTAGGCCATATTCCTTGCATCTAGTCACCTTTTCTCAATTTAAAAGTGTAACTATTTACAAATAGTTAAACAGCACTTTATTAGGCTCCTAACTAAGGAGAAAGATGAACATTATTCACGAACCTAGTGCTATTGCGCTGAATATAGAATTAACATTTCCTAATCCATAGTGCTCAAAATAGCCAATACCAGAGAGTATATTTTATGTAGCCCTAGATTTATTTAATTTAAATATTTCTATCAATGACTGGCTTTGATGGCAAAATATTCACTTTAGATTAAGTGGATTATTGTGGTTGTTTAAATAATAATGTTATATTTTTTCAGAGTGACTTGGGAACACTTAATATTGTTAGTTTACTTGAGTGTAAAATTCATAAAACTTGCCGAGGAGAAAAGTTGCAGCTCTCCTTATAGAATAAAAACAGAAAGTTGACTAGTTATGCTGGTTTAAATGAATCTCAAAAAGAATGCAGAAACCACATACCATACCTGTTTTTCTTTTTCTTTTTCATACTTGATAAACAGACTGATTTAAATGTTGCCTGAATTAAAAAATAGGTGATATTTGAGTTGATGAATATGTTTATTACTTTATTTTTCGTCACATATTTTAAGTAGATAAAGAATTTCTTTTCTTCAGATCACTGTGTCAGGATATAGATGTCCTTGTATTATTAGCAACAGTCCGTAGTAGAACATTATTTTAAAAACAGCATATCAAAAGTAGACTGAAGTGTGATCTGCTACAGATGGTGGTTTATTTCCTTACTCGGCCTGGCAGTAGGGAAAATGCCCTATAGAGAGTCAGGTGGAAGATGGTTACGTGACGTTTATTAAGTAAATGTGGGATTAATAAATTGGTATGAACTTTGTTATTATCCAATAGATAAAACTCAACAATTACTCTTTGACTCAGAAAGTTAAGTAGCTTACTATGTGCTTTTTGTATTTATTTTTCCTTGATACAATTTTAGAGATATGCTTAAGGGTAGTTTAAAAGTTTTTAGTTTGATTTTAAATAATGGTGCTGAACATCACACATTGCTTTTTAAAATTATTAAACATTGCATTTATTATTTCTATCCACCTAAGAATTAAAGTTCAAATAATGGTTTACGGAACATAGGTATTTTCTTCCTGTGTGTCCTAAAATAAAAGCTCATTGACACATGGCACTTGATTTGATTGACAGCTGTCTGGGAGGTAACATTTTAAGGTGGGTTGTGTATATGTGTTGAACTGCCTGTAAACATGTTTGTAACTGTTGTGAAAGTCAGGGCTAAAAGTGAAGTTTTAAAAAGTGGGTCATGTAACTCTTTAGTGCAGTATAGATAGGGAAGATATGCAAGCATTTCGCTGCTGCCCACATTTGAACTTACTTGAAGGTTAGCCCTTGAGGTGTGCACGCATGTACATTTATTCCCGGGGCAGGCAGCCAACTCTCTTGGTTGATGAACTGACAATAAAGAACATATCCTTTAGTTTTGTGAAGATAGATTGAAGAAAGAAAAATGCATAAAATGCCTTCTGCATTGCACCATCAGTCATGATAATCATAAAGTTTTAAGCAACTCTTGGAGACCACATTTTCAGAGACAACATTGATTTTGTTGTTTTGAGGTTCTACCATAAAAACCTTTTATTTTACACTGCATGTAATTTGCATACTCTGTTACCTGCCAGTGCATCATTTCTTCTTAACATCTGTTGGCTTTTTAAAAAAATCACATCAGGATGCTTTTTTGTTTCCTCTTTTTCAAATCTCACTCTCTCTCTCTCTCTCTCTCTCTCACTCTCTTTTGGTTAAATACAGGTTAATTATGTCATTTTGTAGTACAGCTGATTAATGAAGGCATCTTAAAAGAAAAGTCTGAAGTCAGTCAGTGGGCTGCGTATCCCCATAATGACTTTTTATTTCTCCTCTAAGTACATGAAAACCCACTTATGTCTGTTTTATAAATCAGTTAAAGAAGTACGAAGAAAAACATAGAAGAAAAATCAGAAAAGAAAAATATTATGTTTGACAGAATGAGCAACAGAATTACCTTTCCCCTGTTTTTCTCGCCCCACTTCTAAATGACTGGGAGGAAAACGTTAGAAAGAACAGAGAGAATGCCAAAGATGGTTACCACTGGCATCAGGATTGGCATCAGACCCTCTTTGTTTAGCTCAGGATGCTTGTGATTTGTTAGTTGGCATCCGCATTGCAGTGTGGAGTGATGTTACAATATATTGACAATTTCCAGATCTAGAAATGTCAATAGTCCTCTTGGTTATTTATACAAGATCATAAATTGCATCTTTTCTTGAGGATGAAATAAAGACCAACATATAATAAAGTCCATGGTTGACCAACTTCCTATGCTTTTCTTTTTCCCTCTTTCTCTTTTGGTTCAACCCACACACTTTTTCCCCCTTCTTCATGCCCAGAAGCCTCATCTTTTTTGAAATGTGGAAAGAGTTACTATAGCTTTGACACAAGCTATAGTGCTACATCTGCATCTGATATGGTTTGGGGGAAAATTTATGCATTTTGAAATCACTTTTGATATATAGTTCATTAGACTTTTGCATCACATGGCCGCAAGGCAGTATTTTCTTTAAAGCTAAATCTCTTTGTTACTCAGCTTCTTCTCTGCATATAGCCTGGTTGGCCGCAATTTAGTCCATTTTTCAATTTTCCTACATTAGGAAAGGGTCATGTTCAATATAGCCATTTATAAAATTATGTAACCTCCTACCCCGCTTTACCTGAAATATACACATCATTTGGGAGTAACTGCATTTCAATCCGTAAAATCATTTGACGTTCCTGATTCAGAGGGCTGCCCCTCGGCTGTTTCGTTGCTACAAGAACCGCCATTTTGTTTGTGAAGTGCCAGGCGAGGGGGAAAAAAAAGGCAGACACTGTGCTTGATGCCAATAATGGTTGCCAGTGGCACCGAGGTTGGCATCAGACCCTCTTTGTCTAGTTGCTGAATGCCTTTGATTCGTTGGTTGGCATCCGCATTGCAGTGGGCACACTGGAAAGTTTTTGACAATCCCTGAATGAAAGCTGCTTGCTTGTTTGCTGCAGCAAACCTTAGCTAATATAAAACCCTTCCTTTTTTTTTTTTTTTTTAGGTCTTTTTCGTTTTAAGATTATGACAGATTAATGGGAAAAATAGCTCTAAAATGGTCTCCATTTTCTCAAAGATATTAAAGTTGTCCAGTGATTTCCTGGGCAGGTGGTACCTCTTCCCCATGTTGTCTTTGTTATTGCGTTTATGAAAGCAAAGCAAAGCAAAGCAAAACAAAACAAAAAAAGTAGGCAAGCCTTGCATAGCACACCTTATAGGGACATATGTGCACTGTAGGATGTGGGGTGTGCTAGGAGAAGGGGGTGGAGGACTAGCCAAATATAGTAATACTAGCCAAGTATAGTAATATGTAATAGGTTCATTATGACTGACTCTTGCTTTCACTCACATCACTGCTTATTACTTAGACAGTTTTTGGTTCCCTCAGTTTTCACACTTCCAGAATGTATAGTAACATGTTGAGAGGACCTTACTTTTCTTTCCAGTTAGCAATGTGTAGCAGTGTAAATGTTAAAGAAAAAAAATGGGAAAACCTTAAGGAGGAAACCTATGTTTTAAGGTCTGATATAAATCAGTCCACCTGCATGTTTCAATTCTGCATCAAAGTGTTGCCAGATTCTCAGGACACAATTCTGCATACTAGGAAAACCAACCAAAAAGCTAAAATAATTTTGGTTGAAGTTTCCTAGATAGTTAGCATTAATATTGCTTTCTAGTCAACCGCCATTATCTCGTTAATTAATAAGAAGGATTAGCAGTTCTACCCAAAGGGCTACACAGAAGGAAGTCTGGCCTATGGGAGGCCTTGACTCACCAGGCAGTGTCCTGCCTGAGGGAGAAAAAAGCAGGGTGGTGGAGTGAGAGAGTAGGGACTGGGCTTTCTCTGACACAGGGAAGGGTTCTGAAGAAAGAGAGAGATCAGAACATGCTAAAAAGTTTAAAGATCTCAGAAGATAGTAACCATTGTCATGAATTTAACGGATTATAGTTTAAACTAAGTCAGCCTAACTGATTTGTGGACTGTACTTTGCACTCTTATTAAACATGTTTTGGGTGCCAAAGAGTCCAGGAGCCTTGTGGCTCTCAAGGAAGGAGTTTCCTTTAGCCTGTGTTATCCTTAAAATTGTCATCCACTGTTAGATGGCAACCTGTGCTATTTTACTGTTAAGCATTATGATAATTAAAATACTTTCTGAAGTTATGAAAAACATGACTTGTTTACAGCGGAAGTTGTAAGCATTATTGGTTTTGAAATAGAATACTTGCCGGTTGCCACATACCATTCGCGAGAAAGTTAAATACTAGGAATTATTTTCCTTTTCTAGTCACTGACTTTTAGAATCCTTTTGGGTAACAATTATTTCTTTATAAAAAGTTTAAGTAGATAAGTGTATGCAAGTTGACAGCATAGTTTAACATTTTAATAAATGTCACTTCATTTGCAGGTATTTACCATTATGGGGAAAATGAAGCTTTCATAATATGTTAAAATGAGGCTGCTCTCTAGGATGAGGTGGAGTGCTGTTGTTGTGAAATGCTCAGAGAGCATAAAGTCTGTAAGCATGTTTGATTTAGGAGAACACTGTTAAATTTTCCCATCTAACATCCTGTCCTTGACTGAACTCATGAACTCTAGTGCTCATTTGTTTGCATTCTGCCTCACATACAGTTCACCAGATAAAGAAGGGCTCTTATTGGCATGTCTTATGCCTTGGCTTAGTGAGACCTTTGTGGGGATGTATACTGTAAGATAAGATACTTAGCTATTTTCTCACTGATAAGAAGAAAACACAGTTGAAGGGGCCAGAAATGTGCCCTCTATGCTATGATGTCTCTGACCTAAGAGAGCATGGCCAGACACCTCAAGAGTTAAACTCTGAGGCCCCACTTGCCAGCTGGGGAAGCTTGGCATCTGTGTTCTGATATGGCAGACTAAGCTCTTGCATTGCTGCTAATATGATCTCACTTTACAAAGGGAAAGAGAAACGGGGTGGGGGGCTCATTTGTTATATCGATTATGATTTTCAAATACCTAAAAATATATAGTGATCCACCTTCTGGAGGCAGCCGAGGTGGTTAAAATATCCCAGTGACAGCAGTAGGTGTCCCTCCACCAATTACACCCTCCCCCAATACACATAGCCCTACACGTTTTGTCATAAAAAATATTCATTTAGGTAACCTGTTTGGATTTGCACATTTAGTACACTATGCCTATTGTGTGGCAAAATAACTCCATATGTAGAAGAACTGAAAGGATGTCCATGATTCAGGAATAATGGTAAGTTGGCGAACTGCAATTTGCAGTGATAGAAGATGATGGTTGGGTCTTCCAAAAGGTGGCTCACTGACAGTTCAGGATGTGCCCGGAGTCTTAGGGCCGGGCAGGCCACTCAAGGAGGCTGCCTTTCGCCATTGCTTTAGTTCTTTAAAGTTTCTGTTTTCCAAAGTGGTATATTGGAGGCATGTCTACAGATAGATGTAATATAGATTTGGTGGGATATTTTTATTTACTTGTTTTCCTCTAAATTTGGAATTGAGATCGAGACTGCCAAAAGGAAATTAAAGTTTTAGCCCTCCATTAACTTTTCCTTTTACATTTGGCACTATGATTTGAAACAACAATCCAAGATATCTGACTCAGTGAAGTCTTTCTCCTCATAAACTTCCATTGTGCTCGATTGGATGGAAAAACTAGATTGGTGGGCTTATGAAACTTTTTTACAGCACTCTTTCTCTTCCCTCCTCTGCCAACTAGTTGGAATTTAAGCACCTGAGGAGGGAGAGACCCAATGGGAGCCTGCGTCAGAATTCTCTGGAATTCTTCAAGTTGAGATAAGCTGGTTTTCATTTCTGTCATCCCAGTGGCTTCCATGATAACTGACTTTATAATAAAAGGAATAATTATTGCTTTGTGTGAAGTTTAAGATTTGAAGAGAGTGGGCATAGGATTACAATCCCACTAAAATAGGAAATTCTTAAGTATCTGAAAATTATGGGTTAAGGCAAGGGTGATGATCCCTTGTTCTGAAACTAGATTTTGGGTGGAAGTTTCTTCTCAGTGTGTGAAAAAGAATAGCCTGTGCCATTTTGAAGTTAATGAAAGTAGAACTTGGGACACTTGAGGGGTTTTTCAGCGTCTGTGCTGTGGCAGAGCACATGATCAGCCAACATAAGGTTCAAAGCAAAGTTTTCTAACTTTTCCCCTCCATCCTTGTGGAGGAGGAATACTTTTAGAAATCTCAAGGACTGGTGCGGTTATGCGATCGGAAACTGGAGTTATTACAGCAGCATGCCTCAGTGCCAAGCATAGCAAGAGGGGAGCTTCCTCTTAAGCATGCTCACTTTTCTGTGGCAGTGTGGTATGTTGTCTCATTTTAAAGTACATTCTTGGGTCCTTGAACTCTAATTATGTGATGTGGTTAATTTAACTGAATTCAGTTGTGAGGATTTGGCATAGCGAACAAATCAGCAGACTGCAGAAAACTTGTGAAAACTAAGTGCGTGTAGTGGGGAGTGAGTATGTGGGATTAGCTTGTATTAGACTGAACATTACAGGATGTGAGGCTAATGGGACTTGAATGGTTGGGCTTTCGGGTTGTTATATTATTCAGAAAATTGGAAGAAATGGCTACCAATTAACCAATGAGGTGAAATAACCTTGAGGCTGAATTGAAGGCCACACACACAAAATCCTAAAAATTTACATTAAGCAATGTTCTAAGATGGGAATGCAAACTATTTTTGTGCGTCAATATATAGTTTGTAATAAGACACCTAGGTACAAATATTCTTTCTGTTTATGATGATAGTTGACACAGGACAGCATTGATGAATCACAGACAAATTAAAGAACTCTGAATTTTCATATAATTGAAAATATAGGGTGATGGATGAAGTAATTTTACTAGCTGAGAGTTCGCCTGGAGGTTGTATATTTTCAGAATTTTAAGGCAGTTCAGAGCATGTAATAAGTTATGGATGAAGCATAAATTAGTTGAAAATGGGATTTGTTTAAGCAAGTGCAAAAGAAAAATCAGAATTGCCTTTGGAAAAAATATTTAGTCTGAATATATGCAGTTTTAAAATTCTGGTTAGTGTCAACATAGAAAATTCAACAAATAGTATTCAATTGAATTTTGAAATGCATGTATCTCCCACAAAATTACACAGAAGCATTTAACAAGTATCAGTTAATAATGTGACACAAACGTGAATAAAGGTGAGGATTTTTTCAAAACATGGCTTTTCAAAACTCACATTATAAACATATATGGAGAAATATATTGCTGTTAACAGGGAGTGGTAGCGTTTAGGATAAAAATCTAATCACAAGCACAGATGTTAAGAAAGGTGTTTGAAATAGGGGGTATTCTGTAATTCACATGATTAGGGGATTACATTTACGTCTATGCTAATAACATGAGTATGTCAATATGAAGTCTATACCCCTCTATTAGTGAATTCCAAAGTGTGAAAAATGTTCCTGCTTAGGACAACTTGTATTTTATTATTCTGACATCTGCAGTTTCTGGATGGATTACCTTAAATTTGCTATGCTATGTTAAAAGCCTTGTTTTATGAGGTCGGTCTCAGCTTCTGGCCTTGGTGTCAGGAACCCTGCTACGTGATGCAACTTGCCTTGTTAGGTTTAATTGACCAAAGCTGATGTGTTAAAACAATTTATTTGTGCTGTAACTTATGCCCTGGCTAAGTTGCTACCTGAATCCTTTGACCTTGACTTGTCTGGGTCACGAAATGGCTGCAAGCTGTTTGACCTTTCTATTGTGTAGTAATGTCACTGTTTCCTCTTATTCTTTTATGGTAATAGCTGACAAAAAGCCCCAGCCCTGACTTTACACCCCAGTGGATTCAAGGCGTCCCTCTGCAGTAGCTACGACGTCTTCTGTTTGACATGGTCTGGCTGTAGAAGTGACTTTCTTTTGTTTGCTGACAGTGATGGGGACAAATGTGCAGCGCTCCTTGCTATAGGAGGTGGGGGATAATATTCTGGCATGGGAGGCATTTGGATTCCTTCTGCCTAGATTTTCAGTTTCTGTGTTTTATGATGATGCATATCACAATTTCCTTTCCCCCACTCTTCTGAGGTCAACTTTTCAGCTTTTATATTTATGGCTTCCTTAATAATTACTTTTCAACATTTTCAGCTGTTACAATAAAAATATTTTATTGTTATTATATAGGGTAAGAGTGGTAAATTTAGTTATGCTTTCGGTTACCAATGTGTAAGTCCGAAAGGACTGATTTTAAACTTCACCCTATAAATCTTTGTCCATATTGGGAAAAGCTGTATACTCAATTCGTAGGACAAAGACAAAATTAAAAAAATGAAAGTAATGTTGTAACTTTATGTATTCCATCTTATAACTTATAATTTTAGGGGAAGCCTATCCTTTGTGACTTAAGTAGCTAAATTTTATGACATAGTGAACCATTAGAAAATTTTTAATTTTATTACTGTGGAGATTCTTGCCAGTGTAAGAAATTAAATATTTATTTTAATGAATATAAAAGATGTTTTTTCCATTTTCGCTGTAGACCTCATATGCAAAAAGAGACCTTTATATCATTCTCTTCTGAAGCAGTGAAATAATTTTATTTTTAAAATATTGGAAATGCCTTCTAAAATGTTAAAACAGATATTTTTATCCTACCAAATTTTTCTTTGCCAAATCTGATATTGTAGTTCATGATTTTTCCTATATTTGCCAGATTAAATATTTAAATTCCAAGCTGTTAGATTTTATTTTTAAATTATTAGAGGAAACATGGAAGTTTCAGTTAGAATGTGCATTTCCTGACTGTATGTCGCACACTGTTTATGCGTGTGTGTGGAAACACTGACAGATGAGAGACAATGTGGTGCAGGCACTGGAACCTTGGAAAAAAGCACTGGATTTTCTATTCCCATTTTAAAAATGTCTGAAATGGTGGGTGTGAGGGTGTTTCTTCTTCCTCTTTCTCTTTTCTTTTTTCTTTCCTTCCTTCCTTCCTTCCTTCTTTCCTTGTTTTAGACTATCCCCCCTCCCTCATGTTCACCAGATCAAGGACTTTAAATGCTTTTTAGCATTAATAATACTGATAATTCATCATCCTACAGTTCTCAGGAGAAAGGATGATTGAAATGCACTAAATCAGATTTTAGTCAGTAACCTCAGTTTCTCTCTCCTCTCCCATAAAAACCAACCTAGACTAGGAAATACTTCTCTTGCATTTCTTCTTATTCACTGGTGTCCTTAGTGGTAGAGCTAACCAGAGTTGGGTTTGGATGTGGTTAGTGGGTTAATGGATCAACCATATGCAATGGGGCTGTGGTACAAGGACAGCAACCAGCCCCTGAGAATTGAAAAATGTCTGTGACTTCTTCCAGAAGTCTGCCTGAGTTCTTCCATTGAAAGAATTTAAAATGAATCTCAGCTGTTGAGTTAAAGAGATTAAGTTCCTGGACCTTGGGTAATTGGCGGTGCATGCCTGTGTGGGTTGTAGAGTTGAAGAGAAGTGAAGTTAGAGAAACAAAAGGAGAGGTAGGTCTTAGATATTGCAGGAATTACCAAAGAATTTTGTAATTAATTCATTATTAAGGAGTATATAACATGTAATTAAAAATATTCTGTCATCCCCTGAATTTGGATTGCTTTAGGAGTTGAGATCTCCTTTCTTCCTGCTTTTTTAATTTTTGGAGACCACAGAAAGAAGTGCATGGACCTGATATTTTGAGGTCTAGTCTTGGTTCCGCCCTTTATCAGCTTTGTGACCTTGATGAAGTCCATGTGCTTTGGTTTTCCGTTTTGTAAAATGGGAATTAAAATGCCTACAAGGCTGTTTTAGGATTACACGAAATATTTAAGGTAAGTAAAAACAGTAATGTTAATAATAACCATTATTACTTTCTATAATTGACCAACACATAATGTAGAATTTCAGAGAAACTACCCAATAGTGAAGAGGAGTGAATGGGTTTTGAAGCAAGAGGTCATTAATTAGTTGTTATGTATTTCAGGTAATTATACATTCCAAAGAGAAAAATGCAAGTCCTAATGACAGTAATGTGTATAGATATTTATGAGCAAATGCCCTGAATGTAAGCACATGAAGTTAGCTAGTTGTGTATAGTTTAAAAATTTATTTAAATTGGAATTACTCTACATGTTTCAGCAATCCTTTATATCAGAATTGCCAGAGAATTAATTTCTTGATCAATCTAGGAGTATTTGAGAGGAAAGAATAAAATAATTTTATTAGAGGCTCTCTGAGTAATTAACTCAACTTTCGTGTCGAATGAAGTGAGTCCTACCAAGTAATTTATTGCAATGTCCTACAATTCATTGTACTCTGGTAAAAGCATAGACTTTTAATTACAAAAAATTAAATTGCCAACATTTGGGACAGCCACACTTATGTTTTAGATTTAGTTGAACAAAAGTGGTGATGATGTGGCTATATTGCATTGTTCTTGAAGAAAGCAAGCTGCTGTTAGCTCTAAGTCTGAAAGTGTCTTATTAATAATGATCTCTGGTTGGGTCAAAACTAAAGACATTTCATTAGTTACATGGATTTGTTTTGATTTTATTGTCATTTAACTTTTTATTTGTCCTTTTGTCCTTTTTATGGTGTTAGGAAAATTAATTAAATGATCTCTAGAGGAAGAAGGTTAGTATTTCTTACTTAAAGTAATTTCACTTTTACTAAGACCAATTGGATGCAAAGTGGGAAGTGGTTGAAACATTTCCTTTCCGAACTAGATTTGGGATTAGTGTTTGACTTTAGTTGCTCTGGTTGGTTGGATTCGTGTGGTTTGGATTAGTGTTTGACTTTAGTTGCTCTGGTTGGTTGGATTCATGTGGTTGTGAAGGGACTTGGTGGGCCAGACCCTTGGGAACTAGTCATGGTGCTTGTTGTCCAGGGCCAGTGGGTAGCTCCCTACCCTCACTGGCAGCCGGTTTGGTAAGTAGACAGATTAGCCACAATCCCTACTAGGGAAATACTTTAAAAAATGCATGTCACATTGATGCAGTGCCCCCTCCCCCTGCCTCCAAATCTTTCTTATATGAAGCATTTTATAATAATGCCAAGGTGTTCTAGCCAGGAGTTAATAGGAAAAGTTACCTCACTGTTTATTCATCAGTTAAAGGCTAACTAGGGTGTACAGAAAGCAAAATCAGAACATTGATTAGCTTATTTAGATTCTGGCACATAATTTTTATAATCCATGTCATGCCTTTTCTTTTTGAGAATATACCTAGTGTTTAGTTGCTGTTTTGTTCATGGAATACACAAAAATGAAAAAGCGTGTATTTTAGTACATGAAACAGAGTGCATCTGAAAATGTTAAAGATACATAAAATTATTGCTGTTGATGGCAGAGGATTTCATATTTTGTCTTTCTAATACATTGGAAAAAGCTTTGTTTACACTTATTAAAGTTGATGTTGTTAAAATGGGAACATGTACATGGTTCTTAAATATTGGTTGCCTTTCATAACCTCCTGGAGATGCTAACATATTTTTTAAAATTTCCTGATGGTGAAGCATTAATATTTTTGGATAAGACTTACAGTTATCATGTAACAATATCTGTTCAGTCTCTAAATAAGGGAAAAGCAGCTTATAGTAGTATGTGGATCACTGGTCTTACAATAATTAAATAGGCTTGTTATACTACATTAATCCCTTTTGGAACATTTGGAATGACTTCTTAGTACTAACAAACACAGCATTAGGGCCTACGATCAATCCGCTTTTTGTATCTAACATTTGGATAATATAAAACATGTGTATAGAAAAACATATTCCAGGTTTAAGATGAGTTCATAGGAGGACAAAATGGAATTATATTGGACTATTAAGCAATGTGAATATGATTCCAAGTACTGATAAAATGGGGAATGCATTTCAAGTCAGCATAGGTAGACACGTTGTTCTCAGTAAGTTTTTGGGTTTTGGTGAATAGCATGTTTGGAGTCTCCGAATTATTTCTCCCTTGAGATCCAAGTTTTGTTCATGATCCACCAGATATATGTAATATGTATTGGAAGTGTTTTTTCAATATCTAGGAGGTTGTGTGTTAACACTTTCTGAGCTGGTGGTTCTTGGTATCTATCATTGATAATTATTTATTAATCCTACAGAAAATGAAGTAGACCTGATTTTAACATCTGGTTTAGTTTCATTCTGTGTTTCATAGAAGTGATTTAAGTTAATGAACAGACTATGCATTCACTAATCAAACAGCATGTAACAGATTTGTTGAAGGGACTTCTGAGTTAGGATTATGTTTACATCTTCAGTTGTAGGAGCCCCATGAGGCATAATTTCCTCCTCAATGTGGGCTCTTTATTGAGGTTGATGTGAATTCAATCTTAGGTGAACCAGTTACAGGGAAAATATTTTGTGAAGGATGAAGTATTAGTTCAATTTAAGGACAGATTGCTTGCGTATGTATGGAGTACTATGGAAATGCTGATTATTGAGTGGTTTTCATCCATTTTAGACCATGTGCCTGGGACCAGCTACCACATTTTCAGGGAAAAACATGATGTAGCAACAATATTAGATCATGCAAATGAGACTACTGAATAGTAATAGTTATGGGCAATATTTTGGAAAACACTGATTAGTGACAGTTTTATTACAGCAAATGTATGTATCAAGTCCCCAGATTTCATTGTAATGCACTGAAAACAGATGTCAAAGTGTCCCAAACAGAATTTCATGCTTAATCTACATATTGCATGAAAGTACAAACAAACCATTTAGAATTCTGTTATTTAATCCTTTTAGTAGGAATGAAAATATACAATTTAGATTTACTCCATTCTTTCTTTTAATTTCAGTTTTTGTTTTCTAGGGGCTGATGATAAATTTTTTTTTGTTTGCTCTTTTCTTAAGATGCATATGGGAGAAGATATATCTGCACATGGACATGGTTTTACTTAATGTACTTTGAACTGTAAGTTTCTGAACATAAGGTCTTTGCCTTAAAAAAAAGAAAAGAAAAATTAGGCTCTAAATTATTTAGTGAGCTGGTAATGGAATTACCATCTTCTATGTCTTTGTTTACTGATGTAGAGTTTCACTCTCTGCCACAGTGATTGAAGCAGCATGCTGAAGAGGAACAGAAGGAAATTGGTAGCCTTACTACTGTTTCCAAGCACCTGGGTGACTTTGAGCCTCCCAGTGACTCAGTTTCTTTTCTGTCAGGTGAGGGAACTGGCTTGAGGACTTCTATTATCCCTCTTAGCTTTGGCACCTGAGGAATTTGGCTTCTTGTTACCTTGGCAGAGGGGCGATGCCTTTCATATTAAGCAATATTTAATGAAGCTTATCCCTTATTAAATATGGGATTTTAATGCATTTATTTATTAAATAGAAATAGAAAATGTGTAACTTGACTCTTGAGTAACACTCTCATTGCTCAATTCAAAGTCCAATAGTCAGTTTGTTCTGTTCAATCTAGATAAAAAGCTTTCTTTTTTAAGAAAGAGGTCTTTAACTCAAATTTTAGAGCTGGAAGAATCCCTGGAGACCTCACTTTGCAGCTGTGGGTACTGAGTCTAAGAGAGGCCCCAAAACACTTTGGTTGCTTGTGTTAGTTTTATTGCTGCACAAGCATAAATAATGAGAAGTGTTATTTTACGAACATAGTAGTAAGCAATTATTTAAAGGAACATAGAGGGAAATCATGATTAAAAGTCTTGTATTATCATTTGTAATTTATTGAGATCAATTGATTCAAGAGTCCAGTTTTTCCTTTTGTACTTTTTCATAGAATATAATCTATTGAAGTCAACCTTCAGCCATGGTGTTCATAAAAATGACTCTCTTCTTCAGTGGATGGAAAATACTACTTAAGTGGTCAACTAATATGGAATTGATGGTGGTGGAAACAGAAAGGATCCATTAAAAATGTCCTGCCGAGTTTCCAGTAACATTGTATGTAGGTCATGTTTGAGATTGGTTGTAAGAAAAACTATTTTTTAAATGTTAGTTATTGGAAGAAGAGGTGGAGCTGGATATGAGGAGTTGGTTCAAGTTCCACTTTTTGAATTTCTACAATGTTCAGATTACTTTATAATTACTATATCTTTATTTCCTTTGTGTGGTATATACACACATACAGATGTATGTATATATATATATACACATATACACACATGTATGTATGTATATATGTATATATACATATATGTGTATATGTATATATCTCAGTTTTTTAAAGTGTTTTTTTTTTAAAGTTTAAAACATATTACATCCACATACCTTATTTTATTTAAGAGCTGTTTTAAAAATTTTAAGGACTTTTTCTTAGCTTAAATTTTAGAAACCAAACATATTAAGTATACAAGGGTACTTCAATTCCAAAAGGTAACTTTAAATGAATCCTTTTACTAAGGTAAGAATTATTTTATAAAATTAAAAATGTCTGTAAATTGTGTTTTGTCAGCGTCCTGCAATGTGTTTATGTATCTCAAACATGCCTGAATACATCAGAGATTAGTGATCTCTGATGTGTCAGAGTGAAAAGCAGAGATTAGCAGTATTAGAAAAAAATTAATATCAACTATTTTTAGTGGCTTATTTCTAGTTTGATAGTTTAAGTGTGGGAAAGCTTGAAAGCATGGTAAAAGGCCCAATTGTAGATGGAAAAATAGATGAATAAATTATGTGTATCGTGCAAGTGCATGACACCAAAATCAATGGAAATGTTATGGGAGCACCTGATAAAAGAGATAGTTGTGTATTTGTTGAGTGAATGAGTATAAATTTTTAAAACTGAATATGGAACATTAGGGGCAGATCAGATGAGTGTAATTAAGGTGATACAAGGGAAGGTCCTCAAATGGGAAAATCTGCTCCTTGTGAAACTTGTTTTCTTTTCTTTTGTGTCTCCACTTGTATAAGAAAATGTTATTTTCACCTCAGTAAGACCATATAAAAGGGGATGGATGTAATACAACAACAATAAAATTAAAAAAAAAAAAAAAGACCATATAAAGTATGATATCCTTATTAGCCATAGAGCTTATTCTGGGATCAAGCTGCACGTTCAAGTGTTTGTTTACTTATTATGTGAGTGGGTAAATTCATTATATATTTTAAGATTTGGTTTTCTGAGTTCTCCAGTGGGCACTAACTACAGTTGGCTATTGTGAGGGTGAAGTGAGAAAGTGCTTTTGAGGTGCTTAACACCGTGTCTGTCATATTATAGGCACTCTGTAAGATGTTTTCAATTACTGACATGACATTTAAACAGCAGTCAGTACGGTGTCCACACATTGTAGGCAATGAGCACTGTTTGTTCATTAAAGGAATATTCACCAGTGGTGTTGAGAATCTGGCAAACTTGACCTCTTTTTTGTGGGTAGCACAGTAAGATAGGGATAATACTTTGCTGAAAGGGGGGAGAAAGAGATTACTATAGCAAAATTTAAAATATAGCACTGTAATGTCTCAAATCAATCCTTAGAGAAGCAAATGATATAGAACCACAGCAAATAATAATGCTTATTCCAGTCTTTCTAAGTAACTTAAAGAAATATCCTTTTCTAGGATCATTAAGATGGTGGATGACTATATAAATTGCTTCTCAGAATACATACTTTATTACTGTCCATTTTATAAGGTTTTTCATTTGGTTATAAAGAAATTCCAGACATAAACATAATTGGAAACAAAAGAGAACATACCCATAACTGTTGTCTAGCAGGGAATACTTGAACTAATGGTATTAACGCAGAAAACCAAGACTTTAAAATTCCAGTCCTTTTCATGAACTTGAATAGTGATTTATATTTTTTTCCTTATGTCTCCAATAGCATTGAATTGTAGTCTCACATAAAGTTTGGAAGAGATAGCTCAGTATTTTCTGTAAGATTAATCTCTAAAGAACAGTTTTGACCATTTAGTCTTGTTTATTAACAATATGTTACAGAATTTTAAAATTATTTTGATGGGGGATATAAAATACTTTAAGTGCATAAGAATCTTTGGTGTTAACAAATTTCCTCAATAGTCATTGAATAACTACCTTTGCTTGTTATTATTCATTCTTATTGGTGATTAGGTTTTTCCAAAGTATGTGTGTGTGTGTGTGTGTACATAGTATATTAATTATTTTATATTTGTATGTGATTGCTATGATTCCACGTACTTCATGTCATCAAGGAAGTAGACATATAGTACTTATAAAAACATGTCTTTCAAGGAAAATTTATAACACTTGGCGTAAAGGTGAAAAATAGTTGAGAAATGCATTTATTGACCAATAGCTCTGGACTGAGCACTTTTAATATTTTAAGGAGTTAGGGGAAAATAATGAAAATATGGATGACCTCTTTCAAACAATTTACAAATAGAAAACAGAGGATAATGGTCATTCGCAGTATTTATGAGAAAAACATTTTTAACAACATTAGAACAAATATAACTAATAGTCTCACCCACTACTGTACTAGTTGGAGGTGCTGAGCTCCCTGGGAGGAGACCCTGAGGGCCTGGAATGGAAAGGTCACAGAGAGCGGGTGTCTTCAGCAGATTTATTTCAGGGGTTAGAGAACAGAAGTAAAACAAAGTGAAGTGAAACAGATAACCAAAAATCTACCTCTTACATAAATGAACTCTATTTGGCAATAAGATATATTGTACTCCTAAGATGATCTGCTGTATTGTTTTAAAAAATTTGTTAATAAGCAAAGTCTAATAGGAAGCTTTAATCCAGATGCTAACATTCTCAATACTAAATGTCTTTGATTAATCTCTTTCTTTTAAATGTAGTAGCATTGAGTTTTAATAGCTAAATTATTCTCATGTATAGCTTAGCTCTTAGATTTCAGCGGACTGCTATATACATTGTTTAAAAATGTTTCATGTAATATCTTTTTATTCTAGTATTTTTATTGTTTGTAATTATAATGTTGAATGGGAAATGTAAATATATTTGTATGTCATGTGTCATACATCTAATAATTTGTGTTACATATTTTAGAATGAGAAAATAATTCTATAGGCAGTTTTAAAAAATCTGGAAGGCAGGATATTCTGTGAAAAAGGCTTTATTTAGAAAATATTCTGAATTCAATTTTGTGTCCAGTTTATATCACTATTATCATTTTAAAAATCAAGTGGGCTCCTGAACTCTGGAGAAAAAGTGAATTGTTGCAGTGAGATGATGTGTGTATTATTCTTGGGCTGAAATATCTGATCTGATGCAAATTTATGCTTTTGCTTCTAAAAACAATGAACTGATTCGGTAACATACCCAATAAAAAAATAACCCCAGCTTTTATATTATATCTTCTTAATATATTTTGTTCTTTGTAAAAGATACTTATTTTCTTATAGAGATAAAAACTATGGTAATCTTTTGATCATAGATATATATTATAGCTCACTTAAAATAGCTTTCAACTTTAGCCCTGGCTAGTGTGACTCAGTGGATTGAGTGCTGGCCTGCAAGCCAAAAAGTTGCAGGTTTGATTCCCAGTCAAGGCACATGCCTGGGTTGCAGCCCAGGTTCTCCAGCTGGGGGCGTGGGAGAGGCAACTGATCTATTTATCTCTCACACGTTGCTGTGTCTTTCCCCTTCTTTCTCCCTTTCTTCCCTTCTCTCTAAAAAGTAAGTAAATAAAATATTAAAAAAAATAAGGTAGCTTTCAACTTTAAAGATTACCAGGCTTATTTCCTAAAGATACAACAGAATAGTGTGAAATTCTCAGTTCCTCCAGGCTTTTCCTACTCCTCAGACAAAAAGTGAATATATGTTCCTAGAACACAGTGATCAGCTTTTCTCTTTTTTCATACTTATTTTTATTTCCCACAAGGCAATATACAATGTTGATTGTATAGTTGACTGTTGATTATGGTGTGCAAATATAGCAAGATTATGGCTACTGAAATTTAAAAAGAAATGTCTCAGTTTGCCATTTTAAATGGCATTTTGAAGCCATTCTTCTATCTGTCCTCAAACAAGTTATTCAAGAAGTATTCACCAAGTAGTTACTACGTATCAGGTGCTGTGCTAGGTACTGGATTTACAATATAGAAAAGACAGACATTTTACTAACTTTAGAGAAGGGAAAGACAATTTAAAATGAATTATCTGATGTTTATTCTTTTTATTTTTTAATTAAAAAGCATTGCTGTTAGATGCTTAATAAATACTTTGTAAAAAGAATAATGATCTTGATTATACAAGCATCATCTGAAGGAAATTACTTATGAAAATGTGATAATTTCTAAGAAAATAGTGGGACAGGAGAATGGATTATTGTGATGAACAAATATAATTTTTTTTCTATCTGTATGACAAAAATATTTTTGTAGGATATGTATGGTAATAACAAGCATGCTCTGTGGCATCTTGGAGCATGTAGCTTTTCTTGCAGGGACTTGGAAACATGTCAGGATGCCTTTCTGAACTCTGGCCTTGGTCTGAACTGGAGCCATTTCACTATGAGCTCTGAGTGGCAGTAGTACCATACCGTTCAAGAGAGAAAATCAAGAAGCTTGGAGAAATAGTGAGTACCCATTGGCCTTTGTGATGATGATTGCAGTTAATGGAAGAATAGACTGTGGCATTGGGGGTACAGCCAGTAATTTCTCCAGCACATCAGAGGTCAGCAGATCTAGTCAGATCTACTACAAGTTATGCAATTAACATGTCAGTCTTCTGGTTGGTTATCACCGGAGGAAGTTACCAGGAGCTCACAGAGTGGGATCTTGCTGGAAGGAGCCATGAACACAGTGTCATACAGGAATGCTGGGTCTGAAACCTTTTTTTAAAAATCATTTTTAGCTGTATGACTTTCAGCAAGTGGTTTAAAGTCCTTTAGGCTCCTTTTGTCCTGTGTAAATGGAGATAATACTAATCTTAAAAGCTTTTTGTGGGACTAAGTGAGGTAATGACTTAGAAAAGGCTTTACATCATGGGTGGCAAACACAAGGCCCACAGGCTGAATCCCGCCCTCCACCCTGTTTTACCAGGCCTGGCACCCTCTGCCCCACACCTTGTTTCTACCTGGCTCACTTAACTGTTAAGAATAGTTACATATATACAGTCCTAAAATTATATTTGGCCTTTTGAAGGCAGTCGTGGGGCTGATGTGGCCCCTGGTGAAAATAAGTTTAATACCCCTGCTTTACATAGTGACCTGGTGCTCAATAGACAATTTGAGTAGAGGTGAGTAGGATTTTCTGAGTCAAAGCAATTTTTCCACAATGTCTTTGAGTATATGGTTGTCCTGCTAACGTTTAGTGAGCACTTACTATGTATTAGGTATTGTTTTGAGAGTTTTATCTGTGTGATTTGTTTAACCCTCAATAACCACATGAGGTAGATGCTTCAGTGTCCTTTCATAAATGAGAACTCCATGGCTGAGCTAGTTAAGTGACAGAGTCCAAATATGTCTCTGGAGCTCTTTCTTAACCCTAATTCTACATGGTAAAATTATTCTAGCCACAATAAGGTAGAAGGAACAAAAGAAAAATGTTATATAGTGGGAGATAATCTCATTTGACCTTAGCTACACATTTTTAAAAGGATTGAAATGATCATTTGCTTTATTTTCGATTTGTAAAAAGTTTCTTTCAACTTTAGTTTATTAATTCTGATATGCAAATAAAGTTTTACTAATTACCAAGTTAACCTTTTCTCCATATCAGTCTTTCTCATTTGTTGTTTCCTCCTATTCCATTGAGGTTTTTGTATGAGACCCTGAAATTGGATATGTTTGTTGTGTAGACTACAAACATACGTAGAAAAAAATAAAACAACTTTAAAAAGAGAAGTAAGCAAGTCAAGAGCCACACATACTAATCCTGCTCTTCAGCAATAAGGATCATGGACTTATGATTAATTTTTGATAAACCCTCCTTATTTCACTCAAACCATGCTAAATTAATAGGTTTTCTTATAAGTCTTAGAAAAGTATTTCTTCTTCTTTCCTTCTTATTTGTTGGAAAAGTTGGGATATTTCCTCATGTTTATGGACATCTGCTTTCAACCAAGTATATGTACTCTGGGTTATTTCTATGATGACAGTTTTTTGAAGAACACAGATACATGAAAAAAAGACATGTATTTGAATTTTCCTAATAATTTCTTTGTTAAATTTTTCTAAACAGAGTCAAGATTATTTTTGAATTTTGGGTGCTTGCCTTGTGGGTTATTTAGATTGTAGACTATGAAATTTGTAAATCATCTTACGCTTTGCAGGATAGAAACTCCCCTCTTTTTTATTCCTATGTTCTAGTCACTTTTTAAAGTGGATAGATTTCCTTCTTATATAAGACAGTGAATATTAATGAGGAAGATAATGTGATGGAAAGATCCAGAAATGAATCCCCTATTTGTTCAGAAATGCAGAGATCCTTCTTATTACTGATTTATTTTTATGGTAATAATAATTGATAGTAATAATAATAAAAATAACTACAGCATGTTGAGAATGTCTTACGTGCCTAATGTAATCATTAAAGTAGGAATTATCACCATTTACTGGTTTAAATAATTGAGCTTCAATTTGTTGAATAGATGCCTAGTCAGATAACTAGTAAGTAATAGAGCTAAAATTTGAACCCATGAATATCCCGTCTCACTTATATTCCTAATGTCACTACTAAATCTACATTTAAAAACTTGTTCTTTAGTCTTTTCTAAGTAAAACTATATTTTGGAAGAGATATAAGTTACATTAAAATACTATATGCCTGTGAAACATAAAGAACTGTCACCAATCTCAGTGTAATTTTATCTAGAGAAGTACGTGGTTTCTTTTTTTCTGTCCAGAAGAAATATTTCTTGTTTCTCTCAGTCTGTATGTGCCTCGGTGTGTCCCACAGACTCTGCTGTTCTGACCCTCAGTGAGCAGCGAGTGATAGAACATTTTCTGGTGGTCCTGGACGCCAGCACAAAACAGTTAAACATACTGGCTTTATATATTTGCTTCCCAAACATGGACATAATAACTTCCATTTCCTTTCAGAGATGTTTTCTAACAAGTACAGTGAAGGCCCAGGCTGAATCAACTTGAGTTCGGGTGGCCCTGCCCACGATCAGGATGACTTGAGCCCTGAATGAGGAGTCCGTTGTCCTCAGATATATTATTTTAGAGCCCTTAACTATGAACTTTCAGTCAAGATGTTAGACTTGCCAGTTAGTTACACAGAAACTATTCTGTCCAGGCTGGAATGTGGCAGTTAAAACAGGGGAACTTTGATCCCCAAGATAAAGTGGGTTCAGACACTCCTGCACTGTTGCCATTTTACCAGTTTTAATTTGTATAGTATTTTCAATTTAATTTAAATTCCTGAAACCTGTGCCCAGGGAGTGGCGAGAAGACATAAATCAATGAGTATTTTGTTAAAAAACCTTGAACAGCCAATGTAGTTCATTTCCTAAGACCTCCTAGTCAAAAATTACAGTGATATTCAGTTAGTTTTCTTTTAGAATGCGTGTCAAACTTGAATCTCTGGATATTGACATTCTCAGATAGCACGTTTGATATTTATGTAGTTATTTATTTATTTAATCTTTTAGCCATGTTAAAATTGTTTTAGTCGTCTCTGAGATAGCAGTAACAGTAACAACACTTGTCACATCTGGTCTTTATTAAGCACTTACTATATGCCAGGCACTGTGTTGTTAAGTACTGTACACAATATATGTCATTTAATCCTCACAACCACCTGATGTGGAAGCCATTACTATAGTTTCCAGGTTTACAGCAGCAGGTAAGAGGAGCGGCAGGGATTTGAGCCTGAACGTCCAGGGTGCAGGGCCCTGAGCCGGGAGCTCACCTGCTGCCTCACTCTGCATCAGTTCAGTTGTTTTATGCAAGTCACCCCACCTTCAGGAACCTGCTTTCTGATCTGTTAAAAAAAAAAAAGCAAATATTTTGCCTTCCTGACCAGCTTAAGAAGAACAAATAAGAAAGTACATTAAAAAATATCTAGATGCACTTTTAAGAAATATGCAAATATATGAGATTATTTTAATGGCAACTCATTGTAAAGATCATGTTTATATTTTGCCATTTTTATGAATAATCTCACAAAGTAAATCACATAATAAGTTGGGCCCTGGAAAGTGGGCCACCATATATTGTATAACATTATTATAATTTTCACATTTATATTGTTGCTTATTGTAGAACTCATTTGTACTTCAGAAGAAAAGTCGTTGAAAACAATGCAGCATTTATTACAGCGTATCATGCTTAAGTAATTTATTAAATATTTATTGCTCTCTTAATGCTTATTGGTGGGGGAAGGGAAAACTTGCAATTATAAAAAGAAAAAAATGGATATCATCATTCTGTCCATAGCCAATAAAATGAGATAAATAGTTGAATAATATTTGAGAAATACGATTAGTAAGGTGGCTTAAACATTTAAAAATTAATCTCTGAGGGGAGCAAAAAGGGGATGGATGTAATACAACAACAATAAAATTAAAAAAAAATTAATCTCTGAATAATACAGTCTGAACCCAACTTATACAGCAGCAAGAGTTTTGATACTGAATCAGATTTTCTCAGCTCTTTATTTCCTCTGAGTAGGTAGTTAAAAATAGAATATTTTTAGAGTAAACACTTAGAAGAAAATGTTTTATTATTTTCTGAAATCTACATTTGGCTTTTTAAAATGTAATAAGATTTTTGAAGTACAGATATTTGACCATACACTACATATTTTATATTCCTTGGAATATTCATGAATATATAATTTAGTAGTTTTTATATTCACTAAATGTATTTCCCTGAAAAAGACAGGTGTGTGAAAGTGTGTGCGCATGCCTGTGCATCTGAACGTGTGAAAATGCAGCTTAGGGATTACAGCCGTTTAGTCAAGGTCATAAGTGACCTGACATGCCCTTGAGCATGCTGTTTATAATTGCTGTGGTTAGTTTTCCTTTTCACTGTTTTTACCTATAATGTCAAAACACAATTATATGGAGTTGGTATGTTCACTAATAGCAGTTTATCTCTGCATGGTTTATAGACAGAGTCAAAAGCCAACAACTGTAATTACATCCATGTTTCTAACTTAGCAGCAAGCTAGAAAAGTGTGGTTGAAGTATGCTGTGGGTAGAGTGCAGCCAGTAGGAATTATAGGGTAAAGTCATTGCTTTGCATTCTTTTGGTTTTACAATAATTGTTACTTAAATTTTGTTTTCTGGATTTTTACCACTGTCTGTTGTGTTTATATGACCACATAAAGAGTGGTTGAGTTACGTGTCTCCCACTCTATTTTTCTTCTGCTTGCCTTCCTCTATAAATGTACTCCTTTCACTTTCTCTGACTCAGCAGACAGTACATTACAGTTAATGGTTTTTGAAGCAGCCTGATATTCATGCTCTGTGGAACCTATAAGACTTCTACTATTTGCATTATATGTTTAATTGGGTAATTATGGGAACCATGTTGAACTGTTAACAACTGTCAAGCCTTTGATTAATCTTTTGAATGTTCATTGGCATGGTTCAAGTTAGCAACCCCAATATAGATTTTGTTTTGTTTTGTTTTCATTGCTGTTCTTGCAGTTATCTGAGAGGGTGACAATGATTTTTTTATAGAAAAATAGATGTAATTTCCTATTTTGGCTTACCTTACATATTGTGGCAAAAGAAGTGCAATCTGTAGATCACTATAATTTGTTTTGCAAATGAAATATTACAGTTGAATATTAATTGCCAGAAAAATTATAAGAAAGCCTTATTATATTTTTAATAATCTCAATGATATATAATATAAAAAAGAATGTTTACTTTTGAAATAGTATGGATTTGCATCCATAGTTTGGAAGATGTAATTGAAGTATATTTGGTATTGAATGATGGAACAAGAGATGAATTATACAGAAAAATCACTCTTTCACCTATATGTATTCATTTCATATGGCTCTCATATGATATGAAATGAATATTAGAAGTAGTATAGCAGAAATTCTTTGCAAACATGTAACTCTCAGGTTACCCTTACAATTTTTTTTCTGTTTTACTTTAAGTGCCGTACATATGCTTGTAGAACAATAAAATATTTGCTTTTCTTTTAGTAATCTGTAGATATTTATCATATTTGGCCTAACAAGGTACACGTTTGGTTTGTTTTTGTTTTAATACTTTATTTATTTATTTTTTAGAGAGAGGGAAAGCAGGGGGGAAGAGAGAGGGAGAGAAGCATAGTGTGTGGTTGCCTCTCACATGCCCCCAGCTGGGGATCTGGCCCACAACCCAAGCATGTGGCCTGACTGGGAATCAACCACTGACCCTTGACCCTTTGGTTTGCAGGCTGACAATCAACTGAGCCGTGCCAGCCAGGCCTATCCTTGTGTGTGTGTGTGTGTGTGTGTGTGTGTGTGTACAGTTTGCACAGAAAACAGGTGAGGTGCATAGGAAGAAAAGTTAAAATGAATAAATGAGTATTTGCAAACAAATCTTAGAAGTTTACATGAATGCCAAAAAGACTTACAGGGACTATACCCTATATCCCTATATTTGCCTAATCTTTCTTTTTTTCTTATATACGTTGCAAATTTCTTTTATTAGAATGTTCACTGAGAAATCTCTGACTTTTTTCTAATGGTACACATTTCAGAGTAGGACTAGGATAGCTTTACATCCCTGAGATTGGAGCTTTTAAACATTTAGTTACACGTGACACTTAAATAGTTTCTCAATGAAAAAGCTAAAATAACTAAAGCTAGAATTCCTTCTGGTCTGTATCTGTTCCTCCCTGGAAGAAACCACTGCTGTCAGGTGTGTGTGTCACCCTTCCCAGGCCTTCTCCTATACTTTAGGAAGTATTTTTTTATCTTTTGCTATTTGTTGAGGACAGTGTTCTATTGTTCACAAAAGAGATACATCCTCCAAGGAGCCACAGACATCTTTTGTGCACTCACCTGAGCCAATCTTCTTGGTCCCACCTTTCCTAACACTGGTGTAGGAATGGAATGCTTTGTGAACTGGTTGCTGCAGGAGGAGACTGGCCAATGAATTGCCTCATTCCTTTAAAGCAGATGACAGATCGAATACTGAAATGGTAGTATTCATCTTGTGGGAAATACTATTTCATACCCAGTTTTAAGATAAATAAAATGGGGTTGCAGGGGTAGGAAAGATTGAAGTATTAAGACTGGTTAGAGCAGTTCTTACCAAGGAGGCGACATCTGAGTAAAGATCTGAAGGAGGTAGGTGAATATCCGTCAGAAATCTTTTCAACACGTGTATCTGTGGTAGTTGTGAGTGTGCATGTGTGTGCAGGCTTATACCCCTACTCTCATAGTCAGCTATTCCTTACATTAACCCTGTGAGGAAATTCTTTTATTATTATTATTATTATTATTTTACATGGGTGGAAACTCAAGAACAGAAAGATAAAATAATTTGTCCAGCATCACAAAACTAGTAAGTGGTGGAATCCGGATTTGGACATCAGTGATTTTGTTAAACGATTGGCTTAGAGGAGTTCTTAAACTGACTTAGTGAAGCTAATCCAGGATAGAACTAACCTCTTTAGCAGACTTTGTACTAAACTAGGTATATGGGACTAAGATTAATTTCTCTTCCTGGGAAATAAAGTACTGGATTCTACCTGTCATTTCCAAAGTGTGTCATTTTGAAGTGCCATCTTGGATTAAGTGAATAGGATTGGAATGGGCACTTCAGCTGCTGATATTGCCAGCAAAGCAATCCTGCTGCTTATATTGAAAGTGTATTTTTTGGCGCTTTAATCAAATGCAGAAAATATGTGGGGGAAGGAGGATTATTCTAGATGGGGAATATACAAAAGGAGCCTAAACATCATTCTTGCCTCTTGAATTTGCATTATTTGGTTTTTTTAAATTTAATTTTATTATTGTTGTATTATATCCATCCCATTTTGCATTATTCTTATAAGACCATTGCTTACAGTTGGGAGCTTCATGGTAATTGTACCTTTCACTGAGGTTCAGGATGGCCTCTTCAGCCTGCTTATAATAGGATAATGAACTGGAGAGAAGTGTGTGGAAGGAGCAACTTCTGACTAGAAGCTGTACATGTGGTGGCCCATAAATATTCATTCAGGAACATTTCTTTGGTGCATTGAGTTGTAGATGAGTAACTTGTATCAAACTAAATTTATGTTTTCTTTGCTTAAGTAAGTTATTTCAATCATGCTGCCTTGAAACTCTTCCCTTGAAATGTCCTTGGGCCTGCCTTCTCCACAGGGACAGTTTGATCACTGCTAGCTTCCACTTTGCTTTGTTTGGGTTTTCAATGAGCTCTCATTCTTAGCAATTGAGTCCTGGGTAAAATGTGTGGGAGATAACGGGTAGGTGGTACAACTATGAGAATATATTTATTAACATTGAAAATAGGATTCTAGGTTCTCAAGACTGATACACTTTTTTCATCATGGTGATCAATAGGCAATATTCTTCTATTATCATAAAAGAAATAGAAGCTATGATAGGAAGACCTAGCTTCCATTCTTGGTTCCATTATCAGTTACTGAGACTTAAGTTTCATAACTTATAAAATGGTACTATTATTAACAGTTACCCCAGAAGATAAATTTTGATAATGTGTGAAGGGGCTTTGTGAACTGTGAATTCTCCTTCTCTCTCCCTCTCCTTCTCCCTCCCTACCTCTGCTTCCCTCTATATTACACACACATACATATATACATATAGATGTGCATGTGTAAGTATCTATAGATGTTCATATTTATTTTTCTCTACCCTCTCCATGAAAATGAAAATTTCTGAGAATATGAAATACAGGTTTTTCTTAACACCTTGCATAATACATAGTACTTGTATTGAGCTTATTCTGGATTTATAGCTTATCCTAATGTTTTAATGAAAATCCCCTGAAGTTAGTGAATACATCCAACACCCCCCACCCCCCACCCTCCCCAGTATACCTGTAGTTTATAAGCAGAGCAGACTTTCACACCTCTGCTGGAAACTGAAAGGGACAAATTACATGTTTAGTTCCATGCCCGGATTGGCAATATTTTCTCTCAGTCCTAGTTTTTCACTTTAGAGAAAGTCACCACTTCAACATCGTGCTGGTGTTAAAGGTCTGCGTTGTCTACTAAATGATTCAAATATTACACCTTAGTAATGCTCCTTACAGGGCCCTGCTCCATTTCCTAGCTCACTTCTGTTTTCCTTGTTTTGCTCACTAAGTCTCAAATCTAAATGTTCTAGGCTGTGCTCTCTTGAGGGCTGACACCTTCTCTTCCCTTAGCCATTGAGACAACCAGAAGGGATACACTGGCCTTCCTTCTCCATAATGTTTATTGACTTCTACACATGTTTGAGACCATTAGACTATCCAGTTTTGGAGGTACAAAATGACACTTTGATGGAACATGTGTGTCTTGTTAGCAATGTTATGACAAATAGTGGCAGCTGTATTTACTAATCTTTCTATAGCTTCACACAGGGGACTCAGTTAACAATGGACTTCTGTTGGCATTTAATCATTTTTACCTCTTGGTTCCTGTGAGCTTTTCTATTGGACATCAGAATTATTCTGACCCACAAACAAGAAAATGTCAACTGCTACATGTCAGTTGAACTTCTCTTAGTATTGTCTAAAGTGATCTGGAGAAGGGCTGGTGATCGTAATGATTTTTGGTCCTGATTAGAAAGGCATTCTGGTCATCAGGATGGTTATGGCAGAATTTGGAATTAACTTTGTGTTAGAATTGTTTCTGAGTTTAGCACCAAAGTTCATGGTCTTAAGAAGCTGACCTTAAGTTTAGAATGACAATGGTAAGGAGCAAGGCACAGGAGAGGCACATCGTTGTGACCACTTTGTCATGTACATGTCTACTTTTATATATAATTATTTCAAGACATAAGAAACACAGAAATCTCAGGTGACCTTTTTTACCTCCGTAAGTGATTTCAACCTTTGTATCTTTGTCAGAAAATAAGAGGGCCCATTGAATGTCAAATACATCAAGGAAGTTGGAAAAGCATAGCTATAGCCTTAGAATAACAATGAACAAAAGTTCAGGTTCCAGTTTAAATGTACTTGACATTTGAACTCCTTGTTTGAAGTCTTTGCTTTAGGTCTATTTGCAAAGGACATCTGAAATTCCTTTGGCTTCTAGTCTATGGCAAGTGAACAAGAATGGATGACAAAGGGATATAAAGATAGAGCTCAAACAAGTTGCTGTTAATTCTTTCTTTCACCTAAGAGGACTAATGAAAAGCTTGAATTACTAAATTCAGACTAGACCATTGTCGCTACTTGCCAAACAGTACATGCTTGTGCATCTGTCTAATCCATATTTGAAAGCCACAAACAGAAGCACATAATTTGGCAAAACACCAAAAACATGCCTCGGCACACTTCTGGAGATTCTTCCAAGTGACATATTGATTCAAAAATTTTAGTGTGTGTGTGTGTGTGTGTGTACACGCGCGTGCACGCACGCATGTGCACAAATGCATATGCATTTATATTGCCTGGAGATGTTTAAAATAAATTCTGCCAGCATACCATGTGCATTACACTTGTTTTAGGGCTTTGAGTACTTTCCTTCAAATTTCTGAATTATAGAAAGCAAGAAATAAAGCTGTTCATTGGACAGTTGACAGTTACTTTCTCTTTTACTTTTGACATAAGTACAAACTTGTTACTTAAAAAAGTCCCTAAAATACCACATATAAAACAGTTTATCCTTTAGAAATGTTAAAATACCATATATTTTTTTACAATGTGCTTTCAGGTTTTTATTTTCAGGTGGATTACAAATAGTAACTTTTTACAAGAAAATATTCTTCCCAGTACCAGAAAAAAATTCCTAAGTTGATGAATTATTCTTTTCTAAGATTTTTATAAATGTATTTTTTCTTTGCTAGTTTTCTGCTTGATATGTAAAAGAAGCACTTTAAAAAAAAACACATGATCTGAAGTAAGTGTAGAATACTTGAAGATATTTAGAAAGTAACTACATGAAATTATATTAACAACAATGTGGAAGACAAATAGCCTGTAAGAAATCTTTGGTGTGGTCCTGGGAACCTATAGGTCGCTGGTTTGATTCCCAGCCAGGGCACATAACCAGGTTACAAGCTAGGTCTCCAGCCAGGTCTGTGGCTGGAGACAGATGAAAGACAACCAACCATACATTGATGTCTCTCTCCCTCTCTGCCTCTCTCTCTTCCCCTCTCATTAAAGATAATAAATAAAAAATTAAAAAAAAAACTTTTAAAAAGTGAGGAAATCAGAGTTTAAATAAACTGCCCAAGGTCACACAGCAAGGAAGTAGCAAAGGCAGGATTAATCCCAAGCTTATCCAACTCCACAGATGATGCTGTGGACACTATACCTTTCAGCCTTCCCTGGGGAAGGTAAATGTTACAGATCCACCCTTTTCAGTCATTCATCTCCCCTCCATTCCTTTAATTCCAAGCCACATTGCTCTAAAGGTAATTGCATGTTGAGGATGTTAATGTATTTCCTTATTAATGTATATATTTATATTTGTAAACTATTTAGCACTTTTGACTATTGTTTATAGTATCTTATGTAATACCTTCATCAGGTGATGAAGGTGTAAAATTGTTCCCATTTTACAGCTAACAGTTGCAAGCTAAGGCTTCCTCAACTGTTCTTTTTAAAATTGCATTATAAATGCCTCAAATCCACAGAAAATCCATGTTTGGCTCTATACCTCATATTCAAAAATTAAGTATGGGTAACTTAGAACTTTCAGGCTTAATTTGAAAATGGATCTGCAATACCTCACCATGTAATTCTTTGTGAGCATCACCTCACATTACAGGTGCGAATTGACAACTGGTTGAGTTGTCATTTGCATTTTAGAGATTCTTCATTTTGAGCTGAGTGAGAAGTTCTTTGTACCTTCTCCCTAGTTTCAAGGAAGTTTGTGGTTTACTGGTGGGATTTGAACATGGCCAACTTTTAGTCTTTTTGTTTCATGAGGGACAATAGGATTAGGTAAATTAATGTGACCAAATTCACAGAAATGTGAAAAAACAAAAATAGGGATGCTTTTAGTCTTTTTGTTTCATGAGGGACAATAGGATTAGGTAAATTAATGTGACCAAATTCACAGAAATGTGAAAAAACAAAAATAGGGATGGGAAAAGAAAGGAGTTTGTTCTCACTGCTTTATTTATTTATTTGTAATGCCATTTGAAAATCGCCCTGTAATGTAGTATCTTTCTCTTCCAAGTGCAGTTTAATTTTCTGTTAGTTCCTTAGTATGCAATGTAGGATAGTATTACACTCATGGCTCTTCAGGTAAACATGTGCAGTGAGGAAACTAAAAGGCTGAAGACTTAAGACTCAGTGTCTAATAAGACTTACACTTAAATACACATTCCTTATTCTTTAGGATGAATGGATGACTCAGGAGTTAATCATGAGTCTCCCTGGCCTGGCAGGTTTTTTAAAATTAAAAAAAAATTTAATACCATGATTCCATGTACTTTTTTTACACTGTTTACTCTGCCTACACTGATATCCCTTTGTTATTCCTCCGACTATAACTTTGAAATTGACAATTACCAAAACCCCAAACCATTATGAAATCAGGTATGTTCAGGTGAATGTTGGTTGATAAAAAAGAAGTCAACATGAGATAACCAGAAAGGTATTGAACTCTGTAATGAACTCTGGGTTATTCACTTAACCATGTGATACCAATGGAGAATCTGCAGAGTATGGTGCTCCCTGATTGGTGAGTGGGGCCCAATCCATGTGACCCTCTTATCAGAAGGACCAACATCAGGCCCACCATTGCAAGCTGAGGCCTATGGAGAGATTGAGGCATAGACAAATTAAGAACTTTTAGTGATGGTTCATCCACTGTTTTTTATCAGATGAATGGTCTGGGGCAGTTGATTTGACTTTCTCAGGAAATAGATCAATTAATAAACAGAACTCTGCTGTCTTATTTGCTGGTTACCAGTGTTTCCAAAGGCCAACTGCCTTGGTACAGTTGATTTGGCTTTCTCAAGAAATAAGTTAATTTAGCTAAAAAGCAAACATAACTTCATCATCTCTTGTCTGGTGCTGAAACAATGTTTCCAAAGGATTATTAGCTTTCAGCATGCTATCAGAATACAATGGACCCCGTGCTTTATAAAAAAGATCCATATTTATTTTCATTTTAGCCTATTTAGAGTTAATTCCTATGCCTCATGCTCAATACTTGTTCTAGAGAAATGTGATCCCAGGAATGCTGATGATTTGCTGCTTTAAAATGGAGCTGTGTTTTAGGTTTCTGTTCAAATCTAAGAGTATTTCAGAAGAGTCAGTAACTGCAAATAATCTAAAAGAGAAAGAGTGAAGAATGCTCTAACTTTCCTTTGAAATGAATAGCTCTACCAGAGCAGCAGCTATTCCACAAATAAAAAAATAAAACAAAAAAGAATGACAAAGAAAAGCTGCTTAGCTCAGCACACAGAGGTAAATTTACTTACATCAGACTGAAAAATGAGGGCTGGGGCCTTGAAAAGACATCCCTTCTGACTAGGGAAAAGCTCATAATTTTGGCATGGCTGCAGCCCTCCTAAACCCCTGAGAAATTGTGAAAAACATTACAGAAAACTGTTCTTAATATCAATGTATGTTTTTGTGTGTGTGTGTGTGTGTGTAAGAAGAATGCTAGAGAGAAGGGGAAGAGAACAAGAGAAGAAAGGATTATGTGAGATAAAGAACTATCAGGGAAATGTTGAACTCTGAAAAATAATTTGCATCTGTCATAATTTTCAACTAATAGAGGATTTGTCAAGATGAGATTTAGGGGAACACATGCCATTTAGATACTTTTAGTTAGCCTTGCAATACTGTGGTCCTCTTAAGAAACTCTTCTGTGGTACTTTATTTGCAGATATGATGGCTCACTGTAGGATCTTGAATTATGGTTTTATCTGTTATATGAAATCAGAGGTGAAAAAAGACTGTTTCTCTCTGGCTAATTGTAATGTTGTACTACAGTGAGCAATTTTAGGGCCACCAAAAGCATTGCAGTGCTGCCTCTTGGGAGGGGACTTTTCCTTTGCAGCTCAGCTTCAGGAAATGTGAACATTTGTGTTTTCAAGACCACATACCATTGGGAAGGAAGTAGGGGTGGAGATGCGTGCTGAGATTAAGTGGATATGAAAATCTCTGTACTGTGTGCAATCTGGGAACTGCTGAATTATGTGTAGCCCCTTTTCTGGCATGCCTGTAGAATTTTCAAACTCTGACTGATAATAGTAGTGAGATTTGTTAATGATATTTTTCAAAAAATAATGTATTGGCTTTTCAGGTTTGGGCAGATAGACTTCTGTATGTTAGATTCACATGGTTATAATTTGTGTATGCACGTGTCTCAAGAGACATACACAAAGATCTGCTGTCAAATAGTCCACATTATACGTACTTCTTCAGGATACATAACTGCTACCTAGCATGGTAAAGGAATTTAATAATTGTTGTTAAAATGCAACTTGAAGGTTGTTTTCAGAAAGGAGGCGTTAACCCCCAGGCATTGGCCCATATTACCTTAAAGGATGCAAGGCCTATCCACTTCAACATGTGGAGAGTTATGCCGATAATAAACAGAGAAGCCAAGTTACTTTTCAGGATTGATGATGTGGGAGAAAAACAGAAAATTTGCCCATTTGAAAAGAATGCCTTGACTAGCTGTGGAGTTTATAACTGGGAACATGTTTTCCCAGACCTGCAAAAGCTCTGTAGTGTTGGCTAGTTAATGAGCAATCTCCCTGGCCTGCTCTGGCTGTGCATGTTTTCTTGACTTAGGACTGACACTGTAAATATAATCTTAATTCATTTCTAGTTTAGGCTGACTAAATCTTCTGATTTGGCAAAGTAGATTGTCAGGATTGCAGTTGTGTTGTTTGTTCTGGATTTATGTCTTAAATTGAGGTTAAGTAACACATTTACATAAATCATCTCAGCACTAGACTCTGATACAAAGTTCTTTTACAGAGAGAAAGAAACTAATTGTGTTGCTTCCTGAGATTTACTTTCATTTTATGTTAAACCTCAAAGGATTTATAAGTTTAATATGTTCTGCGTTTAAATGAACTCTTCTGTAACTTGTGCTTTTATAAAGCAGAATGAAGACATTTTATTTGCAAGAACTGGTTATGGCTATAACTACAATGGGATGATTTTCCTGGAGGTAGACAATAAAATGTAGCAGGCTGACATCATTTAACAAAACATTAATATGCTTTTAGAGAAGGATTCATGTTTTCTCATTGGCAGGGCAAGTATTCCAAAAGGATAAAAATGTTCCTTCAATAATAAAGACATTGCAGAAAGTTGAAAAGGCTTTATACTTATAGTTGTCAATATTTAGGTAGGAGTATTTTTTTAAGGGTTTTATTTATTTATTTTTAGAGAGAGGGAAGGGAGGGAGAAAGAGGAGAGAAACATCAATGCTCAGTTGCCTCTCCCACACCCCCAAATGGGGGCCTGATCTGCAACTCAGGCATGGGCCCTGACTGGGAATTGAACCTGTGACCCTTTGGTTCTCAGGTCAGCACTCAATTGACTGAGCCACACCAGCCAGGGTAATAAGTAAGAATGTTTTTAAAAATAATAGTCATTTATTATGGTTCATGCAAATATCTTTTCAGAATTTTTCTCTTTTAATGGCAAGGAAAAACGTCATGGCCATATATTGGATGGCTCATTATCTATTCATTCAAAGTAATTTTCCTTTTATTAAAAATTATTTGTATTTATTTCTACCTTTTAAAAACATCTAAGGTTTTAGAATAAGATATTTTAAAATATGTTATAATTGCAAATGCTAGAAATATATGAAAAGAATGAGATTAACTTCTTCAACTTTATTGAAAATATTTAATGAAAACTTGCTACTTTCAATACTATGAAATGCGTAATATTGAAAAGTCTTGTGATTATATCATAATGCCCATGTGATATAATGTTAAATGTCTGACTTCTAAATGTAATCTTTTTATGGCTACCTAATTAAATTTGCTTTTTAATAATGCTAGTCTTATGCATTCAGAAAACTAGGAAATGTTAAATAACTTCATGACAAGTTTTTATTGTTATTGATGTATGTTTCTCCTAGAAACATTGCTAAAATATTCTTTTGTACCTAGGGGAAAAAATCCTTTACCCTGGGTCTTTGTGAGTATACTTAAGGTGGACCAAGTGGCATGGGCCACATTAATTATGAATAGCAAATTTTCCTTTGCAGGATGGTTTCATATAGCACTTGGTTTTTTTTGTTTGTTTGTTTTGTTTTTTAAAAGATTTTATTATTTTTAGAGAGAGGGGAAAGGAGAGAGGCAGACAGACATCACTGTATGGTTGCCTTTCACCTGCCTCCAGCTAAGGACCTGGCTGGAGACCTGGCTTGCAACCTGGCTATGTGCCCTGGCTGAAAATCGAAACAGCGACCTTTGGGTTTGCAGGCCAGCACCTTATCCACTGTGCCACCAGTCAGGGCATAGCACTTGGTTTGTTTACATAAATAATTACTGATTCTTGAAGTGTTTTCCTTGAGGCTTCATATTCTCTGACTTTATCTCATTTTGCTCCATTTAACAGTAGTGTGGCTGTCTGGCCAACCACTCATTCTTCTTAGTTTGCTTGGAAAGATAGGGTCCATATTTTCAGTCTCTGAAAGGTGGAAGCATGTGTTTTGTCCAGCTGAGTCTCTTGGTCTTTTTTTTTTTTTTTTTTTCCCCTGGTCCTAATACATGTTTATTTCTACATGTGACAAATCTGCAGTCGTGTTTTCTTTCTGAGTTATAATGACTCAGATGTCATAATTAATTTGATGAGCAGGTGGGGGTTATTAGCCTTGTGCTTCACTTGCTAATAGCTGCACAGTTTTTCTAAAGTACTCTTTCAACTAAGGAGGCATTTCTTCACATAGAATAAACAGTATAGCACAAAAGCCTCAGTTAGATAACTATCCGTGGGCTTGAAAAGCTGCCAAGCAGATGTTGTTATTGGAGCTGGCCCAGGCGAGATTGGGCAAGGCAGATGCTCACAGGGAGGGGAGCGGGGAGGAGAAGAGGGAGGAGATGTAAGGGAGCAGAGGTTGGGGGGAGAGAGGGAGGTCCTCCAGGACTGATGCTTTCTTTGCAGGGGTTGGGTCAGATTTTGTTGGGGTGGAAGTTGTCTTCTCATGAGCCATCTCCATGGTTATAGCCTCTGGTTGGTTTTCTGAAATGTACAGAAGTGAGGATGAGGTGGGGGTGGAGGGGACCTGCTCTAAATATCCACATGGGAGTGAATCTGAGTGTTCATCCAGCAGTCTGAGACTTCTGGTTTGCATTAGGGCAGCTGTGTGCAATTTCTGAAGGGCCTACGGAGACTCTGCTTCATACCTACTCACATATGTAATGGACATGACGGCCCTGACATTTACCAGAACTCGTAGGTTCTGCTTCATTGCTATAAATTAGGTTGTGCAAATTTAAGACAAAATGCTGTTTTGTTTCCTGTCACCCCACTATATAATTTTTTTCCAAGTATTCCCCATTCTTTATTAAAATGTTGCAAAATAGCAGCATACTTTTAAAAATTAAAATCAGTCTTGATACACATCAAGATTTGCATGAGGTAAACATGGAGAAGGTTTAATCTAAGCTGATCTTGTTTCTGTCCTCTTGCCATTTATTTATTTTTATTTATTTATTTATTTATTTTTTGTGATCCAAGGCTTTTTAAAACTCATTTCTCACTCCTCCTCACTAGATTAAATTCTGTAATCTCATTTTTCTTTGAGCTGATCTCAAGCCAATGGTCTGGGGATTTTATAGCCAAGGGATAATTTTTGATAATGGGCTGTTAAAACACTTGCAGCTCCTATCCTGTCTTTCAAATTAGTGTGTGCACAGATTGTCTTTCTGGGGAAAACGTCTTTCCCTTGGCAGTAAGCAACTGATTATGTGTCACAAGCAGCATAAAAGCTTCCTGTAATGCTTATCCAAAAAACATAGGTAAATAATAAATGATAGATAACAATGGTAACTGTTCAGTGGGAGCAGCAGCTCTGCCCAGGACTTTTGTTTTATCCTTTGGAGAAAAAGTCTTGTTTTTCCTTATTCAGACAGATTTAGTGTGTTCTGACAACAGGGTCATTTAACAGTTTCCTTAACGATGGAAGTGCAGTGGCTTGAGACAGCTGTGTAAGGTCACGTAACTTTCATTGTTGTTTATAGTATGCTTATTAATAGGTTAAAATGAATATCTCACTGGACAGAGGTCAGGTAGCACCTGTATAAATAATGAGTTTGCCTTTCCAAAATATGTAATGTAAACTTAATATATGTAGCTTGCACTTTGTTATTTGATTCAGTTCAACTTCCTCTCCTCTCTTTAGTTTACTGAGGTGTGATTAAAGTAAAAATGACCAGTTCTGAGAAGGCAAACACATTTGTTCCCCAGTAGTCTGTTTTAGTGTGACTGAGATTTTGTGAGCATAGGATTAGAGCCAGTATCCTTAAAGAACATACCAGATTCTGTGTCTTAATTATTTTTAACAAGAAAAGAATTTGGACAGATAGGCATATGTAACATAAAGCACCAATTGTGAAACCTATGTGATATGAATTGTGCTGAGGGTTGGCATGAATGCCTTTCTTCTTCATGTGTAAAATTAGGCTTCAGACATATCATATGTGTGAAATGCATTGCTATAATGTGTGCAGATGGTAAAAACACATATGTCTCAATACCATTTTCTTAGTCTGTATGCTTTATCGCTCAATAGCCTGACAGATGCATATGCAGATTCATTCATTGCCCCTCTCTGTTGATTGGTGGTACTTTTGGAAATGCTGCTACAATTTAGCAAACTGAATCTTGGTTGGGGAGTAGTACTGAAAGTAAGAAGAAATGGCACAACTGTAGTTCTGAACTTTGTACTTAGAGTTATAAGGTTCAGTGTTCTGTAAAGTTGAAAAAGAGGGCAAAAATCCAGTTTTATATTTGATGCAGAATTTGAAAAATTCATATATTTTTATCAGCAAGTGCTGATGAAATAGTCTCTGAATCACTTTATATCTGCAGAGAATGAGATATGGTGTTCTATATGATGTCAGGTTAAAAGGTAAAAGGTCAGTCTATGGACAGAGTCTTTACAAATGTTTTTAATATAGTAGAGCACTTCGTAACATGAGTCATTGTTAGGAAAAAAATATGTATTTGTATACTGGAACTTAAATAATTTTCTTGCCGCAGAAGGGCTAACTGAAATACTTAGTAGTATATACTATTAGCTCTTAGAGTGAGCATTGATACTACCTCTAATCTAGTAAATGGCTGTGTTGTACCTGAGCCTTCAACTATATTAAATTGAAATCCAGAGCAACAAACATCACTGCCTCCTTAGTTCTTCCAATCATTCAGATGTTCACTTCAGTGAACATTTATTTAGTGCTGACTGTGTGACTAGCAGTGTACTTAAGGTTCGGGAAGTACAAAGACCAATAAAGTGTTGATCCCTTTTCTCAAGGAGTTTGTAATCTAATCCACGTAGTGATGGAAACAGAAATTTAGAACTAACTACCTAAATCATATATAAAACAGGTGGTACCGAAAAGATAGATAAAAAATTCTGTTGGTATGTAGAGGAATGGAATTCAGTAATCATAAGAAAAAGGCTTATGTGACTGAAGACATGAGCTTGAAAGATGAGGACCATTTCCTCAGATAGCCGTGTGAGGGAATGGGGTCCCGGAGGATGGAAATAGGAAGGATAAGCCACTGGGAACAGGTAGGGCATATTGGAGGTGGGGAGTCAGGAACGGTCAGGAGGAGGGTGAGTGCATTTTAGCTTTGTGTGTTGGGGGAGGTGAGACTAGGATGAAGATTAGGGCTGCTGAGGACTTCAACTCTCATGATAAAAAATTTCCAGTGGGCAGCTCTTCAAGTTTTTGAGCAGTTATATTTAGATTGTCTTTTAGAAAACAACTGATAGCAAACTGGGGGATAGATGGGAGAAGAAAATGGAGTCAGGAAGGAGGACATTTTAAATTAGGCCTTCAAATTTTCATATAAAATATTTATTGTCACCCACCTGAAACTAATACAAAATAATACTGACTATAATCTGTAATTGAAAAATAAGTTTAAAAAAAGATTAATGAAATAAGAATAGTGTAATCAGATAGCCTTGATTTGAAATACCAAATACACTACTGCTTGCTTTTCAACAAGTTACTTCATCAAGGGTCAACTTGCTCCTCAATATAATAGAAATAATCATGCTAATTCCATAAAGTTATTTTGAGGATTACATAAGATGATCTGTATAAAGTATTTAGCACAGTGTACCAAGTCAGCAGTCTAGAAAATAAGTATTATTGTTTTCTCCATATGGATGGAGTACAGCATATAAATATTTAGAAGAAAAAATAAACTATGGGATTATTTCAATAGTTTAAATATTTTAATTGAGCACATGCTCCATACCAGTCATGTTTCTAAGGGCTGTGGATATAATAGAGAGCAAGGAGATCTCTGCCCTTGGGAAGCTTACTTTCTATTGGGGGAAATCCACCAGTCAAATTATTAAATCAATAAGAAAGTAATTTCAGATTGTGGTAACTGCTATGAGGATACAAATCAAATTATATGATGCAAATATTTAGATTAAACTAGAGATGGGGTATGGTAGTCTTTGTTTGCTAAGGTCCTCTGGGAAAGCCTTCCTGAGGAAATGAAATATGAAAAGATGAGAAGTAGTCTAATATCCTAGTACTTTGGTATTAATTTTTCACCTCAGTTATGAATGTAGTTTTGGTTAAGAGTCCTTTTGAGACACTTGTGCTTATAGAGATTAACTTCAGGAACAGGTTAAACTTTTACAATGATCAAAAAGCTATCTGTAAGAAGCATTTTACTGTATTCCAGTATAGACTGCATTTGCAGAATCATGATTTAACTTCAGACGGGCTTCACTGTAAATGAAATATTTAAGAGACATTTTTAAAAAAGATTTTATTTATTATTTTTAGAGAGAGGGGAAGAGAGAGAGGGAGAGAGACATCAATGTATGGTTGCCTTTCATCTGCCTCCAGCCACACACCTGGCTGGTTTGCAACCTGGTTATTTGTGCCCTGGCTGGGAATCGAACCAATGACCTTTGGGTTTACAGGCTGGGGCCTTATCCACTGTGCCACCAGCCAGTACCTAAGAGACATTTTATATGTAAAAGATCCATATACAGGAGATCTTTGATTAGTTCATAAAGCTTACTTTTGCCATTAGGTTATTTAGTGTCCCTTATTTAATTTCCCAATAATCTGTTTCTCTGAGAAACCTCTTCCAGGCAACAGATTTGTTGGTATGTCTCTTTTCATACTATTATGAAAATTTTTAATCAGTCCTGTTTTCTTCTTTTCGAGAAGTGAAGGGTCAAGTCATTATTTGTAATAATAAATCAATAAAGAAATCAGTCACCAAATTTGATACTTGGATTCAACTGAAAACTGAAATGGTAGGAATGGGCAGACTCTGGAGCTATTGAGAAACAGAACTTGGTGATAGGTGGATATGAAGAGTAAGGAAAAGGGAAAAGATGACGGCTACAGCACTGGGGGAATGTTGGGGCTGCTCCCCAGCACAGACAATACAAGAGGAAGAGCAGGTCTGAGGAAAGGATAGAGTTGGCTTTTAGACAAGCTAGTGGGTTACATGCTGCTGAAATGGCTGACAATCAATGAAAAAGGATGCTTAGAGCTTAAGAGCAAGGTTGTGATTAGAAATACAGATTTGGGTATAATTGAAGGCTTGGAAGTATATGGACCTGTCAAGAGAGGGATTGTTTTCAGAGAAGATCTGGAGGACTGCAGGTGGATCCTGGAGAGAGGACTAAGGGAGAGCCACTCACTTCTGACAGCCCTCAGGACATTTGTACACTCTCATCGCACCAAAATTCCTTTCCTCTGTCCTTGAGTAGGCTGGCTTTGCTTCTTCTGGGCCTGTGTAACACATTTGATATCCCATCACATGGGTCACCCCTTGTCTGAGATGATTGATTCTCCCGTGGGCTTTTACAGCACTCTGTACTTGCCTATCATAGGACTTGTCACGTAGTGTTGAAATTGCTCATTTAGTTCTTGTAAACTCAATAGCAAACATATCTGAGCATCTAGCTCAATGCCTGCTACATTGCTTAGTGCTCAACACACAAGTTGTTAAGTGAAGAAATGAACTAGGACTCATCTTGAAAGTGAGATAAATGCTGCCTGAGAAGTGTCAGGGGAAGAATAGAAGAGTGTCTAAAGAGAGAGGGACACACAGTCAACACAATGGTGTTCATAATGCACCTCGTGTGTTAGTTTGCTTGGGCCGCAGTCATAAAATACGGGGGGGGGGGGGGCTTAAACAACAGAAACTTATTTCTCACAGCAAGGTGGACTTCAACCTGAGTCCCCTTCTTTTGACTTTTAGACGGCTACCTTCTTACTGCATCCTCACACAGGAAAAAGTAAGATTTTCACTGTATCTTCTGAAAAGAGCATTAATCCTGTCCAATCAGGGCCCCACCCTTATAACCATATCTAACTTTAATTACCTCCATAGAGGCCCTATCTTCACATGTAATCACATTGGGGGTTGGGTCTTCAATGTATGAATTTTTGTGTGGAGGGTGCGGTGGGACACAAACAATAAGTCTATTTTTATAACTAGATATTATTCATGGTTTGTAGATAGATAGGTAGGTAGATAGATAGATAGATAGATAGATAGATAGATAGATAGATAATCCTAGTTGCAAATGTGTCCCATCTGCAGTGGAAAAACAGCTCCTTTTGTTATGAATCCTGATCCAAAGAATGTTGCTGGGATCCAGATCTACCTGGCTGGAATCAATTGATTTGATCCAGTAATTCTTACAACTGATCCTAAAGAGATTTTCCTGTTGTTTTGTTTTTTTCTTTTTTCTTTCCCTTCCCTTCCCCTCCCCTCCCCTCCCTTCCCCTTCCCTTTTCCCTTCCCCTGTCTCTTATCCTTCCCTTCCCTTTTTCTCCTTTTTCTCTTCTCTTCTCTTTTTTCCCTTTTCTTTTTTAAAAATTCACTTAACACTATTGGTAATGACTGAATGTGCTTAGGCTGCAGCTTGCAAAGAAATTTCATGAGTAGAAGGTTGTCAGGCACTGGAATGCATTAGGGAGGGATTTGTGGAAACTGATTTACTTTTCAATTAGATTAGATGATTATCTGCTTATGCTGCTATAGGTGTGGCTTTGCCTTAGGTGGGGGGATAGCCCAGATTTCCTTTCAAGTTTCTTGTTGGGCTTAATGCTCTCTGACTAGAATTAAAAAATTCACATTTTCAGGACTGTTTAAAATTTTTTCCTCTTCCATCTCCTAGAAATAGTTTGTGGAAAATAAGACAGATTCAGAAAAAGGTATTGGTATAATGTTGTAAGAGAAGACACAGAAGAACAGAGGCTTCAGATAATTAATGAAAATATTATATACTGAATAATCCTTAGAGGCATAAAAAGTCATTATTGATTGTTTTTATTTTCCTGAAGAAACGACAGTAATATGTCTTTTTCTCACCAAAATACTCTTAGGTACACAGGTGATAGGGGTTCGTTTGGTCTCTGTATTTTGATAATATTATTTAACTTCTTTTAGTCACCTTCCTTCTTCCATTGTTTATTTGGCATATACGTTTGAACTTTTCAAAAATGATCTAAGTACAGAAATAACCTAAGGTTTAAGAATGGCAGTTAACTGGGCTGATGGAAATGGCAAGGCCATGTAACAGTCTACCTCTCCCTAGGAGCAGAGAGGGAGGAAAAAAAGCATTTGATTTTTAAAAATATAACATGTATTTAGTCATAGTAGGAATATTTATTTGCTTTTCTTTTTTTTGGCCAATTTTAAATGAGCACTTCTATATTTCTATAATGTTCACTGGGAAATTTGTTCCCCTAAGGCCGGAAGTCTGGGCCAGAGGCAAAACCTTTGAAGTCTGTCTCCTTTCTTCCTTTTACATTAAAATAAATCAAAACAAAACTGTAATCCTTTTTTTATATTTGACAGCCATGGAGCATTGCTCCACCCTATGCCAGCCAAACCACTCTGTCTCACTTGAACTGAGAGATTTTTAGGGCTGCCTTTTTCTAAGGGGCATACAGACCTGATCAGAAGCAGCCATAGGGGGGATAAGTAACTGCCAAACCCCAAGCGCAGCCTGTGATATTTGGATTCATAGGCTGCATCATATCTTCCCCTTTTACTGAATAGGATGCTCCACTTACCTGGGGCTTAGAGCCTTCTTGCTGTCCCTAAGCTCTTTAGTTAGACTTGCTAGTGTAGGTCCATAACTGTTCTATATAATAATCACAGAGCAAAGATTCTTTGGGTGATTTGAGCTGTAAATATGAGGAATCTGGGTGGCAAACCTGTGTATGGTCACTCAGATCCTTTGGAGGTTACCAGTGCTGAACTCCATACATATAAGGGGTTTGAGCCAGGCCATTAGAAAACCTGCTTCCAAACTTCCCCTTTCCCCCCTCTTTTTGAAATGAGTTTATTTTTATGTTTTAAACATGATCTTTTCTTTCCATAGACAAATACAGATACAGAAATAGCTGTAAAGCTCGGGTACGCCTTTTATTTTGTCAGAGCAATGCAGAACACTGAAAGTGGATGTTCTGGAAGAGTTGCCCCTACCCTGCTCCCCCAGGCAAAAACTGATGGCAGTCATTTCTTCATGAAGGTCCTTGAGTTTGCAGCTTTAGTAAAACCAACCCTCTCATGCCATTCAGTATGCCATTACAACATCCATCTTTAAATAATACACTAAAGAGAAAAACACCTTGTTTAACATTAGTTTATTTTAGAGACTATACAAATAACAAAATTATGTTCTAGGTTAAAACAAAAAGCCGCAACAACACACCCTATCAGCACTTTTCTTCTGGGGGAAGTGGGCCAGATGTTTAAGCAATATTGTGGGTTCCATGCACGCCGCGGTGCTTGGAGACCTTGGGAAAGAAATCATGTCTGCACCCCTAGTGTTTCACAGTTTTAGACCCCTGACCTAGAAACACTTTAAACAGATGTTTAGTTCAAGGGATTTATGTCGACATTGAAATTTTTTTTTTTTCCTTTGGAAATGGCTGCCTCTAAAATTCTGGAGCTTTTTACTAGAAAAATTACCAGGAAATAACTTACAACTTTCTAGTTTCATGCTGAAACTGTTGTGGTGCAAAAGGAAACAAACAACCGACCACCTCATTAGCTGTTTTGATATGTATGAATATTTTGTTTTCCCCATTCTCAGTTCTGTGCATGGTGATTATACACTTTCCTCAGTTAAGAGTTTACTAGAAAAGATAACAGAAGAACCCTATAGAGTACAAACCAGCATAAATTATAGCTTCTTTTTTTTTTTTTTTCCTCATCTAATCCTCTTTCCCCTCCTCCTTCACTCCCTCCTTCTCAAATCACATTCTGCTCTTTCTCCCAGAAATGATTTTGCCCAAGTCTGATTCTGGTGTGGCGTTCACTCCATAGCTGGGGTCACTCAGAAATGATGCGTTGCATCATAGCTGCCAGTATAAAAGTGTTTATTTCATATCTGAAATGTTTTCGTGTGCATTTGCTCTGCTTTGACTTGCAGAGGGAGAAAGAAAGTAGTTTTACTGGAGGCAAAACAGCCACCTGTGAAAACTAATTGCATACGTAGGTAGAGGTTTGATGGTATCTCTGGGAGGGATCCAGCAGGAAGAAAGTAAATGTTCTTAATCTACAAGGAAATCACATGTGTGCCAAACTGACCCTCCTCATCAAAATCAGGATTGAAAAAGCCCATCAAATTGGTGGCTTATGCTTAATAGGTAGAAGTGTGGGGAGGGAGCGAGAGGAAGATCCCTCAGAAGGCAAGTACAGTTCATGCCAGTGAACTGTGCACATATATGAAAAATGACAAACATGAGAGTTAACTAAACTGCCTCACTAAGGGCTGATGTGTGACATGAATGTCCTGTAGTTACAACAAAAGTTTGAGATATAGCTGCTTTTGAGTTCCTTCTGTCTTCCCTTTCATCAAGTTTTTCTTTTCAGTCTTAATTCTGCTGTCTTGGCTTTTTTATTTTCTCTTTTCTTGTTTTGATCCCAGCAATCTAGTATCCTCAAGTATTTGTTCAAAAGGCCAAGAGGTACAATGATGGAAAGGTAGAAACCAAGGATGCAGGCTATCTTTTGTCACCATCCGTATAGCTCTCTGAATTGACAAGTTTAGAAAGAGTAGGTCTACTGGGGCCTTTCTGGGTACCCACTAATAAGCACGTTGCTTCTGTCTGAACCTGATATAGAAGACAGATCTGTGACTAGTCTTCCAGATGGCAATATCTGAGTTAACCTGCAAAATTCTGTATTTTGCCTGTCATTCTAGGTAGAAATCAGTATAGTCTCAGTATTAGATTTGTTCAACTAACACACCTACTTCTTCTTTTTTTTTTTTGGTCTTAGTTGTGCAGCCAGAAGGGTTTGAAGCATGTATCCACATGCAAGTGACTTTTCTAAATGGCTGTCTTCCATGGGAAATCAAAACTCTAGCGAGGAGGGAAAGTTCCTAGCATTTCAGGCACCCCTGAGGTTGAAGGAGATTTGGGGGAAAGTTAGGTGATACTTCCAGGAACCCAATAAAAATCTTTAGAAAGTGACAAAGGAGTTTTATAAAAACTATGTAAACTAAGTAAGAACATGCATTGAAAGGAGATTTATATGACTTTAAAAGGAAGCAGTTTTGTCTGGATGACTGTGGACACATTTCCAAATGTCCAGGGTGACCTATAGTCAGCACTAAAATGGGCCCTCAGTGCATTCTCACAGTTGTTGAGTCACCCAGGAGAGTGTGGGTGAGCAGACGGGTGGCTGGCTCTCTGGAGGCTCCATTGCCTCTAGTTTTCTCTGTGTGGGATGTAACTGGATCCATATCTCTGAAGTTCATGGCGTCTCACTTACCTCAATGCACTGTGGCTTCCCCCTATCCCCACCCCCGTACCCCAGCCCCCAGTGTCTTATAGGTTCTCCAGGACCCAGCAGTTCTATCCTGCACCTGTTAATAAAGAGCTCCCTCCAGAGCCTCCCACTTTAAGCTACAGTCTAGGCTGTTCTATAAAAGCTAACTTTGAGGGAATGTGAATCTATCTGGAGGCTCTATGGGATGCCTAGCTCTCAAATTCAACCCCAGTTGAGTAAATACCTGGTTTTCATCAATACCATTCCTACCGAACAACTGTCCAACTTTAATATATAACAGTGTCTCTGGACAACCTTGTTCCAGCGCCTAAACCTGAGGGCCCTCATTTATGGGAGAAATTCTTCTCCATGATAGATAGGTCTTGCCCAGGTGCCATCCACCATCACGTCCAGCTTATTTCCACGATGGCAAGGAACTTAGACCATTCTGATCTATACTAGTCCCTTGACATTTATGGGAGACTTGCCCAAGGATGATTTTGAGTTTTTAAACCTATAGGTGGTCCTTTGAAATATAATTTCCTCTCAAGGCATCTGTATTTGGCCAAGAACCACCCTTCCAGGCACCTCTTCATTTTCTTTTCTCTTCCGGCACCATCCCAAGTGATTGACTTTTCTTTCAGTGGCTTTTTATTTTTAAACAAAGAAACAATGTTGTTACTCCATGAGCTTTCTATGTAATAATGAACAAAGGAGAATAACAAAGCCACTCTGAGATGGGGCTGTTGAATAGTTGGCCAGGTTCACATAATACCTGTGATTCCCTGCAGCCTTGCATGCCTGTGATTCAAATTTGTCCTCAGCAAAACTACAAACATGAATATAGAACTCTCCTTCTCTCCTGATAGGACTTTTAATACTTCATGAGCCTGAGAACATGGTTTGGGGGAACACTAGTGTTCAGTATGACACCCCCCCAAATGAAGGCAGGTGCTAGAAAGAAGGTATAGTGAAAGGAGCCATAGATGGTATGTTTGTAAATCCTGGAGCTCAATTTTAAGTTCAGCAAGTAAGTGTATTTGTGCATGTGTACATGTATGTTTATGTCTATACTTTTTATGTTTCTGTGAGATATACTTTAAAATGGAGTGACACCCTTACCACTCTAACTAACGAAGTCGTGGTGTAAGACTTAAAAAAAAAAAAAAAAAAATGTACTTGGGGCCCTGGCCAGGTTGCTCAGTTGGTTGGAGCATCACCCTATATATGGAAAGGTTGCAGGTTTGATCCCTAGTCAGGGTACATACCTAGGTTGAGGGTTCAGTCCCTGGTGGGAGTATGTAAGGGAGAATACCAATTGATGTTTCTCTTTTTCTCCCTCTCTGCCTTCCTCTCTCTTTAAAATCAATAAATATACCCTTGGCTGAGAATTAAAAACATGTGTTTAGGAGATGAAGGTGTAATAGGAAAGTAAATAGCTGAAATAGGCTGTTTCTCAAAGCAGTTGCCTAGTTCAATTGAATGTTCAGCAAAATCTGGTTTGAAATGAGTTCTTCACCCAGAACAAGCTAACAAATATGTAGCTGGTAGTAGCAGCAGTTTTGTGCCACTTCTGTGTCCTGGGCAGGAGAGGGCCCTGGCAGGAGAACGGGTTGGGAAGGCATCTCTGAGCCGCGTACCCCTGATGTATGGAATGTTCTCCGATACTTGCACAACATCCCGTTCTCACCCACCACCATTGCTCTTTGAGTGGAAAGGCTGAATTATTCAGCATAATCTTGAAAGCATTGTTCCCTTACTAATAAGCATCCAAGGTTACTGTTGGTTAAATTGCATGTTGGAATCAATTGCCCTGTTAGATCAGAGCCTCTATACAAGTAGTAAGTCTGAGTGAAAGTTCTCAATAATGATAAGCAGTACCTTTGCTTCCAGTCAATTTATATTCTAAAATGAGTCATCAAAGAGGTTCTTTTACAGCTTACTATGTCCACAAAAGAACACTCAAGATGCTTGACAGCAACACCACTGCCACTAGAAATGTAAATGGAGAAAGAAAAAAGCCCACGCTATTCAAACAGTTTAGTAAATTGAATTATTATAACAAAATCTAATTATAGGAGATACTGACATAATGCTCTTTAAAAAGCATCCCTTAAATAAGCTTATCTTTCTTTAGCACTGCAACAAATAATTCTGCCTACGTGTATTAATAAATCCAAAGACAAAGACACCATAGAAGGTACATTGTGGTGTTATTCTGGAATTATCTCTTTGTTACTGAAAGATTTTTGAGGTTTTTATTCTTGTTTACTCAGGACCAAGAGAGGCACTTGGGGAATTCATGGTCTAACTAATATGCAGCTTTTGAGAGCCACCTCCAACCTGCTCACAGTTTGTTTGTTTGTTTGTTTGTTTGTTTTTTACATCTGTGCAGTGACTGGAATAGGCATATCAGTCACTTGGTGTTCATCACATCCTGGGACTGTACTCAGTTATGTATTAGTATCACCTCATTTAATATTCACAATAACCTTGTTTTTATTCTCATTTTACTGTTGAGGGGCCTGAGGCTCTGTGCTTTATTGACTTGCCTGCCCAGGGCCAAACAACAAGCCAGGTTTAGGACTAGGGCAGGGTGGCTTGGGAGACCTTGGTGTTAAACGAGGATAGCCTAGTATACGAAAGTGACTGAGTGTTTGTTACTAGTTTGGCCCTTCCGACAGGTGCGCCTGCTTCTAGGCCAGGTCAAGGCAGCTTGGCTGTCTCGTTTCTGCTTAGCTCTGATGTGGCAAAGCAGAATCTCCTCAGAACTGTGGAGTGCAAAGCCAGGTCAAACTGAGCCAGGGTGCCTTAGTTCCTGGTTCTGTTTAGGAGGCAGGTGTTTGGAAATGAACAGCCTGAGAATGCTGTGCTGTCTCTTCAGGTTTTGAAGAGTGCCTCTGGTGCAATGTTGGAGGGACTCACCCTGTACTTGGGTCCTTCTCATCCTTCTCACCCAATTGGCTGGCCCCTTGGGTTTAATTTTATGAGCTCATGGCAATAAGGTAGCCTTGATTCTCATGATTCTGTAACTGTGGCTGCCAAACAGGCTAGTGTTTCTAAAATGTGTTAATAGTCTGGCAGATTCTCTTCCTTCTTGGAAGTTAGTAGACTGGAGACAGGAATATTCATTTCTTTTCTTTCCTTCTTTCTTTCTCTTTTTTTCTTTTGTTCTCTTCTTCTTTCCTTTTTTTCTTTATTTCTCTTTCTCTCTGCCCTTCCTGGTTTTTCTTCTATCTCATTTTCCTTATATGTCTTCTTCTTAATTTATAGCAAATAAATTGGTAATATGGGCCAAAGAGAACATTTTCTTTGGGAGGGAATGCGTCTAATTGAATTGGTAGGGAAATATTTATTTCTAATATGCAGAATGCATATTTCTATTATGCAGTATGGTTAATAAATATTTTTATTGGTCACAATTTTTCCCCCTTTACAACTGCATTTTGGTATGAGTTGAAACATGGAAACTGAGATTATTAAGACAAGAAACTCAGTAAGAACTCTATCATTCACAAATTTAACTTCTCTGGAGTTTGGTGGATGTTTTTGTGGGTTTAGAGCCTCTGGAAAAAGCAGGTCAAAATAAATATTTTTAGTAACACAGGGTAAATGTTTCATATTATTCTCACAATAGCCATACGATGGCAGGTACCATTATTAGTTTCACTTTACATGAAGCAAAGGGAATTTCCACAAGTAAGAGGAGAAGTACAGGGACATTTCAGGAATAAAGGGAAAAGTAAAGGACTTTTCAAGATCACACAGCTAAAAGGTGGTAGCTATAGATCAGGTACTTTGATCCCAGAATCTGTGTAGCTCATTACTTCTGTATGAGCATGGTGGGAAGAAGGGGATGAAGAGCCCTTGGAATCTGGAGCTAACTTGAACAGGATGGAATTAAATCCAAGGTTTTAGAAGGTAGTTAGGCAGTTATTAGGTTATTTATCATAAATGACATTCTCATTATCAATGAAATATTCAACAAAATATACGAAAATTCATCTTTGAGTTGGGGTGTTGAAAGGCAAGCTTTAATAATTTTGAGAAATTTCTCCATACCCTGGTTGTTTCATCAATAAAAGTGAATCATAATATTATGTTGTCTTTTAAAGGATGTTAGGAGGGTAATCTGTTACCACCTTTAAATTATTTTTTACAAATTGAAGCATATACATGTCCTCATTAATTGTATTAAATCTGATTCTTACCTTTCATAGCTGGTCATCAGTATGTGTTGTACTTTTCATGATGCTAGGTTATCATTCCTACCCCTATCCCAAGTCACTGACCACAAGACCATTTAAATGAGAACAGTACAAAGGTCTGTTCCCAAAGTATCAAGCCAATATCAATATAATTAAAATAGTTTGCATGGCTGATACTTTCAGGACAGACCTCATAGAATAAGGCAAAGTTAGTTGCTCAAAGTCATTGATATGTATTATGATTGAGGTTTAGTCCCTATGTGATTTTGCACAAAAGATATGTCATTAGTGTGTTAACAGTAGAATATTTAACAAATTCAGCATGGTTCTTTTTTAGTTGTTGAACAAAAAGTACCCAAGACTTGACTCCTCATGGGTTAGCCAAGTTTATTTCATTTTAAAGTCTGGAAACAAGGTTTGTACTTTCATATACTAATGGTTTGAGGCTCATAACTTAAATGAGTTTGCCTGAAGAGGCTTGAAAGATTATTATTATTACTTAGCTCTCTAGCCCTTGACTAACAAACACATATACACACATATGCATGCACACACTTATGTGGATATATATTTGTGTGTATATGAGTTAAACACACATGTACATGCACACACACATATATATACATATAGACACATGCACAGAATTCCAACCAAGCAGCATAGAAGAACAGAGAATCATGGATACAGAGAGCATTTTGAGGTGCTAGATGGGAGGAGGTGTGGGGGAATGGGTGAAGAGGTGAGAGGATTAAGAAGCACAAATAGGTAGTTACAGAATAACCATGGGGATGTAAAGTACAGTATAGAAATGGAGTAGCCAAAGAACTAACACACATGACCATGGACATGAACAATGGTGGGAAGGATTGCCTGAGGGAGTGGGGGGTGCTGGGTAGAGGGGGGCAAAAGAGGGAAAATCAGGACAACTGTAAGAGCATAATCAATAAAAAATCATTAAAAATGTAAAACAAGCCTTACTGAAATGGAGAAATGATTCTATTTTTGGTGAGACATTAATAAGCATGCACTATTGAAATTACTGATCTCAGATACCTGTGTGCTATTATAAACATTGGCATTCTAGCAGATGAGCTTTGGGTTAGTGGAAGGCCTTTGAATGGCTATTAGAGAATGATGGCACTGGAGTGCTGTAAAGTAAATTAACCTCATCAGTTTACTTTGATTCAGCAAACAGTCGTTGAGTGCAAGTCCCCAAAGACATAAGTCCCCCAGCTTATGTGCTTATGTCTGGTTGAGGAGATAGGATCAGTAAGTACTTTAGGACTGTATCAGGTTGGTCCTCAAGAGAAGAATGAATATGGAGCTACTGAGATGTGCTGGAGTGACTCACAGCTGGCTGTGGGGAAGGATGCAGCTCCCAGTGAGAAGTGGTATTTTTGATTGACCTCAAGAAATGGGGTTTTCAGGTGTCTGAGGGGCATTTAGACCAGAAGAACAGCCTGAGCAAAAGTCAGAGGTCAGGAAAATGCAGGAGCAGTTTTACAGTGTGACTGGAATGCGGAGCCCACAGTTGGACCAGACACAGAGAGAGCAGGGGGCCGTATGGGAAAAACCGATTGAGGTGAATTCATGGAGAGCCTTGAATGTTGTCTTGAGAGATTTGTGTGAATTCCTCAAAGGTATCTAGAAGCAGCTCCCAGGATGTTATTTATTCTCAAAAGAGAATTTCGGGCAACTGCACTTAATATATTTTATTTGTGCATTATTTCTTTGCTGAGAAAACCTCCTTTGGTTTTTCCTTTCTCTTTTTTAAGGAAGGTGATATTCTAGTCAGAGAAAACCATATCTGCAATACCTACAAGCTGTGTTTTCTCTGCACATTGTCAAGAACTGTCAAATTATCCAGTTTCAATCTAATTGGTGGTGACCACTTAGTCCCTTTGTACCAAAGAACTTGTTTCTAGCGAGGTCTTTTTAATTTCAAACATTTGTTAGTTCCTTAAAGATGTTATGTTAAAGGTATGATATGATAATGCCTTGAGAATGAAATAAAAGACCAGGACAAAAGGCAACTTGAATAGTCAAAGATGAGCTATAACCATCAGGGGAAACTAATCTTAGCACCTGATTTTGATTGAATAACTAACTGGTGATAACATTGGCTTTGAATTGTTGCCAATCTGCTTAAAATACTTTTTTTTATGGATGGAATGAATGAAAATTATAAAGCATTGATGTGAAAATAATTTTTTTTTGGTCTGCTTGTCCTTCTTAATAACCTTCATTCCCTTTCCTTCCTATCTTCCTCCTAGCCATCCATCGGTCTCTCATTCTTTCTCCCTCTCCAGCCTTTTCTTATTGCACAATTTCCTTGACAGATTGATCTCTAGTTGAAAAAGTTTACCTGAATTCCCTACAGATGATTGTCATAGGCATAGCCTTTAGCTGCAAAGAGATAGAAAGGATATTATTTCCCATCAGCAAAGCTGTGGCAGAGAGGGACAGGTAAAGCTTTATCAGTAAATCCTAAGACATCTTGTTCTCATAATTTTGTCCTTAGTCACTTTGTTGAGAGACTTCCCCAAGGTAACATTTAGTAAGAATGTAACAGTAGTTAATAATTATGAATTCATTCACTCATTCATTCATCACACATTTACTGTCTTTTATGCTAATATACAGTTAATGGAATTACTACATTGCTCTATTTTTCTTTTGAATGTTGAAACTAAAGCAGTTTTTGTTTTCTTTTAAAAATGAAATGTTTAAAAATCATGATAATTCTTATGTTACTACACATTCTTTCTCAGGAGTTAAAACTTTCCTACTTTATTTACTGACATAAAAAAAAAGGATGAAAAACTATAAGTATAATGATGCCAAAGAAAAATCTATGTATACAATTTTCAAATTTGTAAATATTTAAGATTTAATTTGTTTAAAATGAATTTTTAAAATTAACTCATCATAGATAGATCTCATAGTGCCCTAAGAAAGTAGTAATAAAGGGAAAAATGAGAAGCAATTCAAGGTACTCTAAATATTGGGAAAGATGTTCAAGGCTTTGAAAGTGGAGTCCACTGGCTACATTAACCCTTTTGTTATCTCTGGCCTTTATCATTTCTCCTCAAGGAAGAAGAGTTAAAAAGTGGATCTTACTTTTAATTCTGTGCTTTAAGTGTTGGGGAGTAAAATGGATTCTCTCATTGGGACATAAGGTTAACCACAGTTTTAAAAGCTGGCTGCCCATTAAGTGCATGTATACTTGCAAATCCTGTACCAACTAAAAAATCACCAGGTAGATGTAAAAATTAATTACTGCCTTACTGCCTTCCAAAGGTGTGGACACAGGTGGATAAAGCTAACTAAATCTTCCAGCATTTGTGTAGCTTGCCTATTAAACCTCAAGTCATGTAATATAACTGAAAGCCAAAGCCCATTTTTTGTTGTTTTCCTCTGTAGCTGGTTAAGTATAAAAATCAGACCTGTTGGTTTTGGGCTGTAAGCCTGTCTGGTGAGCCTGAGTAATTCCTGTTCACAGAATGGACTGTGGTGTGCAGAATGCAGTTCAGGATATGTGTGGCCGGAACTGACAAGCTGGGATTAGCCGCCCTCCTGTAGGAGGCTCTGGAGGCCCCTGGACCTGGGTGAGAAGGCAAGCACCTCGGTGTGTCTGTGACCCCTAACAGTGAGGTTCCAGCCTCCCTTGCTTTACTGATACCACTCACAGTAACCTGACTGACTGGTTATTCTGGTCAGGAGAAAATAGCACTGACATCATGTGATTCTGGCAAAGTAAACCACATTGGAACTTGGCCTTTGAATACCCAAGGGGCTGGCAGCAATCTCGGGGGTTGGCTGGGAGCCCCATTGAGTTCACTAGTAATCAGTTGACTGCTGAGCTGGACAAGCTGCCCTAGTTTTTCTGACAAGCTCTGTCTAAAAGAATGATGGGCATTCTGCCATTAGGATTTTTTAGCAGAGTTGCTAAAGATTAACTGTTTAGCTACTGTACATACATCATGTCCTTTGCCATGTGTTACTATGCCAATTAGATAAAACTTTGGTGGGATGGTTCCAATTCCTCATTCAGTTATTGTATGGAGTCCCTTTTGTGTACAATGAACTTCTATAGGCAAGGAAAAACGCTCTAAAGACCTCTCTACATATGTTTCAAAAGAATGCCAGAGAGTGGGTTTTTCTAGTTTGTTTTTTTTCAACAAAATGTTATCATTGAAATTATGCAAAATTTCAGATGTCCCATCCTAATCATCCTTTGAAATATATATCATCTAAGAGAAATCTTTGAGAAATGCTGAACATTTTATATTATTTATTATGACAGATGTATCCATGCATATTCTTTCCAATAAAATTAGATAATTTGGAGTATTCTAGAAGAAAGGAGGTATTTGTAATCAGTATGTCATAGTTCAGAGAAACCAGTTCTTGGGATAAACTCGACTTCTCAGTGTGCTTCTTGGTTCTTTTACCAGAAAGGGTGATAGCTTTGTAACTTTGTTCTTTCTCTCACATAGTTAGAATAAAATACAATTGTAGAGTTAAATAGGTTGATCAAAAAAAAAAAAAATGTATGCTGTACTCCAGGTGATGAATTTAACATGCTTAATCTTGCTTTATGCTGGAATTTTTCATTTTGCATAGATGGCTATGACAGCCTGGATCCAACACCATAGTTCTATGAAAGGCTTTAGCACCCCTTTACACCATCAGATGGCGGTGGGGATGGCCCTGCAGTGGGAGTGCAGTCCTGGTGGTCTGTGGTATGTTTTGGTCCATGCTTGGGAGCGCTAACATTGAAACCATAGGTTTCTTCCTCTTGAGTCCAAACTTTAATTCTACCTCCTCTTTGAGCTCTTCTTCCAAAAAGCCATATTTAAGGAATGGTACAAATTCTCTCTCATGTTCAAGAGGGTTGCAACATTAGTGACCTGGGGTCATTATTGTCCATCAGAGAATTTATATAAAGGAAGCAGAAGAAGAACATACATGCAGATATTTTTAGTGGACATTTCTCATTCTGCACACCTCTTGTCTCTTCCCCTTGCATGACCATGCTTGCCAGGCTGTGCCTTCAAACAGAGCCTCCTCCGTGGCAGAGCTGTATGTCCAGAGTGACAGCCTCTCATGTGCAGAGTTAAAGGACATTTTTGGTGAGTTTTTAATTTGGCCCGTCACCCTAAGACTTATCAAGAGAAGATAAAAGCCACTCAGGGGTTTTGAGTAAGGGTTTATTAACAGGGTAAACTTTTGGATATGTTTACTCCTATTGGGTGTAGTTTGGAGGAAGGAGCCAGTAAAAAATACCCACAAACCTGTGGCCTTCCTGATATTCCTGCCTGGTTGAAGAATTTACCTGTCTCCGCTCTGTGTGAGGATAGTATCTGTGCCCCCTAGGCCCTCATTTATCTCAAGAAAGGGTTTGGGGTGGTGATGGAGGCTATAGGTGTTGTGGAATTACCGTTTCTCCTTCTTTGCTTCTCCCTTTCCCTCTTGCCCCCTCATTCCTTCCTCCTCCTTCCTTTTCTTTCCACTCTCTTTCCTCCCTTCTTCTCTCTTTCTCCTCCTCCTTTTTAAGAAAAGCAAAACTGAATGCATGAACAAGTGGAACAGCAGATTGATGTTTCTCTCCCTTTCTCTCTCTCTCTTCCCCTCTCTCTGAAATCCACATCTACGCTTGCCAGACAGTGCACAGCGATGTCCAGAAACTGGTCCTGCACTCAGGAGTGTCTGTTCTAGTGGTACAAAGATGCCTCAGATTAAATGATCACAGATATAAACACAGAATGAACGATCATGGTACATATTTTGGTGAAAAGGTAATTGATGATAGATGGACATAAAAAAAGGGAGGGGAATCTTATCATACCATTTCCTGGGAGTCTTATCATACCATTTCTTTGGGAAAATCTGAGATAGAATCTCAGCTCCCCAACTTCCTATTTAAACTTGAGCAATAAACTTAAGCTCTTTGAGCCTTAATTTCCTTATCAGTAAAATGGAGATAATCATATCTACTCCCCAGCATTTATATGTGATTGAAAATACTAAATTTGAAACATTTAGTTGACACAGGAAGAATTTAACAAAGCTATTTCTTACATTTGTTAATGCTATAATTCAGTGAACTAAATTGGGGTTGTCTGATGGGTTTTCCCCCTGTCATGTTAAAATGCCACTGGCAACCTAGTTTTGTGCAAACCCCCTGTCTTTCCAGAATCAGTCTATAAAAATGTTTTAAGAAGTTAAACAATGTCTCCAGCAGACTTGGTGCTAATATGGTCACCCCCATAGTTTTATCCACTAAGCTTACTACCATTTTTGGTATATAATAACCCATTGACATTTCCTGGTAAATGCTGCTTATTATAGCTTTCTCTCCTTCCTAACTTTACTTTCTGTTTACTTTCAGGGGTCCTTCCAGTCACTGAAAGGTGTCAAATTATTTCTGGCATTTGGGTTGTGTATTAATTGCAGGTGTCAGAAACTGAAGTCATGTGGACTGAAGGGAGAAAGGGAGGTTACTGGCCGATGCAGTTGGAAAGTTCAGTTCCTTTTCAGGCAGAGCTTGACTCAGGTGCTCTGAGGATGAGTGGCTGGCCTGCTTCCTAAGCTGCCCTCTTTATTACTTTCCTACTCAGGCAGCCTCTCTCTTCATGGTGGTGAGCTCAAGGTGTAGGTTCTACCCGCAGAGCAACCCCAATGGGGGGAAGCTGTTGCCTTCTCTACTGTGCCAGCCAGAGGTCCTAGGCTGGCTGTCATTGAGCCACCCAGAGCCCACCACTGAGGAACCAATGCAAATTTCTCATTGGAAAGCCTCCTGCGGGCTTTTGGAGCCGGGGGATGAGAGGAAGGCACCCCAACAACATGATTGAAGAAATTGGGGCTGAGTGGCTCCCTAGAGGAAAATTAATATGTTATGATTACAAGGAAGTAGTGTGTGTGTGTGTGTGTGTGTGTATATATATATATATAATTGCATCAAAACAAAACAAGCAATTAGGCAAAAATCTACTATCGATAAACTACATCATTGCTGTTCCTGCCTGTAGTTTAGTTGTTGATGAGGTGACATCTAGGCATGATGATCTAGCTACTAATTATTGAGTCTTACCTCTCTGACAGGCAGTGACCTCCATATTTTTGCATCTTATTTCTGATGTTCACAGTAACCCTACAAGGTAAGAATTAAAATCCTTGTACAGATTAGGAAACTGGTATCTGAAGAAATTTTATCACTTTGTTCAAAGCTTCCCAGCCAGTCAGCGGTGGAGGCCCCCAGCTTTCCTGCTCTGAAGCCCAGCTTTGATTGTCACGCTGCCCTGCTCTCGGGGTGGCTCTCCAGGCCTCAGGCAGTGCAGGCACCTGCACGTGCCACTTAGGCCAAGGTGACTGGCACATTTTCCTGTGGGAACTGGACTAGGCTTCTTTTCCAGGGCAGGGTTCTGAAAGCCAGGACTTTAAAATCCTGCTCCAGGCAAGGTCACCAACTCTCCTGCATTAATGGATGACTCATGGAAGGCCTGGTATCCTTTATGTCTCCCTAAAGTGGTGACAGTACTGTTACATTGTTGGGAGATTAATCGGTTTGTTTCAAAAATTGTATGTAGTAAGCATCACACCAGAGATTTAAAAACTCAGGCCCACCACTGCTCACGGACCGCTCTAGTTCTTTTGCCTGGGGCCTGTGTTTTAGTTACCAACCCTCCCCTATCTGTCCTTCCCCTTCCCCCGCATAATGACACCAACTGGGTGGCACCAGACATTCATTTTCTCATCAGCCTGGAGGCAGGAAGTCAGAGATCAGGGTGCGTAGTCCTCTTTGGGTTCCAGTGAGAGCTCTGTGCCTTGCTTGCAGGTGGTCACCTTCTCCTCATGGTGTCCTCCATGGCAGAGTGTGAGCACTAGCTCTCTGGAGTCCCTTCTTATAAGAATGCTAATCCTATCTACCATACATCACCGCTCCCTATGACTGCATTTAACCTTAATTACCTCCATAATGCCTGTATCTCTAAATCCAGTCATGCTGGAGGGTTAGGGACTCAATGTATGAATTTAGGGGAGAAACAGTTCAGCCCACAGTGGGATATTAGTAGTTTATAAGAACCATGTATCTACATTGCTGTTTTTCTTTACCCTTAAGGCCTGTTGATGGTGCCAAATAAGAGGACCTGGTGTAGGGAATTTCCTAATACTTATTAATTTTGGCTTAATTAATTTTAAATTTCTCTTTAAGTTCCCAATTAGAGCAAAATATTTTAGAGAATGAGAAGACAAACATATGGGCAGTTAGTCTATAAACTCATGGGAGATGTGTGAAAATAGGGATATTAACAAAGGGTATGAAAGCTCAGAGGAAGAAATAATCCATGGTCAGGGAAGATTTTAAAAAGTGCAATTAAATGTTGATTTCACAGGGCAAATGGGATTTGACAGAGTGTAGGGCAGAGAGGTATTCCAGGGGCTGGGACACAGTCCTGTGTGCAGCTGCGACAGCTTGCTGTATCTGAGGCAAGGGGCTGTGGGGAGCCGGGAAGCTGCTCCCCAGCTAACTGAGTCAGAATTTGGAGTCCCTCAAGTGCCTTGCCCATCCAAGGTACTGGGATTTTATTCCTGAGGCAGTGGAAAGTCCTTGAAGAGTCTATGGAAAAGGGGATGTGTCACAGTTAGGTCTGGGTTTTGAACAGACAAATTTTAAAAATGATCAGTTCAATTTAGAGGATAGAGAGCCTGGAGTTGCAGGCCTAGCACATGCTGTTCCTTCTCAATGTGCATCCACCAAACTTCTCTTCTTCATCAAAATGCTGTTCTGCAGCAGAGTCCATAGTAAAATTATTCCTGACCCATCCAGATGGAAGAATCACTTCCTCCTTGGTCTTCTATAATTTATGTGTGCCTATTATGACTTATATAACATCATAGTGTCATTATGTATTTACGTGTCTCTCCACTACTTGACATGAAAGACCTTGAGGCAAGGCTATATATTTTTTGTTTTGGTTGTTGTTGTTTCCTATTTTGCATTCCAAGTGTATGGTACTTGGCACATCCTAGGTGCTCTGTTTTTATTTGTTGAGCAGAGCTAAGCTTTACTAAGGCTCTTGTAAAAGTTAGGAGAGGAGCAAGGAAGATATTGAAAGATTGCATTGGGAGAAATAGAAAAGGGAAGGCATAGTATGGGTGTAGGGAGAAGGAGTTGGGGATGATTTTGAGGTTTCCACCTTGGTCATCTGGGCAAATATTAATTCCCTTAACAGGGACAAGGAGCATGAAAGAACCAGAGTTTAGAGGTGAGAGGAGGAGTTTGGTTTTTCTTTTGGTTGCTTAGGGGCATTCCAAGTGATGGCGTCCAGCAGGCAAGTGAAAATACAGGTCTGAATTTAGCTTTGTTCTTAGCCCAAACCTTTGAAGCAAAAGACTTGATTGCAATTCCAGAGGGTGAGAAAGTGGGCCAAGCATGTAGCTTTGGGAATACTGACCGTTTAAAAAAAAATGATAGAAGAATTGGAATTAACAAGGGAGAATGGAAGTGGTGAGAAGTTAGGGAAGTGGGAGAATCAGGACAGCTCAGGGTCATGGAATCAAGGTGAGAAATTAGGCCCATGCTAGGCTAGTCTCCGGCCAAAGAGTTTGATCATAAAAGTACTTTTATAATAAGAAGTATGCTACCAGCAAGATAAAAATAATAGTATATATTGTTTTCTCAGTGCTTGTAATGTTCCAGGCATTTTGCTAAATGCTTTTTCTACAAATCTCATTTAATTCAAACCATAAGCCTTTTATTCCTAAACAAACCTGCGGATTCAAACTCAGAGGTCAAGTAATTTGTCCAAGACCAAGCAGCTAATTGTTGAAATGGCATATTTTGTGAACTTTTGAATACTGCCAAAAATACTAAGCATTTACTTTTTTTTTTTATTATTATTATTTTTGGTGGGAGGAAGTCTATAGGGATCTAAGTTATCTGCAAAACTTACTATAGTCACCCTTGTTCACTCAGAAGTAAAATTCTTCCATCCTTACATGGATGAGAGAAATACATGGATGAGCTACATTTCTTTTGAACTTCACTCATCGAAATCAGCTGATTCAAAGTATATTTGTGACTGCAGCATATCAGACTACATGTGGTCTATGTTTTAATTTTGTTTTTAGCTGTAGGGTCATTTAAAAGCCATCCTTGTCTGACATTTCCTCTACAACCTGACATTTTATATAATACAGGGAATTATCTAAATTGGAAAGATAACTTTGACTATTTTTAGCAGTTATTTTTTTTTTGTTAAAGATTTTATTTATTATTTCCAGAGAGAGGGGGAAGGGAGAGAGGGAGAGAAACATCAATGTATGGTTGCCTTTCACCTACCTCCAGCTACGGACCTGGCTGGAGACCTGGCTTGCAACCTGGTTATGTTGCCCTGGCTGGGAATCGAACCAGCGACCTTTGGGTTCACAGGCCTGCACCTTATCCACTGAGCCACCAGCCAGGGCTTTTTAGCAGTCATTTTGTTGTGTGCTTTCACGTGGAGTTGCATGCTTAGGAGACACACACAATATCAATTCCTAAAAATATTTGCTCGTAATTGCTTCACTCTTATGGATGTACTTTCATATATAATTCAGGAAAGAAAAATTACGTGATAGATTAGTATAGATTAGTACTAAGACGTAAAAGAACTAATTCGTGTAGCCTATTTTAGTGCATTGCTAATCCTTAAGAGATAACTGTAGGGTAATTTCTAAGAAACTAGACATTCTAATTCTGTTACTCGTGTCACTTAAAGGCTGGCATGTATTTGCAGCTGTGGCGGTGGCTTCATCTAGTCCTTGTGCAGGAAACATTTTGAGCAGCGTGGATTCAGGCCTGGACTCGCTCAGTTTACTCCCACGCAGTCTTGCCACTTGGGGTCTCCTGATCATGAAGTGCGTGAATGCCTCTACCTGTTAGGCCGTCTGAGGTGAGGTTGAGATTTCTCACAAGAACACTATTATGCATAAAATGCTAAGGGAAATGAAAGACAATGTAAAAAAATGTGCCTCTATTCTAGATTCTGGAAGGGCTTAGGAATTGGAGTGGAGAGGAGGGTCAAGACAAAACCTCATGGTTTCTCTTACAAAGTTACATTTGTTTTGAAATCATACTCCAGATTCTCCACTTTCAAAAACTTATAATGCAGAATATACTCTTTTGAAAAGGTAATACAAATTGCTTTGACTTATTTTTCAAATTTTGATTTTCTCCACTCTGTATGTCAGAAGTCAAAAAACCTCTTGGAATTTTCAAGTTACTGATTTTCGTAGTTTCTATAAACACAGAGAGAGAGAGAGAATGAGATTTCAGTTTGTAAGCTGTAGCTTTCATGACAAAAATATTCACAAACCTAGTTAATTCAGAAATCTCTTTACTTAACTATTAAATTTCTTTCAAGATGCTGTCTCCTTTATTGTCATACTGTGCCGATAAGTGCACTTTAATATAGATATATCTCGATGGGGGTTGATTTGGTAAACCCTTTTATCTTTCAAAAAATGCATCATTTATTTAAAATACACAGGCATATGTTCAGAACAAAGTTATTTTCAGTGCACATATATTCATTAGCCTGTGTGTGAAAGTATATTTCAAATACCAACCACTTCAATATTTGTTTTGCTTTCACAAGTTTTCTTTTCTTTCCATCTTGGTTTGATTGAACCCTAGGCCTGAAATCATTCTCATGGAGTCAGGGTACATTTGAACATCTTTGACTGATATAAAATTTCTTTGTTGATCATATACCCATGCGTGATAAGATATGCATAAGAAGAAATCTGGTACAGAAGTATAAATAATACTTATCGTTAAGCCAGCATCTGTCATCTGCTTCAGCAGACAGTGCTTGCTTTCTTCCTAGCACAAAAAGGGCTGAAAGATTTATGGAGCAGCTTTGTTTGTGCTCTATGATGCTTAATCAATTTTTATTAAATTCTAAATTAAAACTTGGCTTTCACTACAGTGATGTGTCTGATGTATAGAACAGGGGAGATCTCAATGCCCCAAGAAGGTTAGGTGATCTGAATCCCCAGTCTGTTTCTTCCTACAGAACTTCTCTTAACTTCTGTAAGTCTGACCAAATCCTTGCAAACTTGCATAAGAAAAAATAAATAACAGCTCAAAGTTTGGACTCTTCAGACTTGTAGAGAGTGGGTATTTGTACTTTGTTTTTCAGACCCTCATGCATGCTCCCATATCTTAGAAGGGAATACATAAATTACTTCAATGTGATGTTAATGTGACCATTTTCCATTTAGAATGACTTGATAAATGAACACTCACTATTGTGATTACTGGTAGTCTTAAAGTTTTTGGTAATCAAGGCTTAACATTAACAATCTGATGGAGACGCGGGTTTTGCAGCCTTTTTCTGACTAGTTTACCTCATGAGTCCTATATGTAGAATTTCCTGGCCTGTATATACAAATTCACTTTATTGAATAGAATAGGAGACCCACTCAGCCCAGTTTATAAATGACCATCTAATTATCCTTGTAACTTGATGTATATAAGAAACCTAGATTCATGAGTCAAATTGAGATTATTTTTTCAAGTAAAAGGTTCAAAATATATACCTGCTAATTAGTTTTCCTCGGTTTTGTATCTATGAGGAGGGAAAGAATGAGATTTAATCAAAAATATATTTCTCTGCTGAATACTGAGAGTTCTGTTTTTGAATATGCTTTTTCTTACATCTGGTACATACCAGACCAACCTGTACATATTATTCCTTTGGAAACATATGTTTGTGGGCCCTAATCCAAAAGTAGCTTATGTATCTACATTTCAAACTATAAGGTTTTCTGAAGAGAATGGCAGGGGAACAACGATGAGACTTGCTGTTAATTATTGTTTATTTTCTAGGAAATATGGTAAGCTATAAACTGACGATCAGAATATCTGTGTTTTTGAAGTATATAATATGCTACTTAAGAGAAAAGTGAATTAAAGGAAAATTTGGAAGCCAGTTCTACCATGCCTACCCCCAGATTAATAATTCTTGCTGCTCATTATTTCCTGTCACTCATCTTTTTATTACTACCTTTATACTTTTGTTTTATACATTGCTATTTTTTTGTTATAAATGCCAAGTGCACATATATAGATGCCCATATGGACATATTCTACTTATCTGCTTATTATCTAAGTCTTGACATTTCCGTAGTCTTGGTAATGCCTGGTACACCCTGAGTGTGTAGCTAGGAACGCAGTCTTTGATATTCCGGAGTTATGTATTCAAAGCCCAGCCCAGAGTGGTTAAATGGCAAATCATTGCTGAGTACATTTGTCCCTCATTTTCCTAAAAATGTATTTGTACCTGAGTGGATTCTCACCATGTGCCTTCTTTCTTAGCCTCTGATGGTTCAGAAAGACCCTTTGGAATCACTGTGAGAGTAGAGAAGAAAGCCGGATTACTGGAATGAAGACAGCCCTGTTCAATTTGATATACAAATGAGTTTTGGGGATGAAGTGTAGTTGATCCTGGCTCTCTAACTTTAGAACTGCGTCTTACCCTGTCACTTGCCAGTGCTACTGCATTGTGGTATTTGCAGCCTACAGAGCTGGAGAGTTTGTCTTCCTTCTGTGTTTCTGTGGAGTAATTTTGAGTTGATGAACTGAGGCGTGGGAGAGATTGCCAAATGAGGTGGTGATGATGGCTAAAGCGACTTGGACTTAGGGAGTGCTTTCTGGCAGAAGTACAACTCAGACAGTATCGTGTTTTTGACCACAGTACTTTAGACACTCTGCCAAGTGTTTGTAATGAGATAGGGCTGTTACTATACTTTGCTTTTAACTTTACTTTTGCGTACAGTACGTCGTTCTTGTTTTATAAACTGTGTCGCATACTTTTTGTACCTCTATAAACAAGTGAAGCTGTTGAGTTTTTGGATAAAGTTTGAAGCAGGCTTGTGTTGCTTCCTCTTTGCTTTATGCTCCAAGTTGAGAGCTGAACAGTGAGATCTTTTTTCACACCACTTATAATGCGATGCACATTTTGAAGGCAATTTAAATTCTTTTGGCTCCCCAGCCATATGCTTCAAAATGGAAGCATTATACATGTATGGATAGGGGAATAGGTAGGAAATTGGAGCATAAAGATGTATGGCTGGTTATATAGTGGGGTAACATTATTCCCATCAACACACACACACACACAGAAGGAGATTGAGAGGGGGAAGGGGAGGGGAGGAGGGCCTGAGACACTTCACTCTAGGAATTTTTCCAAATTTTAGGCCTAATTTTGCTCAAGAAAGTAATATTACACAAGAAGTTTAAAATGTTTCCACAGGCTATTCAAGTACTTTTATACATGTAATTTATATGTCTAATGAGATTTTGGAACATTACCAGTGTATTATTTGAGAAATTGGCAATATAGTCAGAGGAATGAACTTTAAGGCATAATTTTTAAAGGAAGAACAAAAACTATATTCCTGGTTTATTATTACATTTTTACTCATTCTCTTATTTTGTGTGTGTGATTTTATTCCTTTCTAGTCTCACCTTCACCTCTCAGTTTTTCTCAGTTTATTTCTACTCTGGAGGAGTAAAGTATAATATTCTTCTTAACACATAAACTTTTTTACTCTATCTCTCTGTAGGATATTTTTACTGTTTTCATAATTCATTCTGCCAGGGTAGAAAACATCAGACTTCTCCAATATTCTGAAATAATTTCTATTTTGCTGAGATGGAAATATCCTGTTTCTGAATTTTTCTCATTATAATCATGTGGGCTTCTTGTGATTATGCCACAGCCATATTGATCACCTGGATATCATTATAAATTAATTTGGCTGATTGTGTGTGTGTGTGTGTGTGTGTGTGTGTGTGTGTGTATATATATATATATATATATATATATATATATATATATATATATGTATATATAGTCTTAGAATGTATACATGTGCCATTTTCTCCTTTTTCTCAACACAGAAATAGTGGGAGCTTTTTACTCAAAGACTTAATGAATTTATACATTATTTTCTTTGTGATCATTCTGGAAAAATAGTTCTCAAAATTAAACATTTGTTCTGATGAACATTCTTAATGTAAAATGCTACAGACCTGATGGTTAAACTATGGAGAATCATATTTCTCTTTAGGGCCAATTTTTCAAATTTTACTTTTTTTAGATCCCTGTGATACATTATCAAAATGCGACAGTAGAATACAAACTTATAAACAACAATAACATGACAGCATTTGAATAATTATCATATAGCGTACTTTCAGCATCAGTTGGCCTTATGCTGTTTAGGACATAACAAGGGAGAGCTGGGAATTGGTAAACAGAAGAGAGAGGGAAAGAAAAACCTTCAGAGAAACTGAATTTTGTTCATTCATTCATTATTTTTGAGCAGGCTGAAAAAGCCCACGGCCTTTTATCCAAGGGTGAAATTGTGTTACTGTTTATCTGTACCTTTTTCTTCCTGTGGCAAGCGACGTGAAGAATAGACACTCACTCCCAGAGACACCAAGTTCCAAAGCACTGACTCATGAGTCCACAATGAAATACGAGGATGCAGCCATTTCCTACCTTTGTTTGGAAATGAACTGATTGGACCTGGCGGATGTAAGCCCTCAGCTGCAGAAGGAAATGCTTTCGTTCTCTCTTAGGTACTGGGTGCTGTTTAACAACTTCTTTGTATTTGACTGGATCAGCCAATGTGCAAACATTTCCTAGAGTATCTAAAGTTTAGCTCCTGGGCCTTCTGTTTGTGCCATGTAGTCTTTACCTGATGGCAGAGCCCGGTCCACTCCCTCAATGTGGTGCATTTTAATTGTGAATTTATGTGTTGAACTCATCATACAGATTCTCTCTCCCTAGATTAGTCTTGTTTTATGTTTGCAGCCTCCTCACCCAGTGGTGACCTTCAGGTGCTGTAAGATCTGACCCTTGCCTTCCTTTCTTACCCGGGTCACACCCTACCTGCTTGCTTAGTACCAGTAGCACTGCCTTCTCACTGGTCCCCCCACAGGTCTCAGGCGCTTGGCTCTCCTACTCCTTCTAGTGGGAACACTTTTTCTGCAGATCACCGCAGGGCAGAGCTTGGTTCTTCCCCTCATTCAGAGGTGTGCTCAAGTGATTATGTGCCAGTGAGTCCTTCTCCTGCAGCTTTGTCTATTGCTCTCCCCTGCTATAGCTCCCTGACAGATTTTATACTTACCAGTTTTCACCCCCACCAGACTGTAAACCTCATGTGGGTTGGAATTTTGATTATCTTGCAGTCTTTGCCTAGTTCTAGAACATAATAGAAAGTGTGCGTGTGCGTGTGTGTGTGTGTGTGTGTGTGTGTTGTGTGTGTGGTGCCTAGCACTATGCAGAAGCTGTTAGATCCACAATAAATGCCTTTTGAATCAACAATGTAGACTTTCCAGAGATGGTGCTAACCTCTTATGTTCAGCTTCTGGATGCCTCAGCTCTTCCATTTGCTAAGTGGAGGCCAAGTTTTGCACATCTCAGAGGATCATTGGAAGTCTAGTAATGGAAAGTGGACTTTCGGCATGAGGAATAAAGATCAAATGCTAGTTTTCTTTCATGAAAAGGAAGTCAGAAATCACAAATGGAGGAGGTGCTTGATGGGCAGTGGTGTATCTCAGGTGCTCAGGGTTTCCCCTGCATATGCTGTTTCCTAGAACTTTCTCAGTGGGAATGTGTGTGATAAGCGCATGAGGATGGTTGAGGAGGGAGCTGAGAATCCTCAAACCTGGAGGACCATGCAGGTCATAGTCAAGCAAGAGAATGAGATAAATGGCAGAAACTGGCTCTAAAGAGAGCACTTAAAAATTTTCTTTCTTTTCTTTTTTTTTTTTTTTTTTTGTCGTCATGTTTTTCACCTTCAGTTCTTGGACCTTACAATTTCTAGTTGAGTAGCTTTTCCAGGGTTTTCAGAGGTATGATTTTACCTTGAAAGTGTTGGGGCTGGAAACCATTGTTTATGTTTATGCAGTTCATAATTTTGCAGTTTAGTTTGTGTGGGTTAGTGGCCCTACTGTTCAATTGGATGGCAGATCTGTGTTAGGAGGATACCATATGCACAAGTATTTTCTTAAATAATGTTGGCGTTTGCCACTGGTGTTAGAGGAAGTAGGAAAAAAATGAGAGTAATTCTGGAAGTTCTCCAGTGAGGGGTTAGGAAAGAACTTAGGGACAAATGCTCCTACTTGGAACATAACACCAAATAGTGGGTTTTTGTGAGTGTGTGTGTGTGTGTTTTTTTTTAAGAGAAGCCAAAATTAAACACAGTAGAGTTTACTGTTTGCTAATCAGCATGTGTTTACTTTCTCTTCCAAAACTGAAGTTGCCAACCAATACATTTCCTACCCAGTGCTATGAATCTGTCCAAATAAACATGGGAAGTAGTAAAACAATGACACCACATGAAAAATATATCCTCATTCATTAAACAGAATCCAAAAACTTCTGTGGAATTTAATTCTAGCAATGGAGTGAGGACTGTTTGGTCTATCAAGGGAGGATGGTGACCTCCTCCCTCCATTAGTCCAGTGTGGAGAGTGTGTTTCTTAGTGCACACAGGCTCCATGCATTGGTTTAAACTAAAAGAGATGAAAATGGATTATTTCATATCAATCCCTTACCCACATTCCCAGTGCACCAGGGCTTTTTGAAGATAACAGAGTTTTATGATTATTTTAAGCCCAAGCAGTTTGTAGAATTCAAATAATCTATTTTAATTTCTGTCTCAATTACTAAAGATTACCAATAAGGAAGTTCCCAGGATAAAATTAAGGAGTGCTTTCTTTGGGGATTTTAAACATCCAGGCAAAGAGAAGTTATAAAGAAAAGTTTTTCTTTTGTGATCAATTTTTGGAAAAGAAGTTCTAAAGCAGTTGATTCTAAAACCGACACTATAGAGAACCTTAAATTCGTAAGTGTACCAGATTACTTTGGCTGTTAGTGAGCAGTTATAAGTAAAATTGTGATCTATAATGCATATGCATGTCTTTGTCAAGAAACTTTGTTACAGGAATGTAAGGGGAAGGAGGTATAGTGATTATTATGTTATTGTTGTTATAGTTTAAATCTGCCTTTAAAAAATATCCAGTATTCTTCTACTGGAGGCCAGATCCTTCAAAGCTGACTCCTCTCTCCTATCAAGAGAGCACAGTGGTTTTAGAAAAATTATATTAGTTATTTACTATTTAATGTGAGTTTAAACAAGTGCATTGAGCTTTTATTAGTAACCACATTAATTAACCCTATGAATATTTTAGAGTTAAGTAAAGTTTAAAAACTTGGGCATGAGTGGTACAGTCAAGACTGGCTCCTTGACCTTTCATATTAGGCAGGTCCTAGTGATGCTTCTGGGCGAACAGGGTAACAAAAGGTAATTGGTTCTTTTAGACCATTTAGCATCTAATTGTAATACAACATTACATTAAGAGTAGAGTAGTTCTATCTATAGCAGTACAACAGAATTTTCTTTTCTTTTCTTTTCTTTTTAAATAAGAAATTATCTGAATAAATTTACTTAAGTAAATGACATATAATCAAGTAATAATTTTAAATAAAACCAATATTATAGCATATGAATAACCAAGTGGATCTTTTAGGATGAGATAGCTTTTGTCAAAGTCATCAACCAAAAGCTGTATAAACATTGGTTCTTGTTTTGAATCTAATTATTTATAGATAAGGAAATGTGAGTCCTTCAGTATGAAAGGCCTCTCAGAGTCTATAGCTGGCAAGGAGCAGGACCGAGTCTAGAAGTAGTGAGTTCCTGAATACAGGACTCATTCAACTCTGTGAGGCTGCCTACTGAATTTTAAATGATGTCCCTTGAATACCAGATCTTTTTGTTAAAAGTTTTCTAAACCAGAATTTACAGGACTAAGATGTGAAGAGTTTGTGATATTTTCTTGAAAAACTAGTGTCAGCAGTCAGCATCTGCTTTCAACATTTATTAGTCCAGCAGTATAAATTATTAGTTATATATAACATTTCTGACATTCAGAAGTTCTATATAACTTCTGACAGCTATATATATTGGTACACACATATAGCTACACACCTGTTTATATACCTATATACTTCCTGGTGTTAGAGAATGAATATACTGTGTATCCTTTAAATTGAAAAAGAAAGTGGAAAGATTTTAGGATAGTGGTGAAGTGCACTTGGCCAGTTTCTCAGCAGATGTATGGATAGCGAGAGTGCATAGGTGAAAAAGACTGGTGCCAGTCCTGACTTGATGGAAATTAGTATAATTCAAGTAACTATAGATCATGGATAGAGAGATAGTCTTCTAAGTTTGAAAGAAGTATGGGGAAACTTATAATGTTGAAATATAGACTTTAAGGGAACAAAAGGAAAAGGGACCCATACACCAGATCAATGAAGGTTTCCTGAGTGAAAGTTAATCAAGGGGAGGGTAGTACTGATCCAGGAAGGGGAAACAGCATGTTTGAAGGCTCTGAGGGAGCCCTGCAATGGAAAGAAGGTCAGGAAAGTTGAAGCTTAAGTAGGTACATCTCCCTATTTCTGTTCTTCAGAAGAATCAGTCCGATGATAGTTACCTTTCTAAATTCCCGTTATAAATCCCTAAACTCTATGTGAAGGTTTCTTTTGACCTCATTGATTGCTCTTTATATTGTTTTTCAATCATATAACATTTTGTGCAATGTCCTATTTGAGTAAGATTATCATCAATAGACATATTTATTAAGTACCTACCCATTGCGAAGCCTTCCATACTAGGACTACCATAACTGAATCCTGATTTTAGTAAAAGCATTAAACCTAAAAAACTAGGTTGTTCTGGGTGTGTTCACAGAGACCAAGTGTGCATCCTTGAAGCTTTTTACTTGTTTATTTCCTAGAATTCTTCGATCCAGTGACTTTACTTTATTATTGCTGTTATAATCCATTTTTAAAAACTGTATCTGAAATATTTAAGACATCTAAAAGTATAAATATTTCAATAAACACAAAAACATAAATATTTCAATAAACACATACAATAAATAAAGACACCCAAAGATATGAATATTTCAATAAACACATGCAAAATCTTTAAGAAATAAACTTAAAAAATTTATTTGAATAAAATTAAAAATAAATACAATTAATTGAATGAGTAAAACATTTTAAAAAACATTAGTAAAATACCTGAATGCCTCTTCCCATTCTCATTTCTTCTTACCTTTACTACACCAAGAGGTAGTTTCTCTCTGAAATGTTGGGGTATTGTTCCCAGTACTTTTCTTACATGTACATTTTTTGACATGTGAATTTTGTAATGTTTTTATGCTGGGAACTCTAGTCTCTTAGCCATCCAATCTAGAGAGTAATCCTCTGACACTTTACTGCAAGATAATTTCTTGTAGGTTTAACTGCTCAATGAGTCAAAAGGCTCCAGGCTCCAATGTTGGGTTTTCTAAGGGTCACAGAATTTCTCTAAGTATTATTTTTTGATATGTAACATAATAATAAAATATCATCTTCAACTCTTATTTTGGTAATTATAATCGATAGAGGCTTTATATATGTAAGATGATATATATTATAGAGAAATTTTCCTTTTGAATATTGAAATGAGTGCTAACGATGACCAAAATGTCCTCTGGGTCATTATTTCATATCAAAGTTGATAAACTGGGATGAAACTGAGATAGTTTATCTCGCAGTACTATTAATTTATTCTGTCTTGTACATATGCTGACTTTGCAATATATGTAGTTTGCAAATAGATATGAGAGAATAACAGCAAAACAGCTGAATGCTGTACCTCATACTTTACCAAAGCTCTTTATGGTAAATTGTTGGATGTTTTTCATGAGAAGTTTTGGGATCACTTTTTGAGAAATTCCGTTACATCTGGGAATCCCAGTTATCCTTGAAGGAATATAAATGGTTTAATCATTTTGAAAGAGACTATTTTAAGCTCTATCTGTGTGGATTTCACACTTTCAACATGATTTACTATCTTTAGAGCTAAACCATATATCTGTAAAGGATCTCTTGAAGAGCAGTAATAATGCAGTTAGTTTAGGAAATGTCACAACTTAAGCTTCCTGTTCTTTACCTTGATTTTCTTAAAAAGTGAAGATGTGCTTCTCTGTCCTATCAAGAGCAAATGCGGCATGTGTTAGCAAAAGGAAGGAACCAGACAGAGGCAGGCCTGCCTTCCTGACTTGTGGTGCTGAGCGCCTCAGTTTGCTAGGTGTGAGAGCTGGCAGCTCTGGGCTCTGTTGTAGGGAGCCCAGCAAGTAGGTGGTGCAGAGCTCCTGCTTTCTCTGATTGAAGACCACTATAGCTGCAGGAGATAGTATGGAGGCAAAGGAATTGATATCAATATTTTAATAAAATAAGATGAATATTCTAACTCATAATAGGAACTTGTTAAAATTTAGGATTCTATGAATCATTTAAGAGACAAAGGGAAGGGAAGGATTCTGTTCCTTAAATTTACATTTCTAAGGTGATAGCCATCATAGAAAGGAGTTTAGTCCTGAGGCTTGTTTTGTAGCCCTCTAAGACTTTACTTAGTCCTCCAAACTTCATTTGTGCACCTGCCACTTGCTGTCTTCTAGTCTCCCTTTCTTAATGATTTCTACGACAGAGGAAATCAGTGACTTTATTTATTCATTTTTTTCCTCGAGTAAAGAAGTGTAGCTGCAGCTCAGTGTCATCTTCCCCAGTGGCAGATGATTCAGAAAGCACCTAGGACCAATCTTTATTTTGTGCATTTTGCAGTAAGAAGACCAGGTACCCACACAGTTAAGCCCATGGTTGCTCTGTGTTAACCGAACATTCCCAGTTTGGCAGGGTCGTAATCCCTGAGCAGATGTTTTATGGTTATAGGGTCTAGTTATTGTCCAGGGTAGCTCTTGTATGAGAAAATGCAACCGTGCAGAAATGGCGCAAACCCTACTGACTGCATGCCATGGCTTATGGTTTTTCCTTCTTCACTTCCATGAACCTACGTCATCTTTCCCTGGCCCTAGGGTACTGCACTCTCCGTCTCTACACCTTCAACTCATTCAAAATAAAATATAAAACAACAATAAACTGGAATCAAATTATAATGTTCCTTACTGATAAGAGGCTCTGATTTACCTTGGGATCTTTTAAGTTTGTTGTTGTTGGCAAAGACCTTGTTTCTTTCTCAAGCCTTTCTGCCACATCATGGCCTTTCAAAACCTTTAAGTCCTGTAATACTATATTTTGTGAAGAAGGGAAAAAATGAGATTTTTTTCCTCTCCTTGCCTTTGTTAACCCATTCTTGCTTTAGACTCCAACAAAAAGGGTTTTTGTTAACTGGAGCTTAAAATCGGCCAGCTTGCAAAGTATTCTCCCTTTTTATGCAGGGAGGATTAGCTTGGCATGTTATGCAGTTCTCTTGTATTCTTGTATGAGCCATTCACGTGTCCTGTCATAAGGTGTATAATTACTGCACTTCACCATCAGTGATCATTCTTAAGTTAAAGCCTGTTTTATACCTCTCATTAATATAAATCATACCGGGAAGATAGAGAATACACCTTCAAAAAGAACGAAGTGTTAGGGAGTTAATCTGTTCTTTTCATAATAGACCCAGAGTAAATAATTTTTACTTGGCGCTTTTCTCTCTGTACAATCAAAATAGTTTGTGATAAAAGATCGGGTGTCAGGGACTGCGTGAATGTGCAGTGTTTTTTTCAGGCAAGATTGGGCTTCCTGCTTGGTGCCAGCCTCATTTTCTCTCTGTCACCTTTGAACAGTGAAGTGTGTAATCCTCCATTCTTTTAAAGTTAGCCCCATGACAAAATTTTCTCTGTCCCCCTTTCTGCCCAACGTCCCCACCCCCACTTGCTTATACACATAGATACAGGAGAAAAATGTTTTTATTTTCAGGTCTTTCTTTCAGTGAGCTCTCCCAGCATGCTTAGCTAGCTAGCCATCTAAACTGTATAACCAATGTCTCAAAGAGTGATTTTTCTTTCATGGGTGAGCTATAGACAGAGGATTCAAATATCCAGAGTATATCTATTCATTAGTGGTTTATTCTAGCATCAGTATAGATAGTATAGGCAACCCTACAGGGATAGCCCGAGTTTCTCATTTTTCTAACATACCAGGGCCACTTCTACTCTTCTTTTTTCTTATCCCCTAAACCTCATAATCCACTTGCCACTGTCTTGGAGCTGTTGTGGGAAAGTTCAGTCCTAGTTAGGGCTTTTAGGTAAGGGGGATAGGCAATCTCCAGAAAATGTTTCAAGTTTTTACACATCCTGAAAAGCCCAGCCTGACCTGGCCTTTGCCCACCTCTCCAAACTCATTCATCACTTCTCTCTCTAGAACTGCTGTTTCTTCTTCTTCATCATCATCTTTTCTTTTCTTTCTTTCTTTCTTTCTTTCTTTTTTTAAAGATTTTATTTATTATTTCCAGAGAGAGGGAAAAGGAGAGAAGCAGAGAGGGAGAGAAATGTCAATGTATGGTTGCCTTTCACCTGCCTCCAGCTACAGACCTGGTTGCAACCTGGTTATGTACCCTGCCTGGGAATCTAACCAGCAACCTTTGGGTTCGTTGGCCAGCACTGAGCCACCACCAGTCAGGGCCCTGTTTATTTTATTTTATTTTTTTTAAAGCATTGCAGATAGAAGTGGCTGCAGCAATGGGGATAGAGCTTGGATTGAGAAGTGATATTTATAAAGTTTGGAATATATAGGAACCCTATGGTGGTTGGCCCAGTGTGGGTCTTGCACAGGGCGCTGGAGCTGGGAAAATGGGTCTAGGGAGATGGGAGAGGGTGCCAACAGGGAGAGAAGAGAATGTCAAAGTTAGGCCTGGGTTATTTCAGGAATTTGTATTAAGAAAGTTAAGAACCCCTTTTGTTTCTCATCCTTTGTGAAAGAAGGAAGGGAACTAAAATTAGCTAAGAATCTTTCATGTACCAGGGACTTTACATGTATTATTTAATGCATTATTTTACTTCTAGTTTATATTTCAGAATCAGGTCTGTTTAATTCTAGAATTAGAATATGTAAAACCAACACTCTGTGGCTTCTTGGTGCTTAGTTAAAGCTTGTTGAATTAATGAATTTACTGTATGAATACTTGATCTTCATTTTGGCATAATTCTTCAAGCCAACCTTCTTAGACTCAGACTTCATTTTGGTATTATTGGTATAATTGTTGAGTTGCATTCAGGATTGTATTGTGCTTTGTGAGCTGGGATGAAAACCTAGTCACTTTGTATGATACTATTGCAATAGAAGAATTCAGTGTGAATTCCAGATGTTTCACCCATGAGCTTTTGGAGCTCTCTTCCTTGGGATTACTTGTATGTAAATGCAAAAATTATGTAAAGTTAAAACATTGCGTATTCTATTTTACTACAATATTTAGGACACTTCTTTTCTAATGCTGAATTTAAGTGGTTCTCTCCCTATTTTATTTTCATAAACCTTCTCCAAACTTTTCTATAAGTAGGTTGTATACCCTAATAATGATAGTAATAAAAGTTATTACCTAAAAAGATTTAAAAGGGATAAAGTAATTCCTAAGATTCCAAAAACATGACATCTTTTGATATATTTTTATTTCATATTGAGTTGCTGGGAACATGATATAAAACTGGTTCTGGTTTGGGTTCAATTGAGTGAGAAACCATATTAGTGAGGAACTCCAGTAAGGTTAAAATGGAATCACAAAGAGAAAACCCAGATGGACTGAGACAAACATAACATCCTTCTTTATGTAATGGTAAAGACTGGCCAGAAATTTTCACTAGAATGTTTGCAAAATGAAGCACACAGTAATTTATAGGTAATTTGAGTTTATTTGTAATTGCTGTATCTGAAATAAATTAAATGAAAAATGAAATGTTTACTAATTTGATCACTAAAATTGAGTGTGTAGTGGCAATAAGTGGACCTTTGACCATGGGTTCAAGTAGAATATTATTTGGTTAAGATGTGGGAAGTGCTATTGAGAAACGTAAGGTTCATTCAGGAGTCTAATGTCTTTGATGTGTAAGTGTCTCCCCTATATAATTATTTTTAGAGTCACCTTGCAAACACCATCTTTAGAGTTATTTCTACTGATACTATACAGATTTAAACAGATATATAAAAAATACAAAGCTGGATGAGAATGACTAAAGGGAGAGTAAATGAATTACTCAAAATTAGTTAAAATGAAATTTTAAATCTTTAAAAATATATTTATAAAATTTATGTAAAATTAAATTAATAGCTATAGATTACTTCAAAATACTGAGAGGCACTGTAGGTCAGGGGGCAGAGTGCAGGTTTGGGAGAGCTAAGAGGCTCCTTCCCGCATCTCCCCAGCAGCATTCACATGACCCAGTTGAACCTTCTGAGGTCTCTCTTTCCTGCTGATGATAACAGTATCCATGTTGATGAGTTACATTGAGAATTAAGGCTACATTTTGTGAAGCATTGATAAGTGCTTCTTATCAATGACATTTATTTTCATCAACAATTATATAACATTGGAGGAAATAGATATTAAAAATTATTACAAGTAAGTTAGAATATACTCTTATTAGTTTTTACAGCAGTGCTCATATTACTTAGGTTGAGGGATATCCAATTTATGAGACTACATGGTAGCTCTAATTTTTGTTCCCCACACATTATAATACTTTTCAAGTCTAAAGAAGGACAGACATCCAAGAACAATGTTTTCTAGTTTTACAATTTCATCAATTTTTTTGTTCATTCAACAGAGTAGTTTCTGAGCACCTACTAATATTTCATGCCATATATTAACTCCTAGGAATAAAAAGCAACTCTATCTGCGAGGATATCACAGTCTGAAAATAAATGACTGCATGAGCTGCTAATCCATTTAGACAATGGTTAAGTGGCTAACCTTTGATCTGATAAACTTTTCAAATTGTAGTCATTTTTTGGGCATATTTAGGAAAAAATTTACTTATACACATCTTCAGTTTATGATAATTTTTGAAACCATTTGAAATCTGAACAAAAAGTCAGTTTTACTTTTTAGTCTATGGTGAAGACAATTATCTGAATAACTTCAGTTGTTCATTTATAAGGTTTCTTTGACTGTATTAGTCTAATGTATATTTTAAAAATGTGGTCAGCCATTACCTGGAGTAATTTAAAAATATATGCTTATATTAATAAAGGTCACGTTAAATTATATTCTTAAGACTCATAGGCTTATATATTCATTGCTTGTCTTGATGGTTTTACTGAATAGGCTTTTGACCAAAAATGTTATTCAAATGTTGTTTATTAACATATTAAAAAGGAGTATTCATTTCTCAATTAATGAATATTATTAGCTTTATTTTTTACAGAGCCAAAGTGTCACCATTAAGTGGTTTTAAGAAAAAAGAAGTTTCTCTAAAATGTATAGTACATACCTCTTCAATGAACTATTTTAAAATTTTATGTTAAATAATGAGAGGCAATTTAGATGATAATAATTGAATCTACTGAACTAGTGTTAATATTTTTACCAAATCAGTGTTTTGTCACATTTTAATCAATATTATTGAAATTGGATCATTTAAAATGAAATTATGTAATTTCATCAGAATGACCAAATATTATGTATGACCAGCATAAAAGAAAAACATTGTTGGAAACGAATATATTGGCTTTGAACTTTAAATATTTTGTCCTGAGCCCTGAATGGTGGCTTAGAAGGTAGACACCAGCCTGCAAACCCAAAGGTCTCTGGTTCAATTCCCCAGTCAGGGCACATAACGGGGTCTCTAGCCAGGTCTCCAGCCAGGTCCATAGCTGGAGGCAGGTGAAAGGCAACCATACATTGATGTTTCCCTTCCTTTCTTCCTTCCTCCCTGCCCTTCCCTATAAAAATAATGAATAAAATCTTCCAAAAAATTTAAAATACATACATACATACATAAATCTTTGGTTCTGCATTCTGGATAGTTTCTGGCTTTTTCATGGAGAATTCCAGTAAATTTGAGAATAAATCCTGATACCTTGATAGAGATAGTTCTCCCTTTAAGCATAATGCCTTGCTTAGTAAGATGAAAAACTTATTACAATTTTTATATCAGACTGTAGTATCATAAACTGATAGTATTTTTATGTTGTTTTCATGAAACAATTTTTTTTATAAACCTAAAGCCATTATATCACAAAAAACCCAGACGCAATTCATGACTTTGTTCCATCCCAAAGTTCAATATAGCTTTCAGATACATTATATAAATTGCTCTATTCTTGAGGGACCACGTACCAAATAATCACTGACCACTTAAGAACAGCATTTATATTCATTTAATTCTCATAGCATCTAGGATTGGAATCCTTGAATATCTAAATCAAATACATTTCAAAAAACAAAGATATCATTCATACTTTAAAAATGCTTTCAAAGGAAAATCTGTAAAATTGAAAAACCACTAACTATCCTTGAATAGAAGAAACTCTATACCTACATTAGTGGCAAAGAAAATATGATAATGGAAAATATATAATTCTAGAAGAGAACAAGGTAGGACAGGTCATTAAACTGGGATCACATATATCTTGGTTTTGTTTAGTATACTTTCAATTTCAGTTAGTTTTTTTGGTTCACAGCTGTTTATTTTTAGTGGTTAGATCATAGTTTCTTATGATTAGGGAAATAAGGTCTCCACACAGAGCTATGATGTGGAGTCTAAAAGTAACTGTGGTATTTGGCTATGAGGCCTTAGCAAATGCTGGCATATGGTTGGTGGTGGTTGTTGCTGTTGTTGCTTTTTTTTTTTTTTTTTTGTAGCCTAGGGCTAGTTTTCCACTTTATGCTTGTTTGAGTGTGGCTTTTAAGTAGACCAGAAATATCTTAAAAGCTGTTAATTGTTCAGGGACATACAATCAGGGATGGGATTGGAAAGGGTAATTGAGAATTGAGGAGGGATTTCTTTTCTTTTGTTTCATTATGAGTTTATTTATCTAAATATGGTTTTAGATTATTATGGGAGGAGGGTGCCCTTGGAAGCCTAGCTAGCTGCTCAAGGGGCAGAATCCTAGAAGACACGCACCTGTGGCTTCTTGGACAACTGGAGTGTGGTCAAGGGGCTAATAGGAAGCAGAGTAGCTGGGAAGGGAGCCAGAGTTAAACCCTGTGAGACCAGGTGGATTCCTAATACTGCAGTTAGCCTCTTATCAATCATAGGTATTTCCATTTCCTTATCAAACATAGATGTAGAGGAATTGAACTAGAGCTGATGGGAAGACTTTTTTATTTTTTGCATTTCCTTGAAATTAGATTGGCCTCTAACTCATCCTTTTAACACATCTTCCCTCTTTTTCTTCCTCTCTATTAAACATTAAGGGAAAATATGATCTTTAAAATTTTACTTTTGGATTTCTTTCCCCTGTAGAATTCCACAATAGGGAAAGAATTTTAAGTATGAAAGAAACTAGTGTAACTTTAAATAATTGAAGGCTACCTCATTTTCATAGACAATGCTCTAAAATAAAAAATCCTAGAATGCTCACTTTAAAAAAACTTATTGTTTTGAGAGAGAGAGAGAAAGATTGTTTTGCTGTTCTGCTTATTTATGCATCCGTTGGTTGATTCTTGCATGTGCCCTGACCAGGGATTGAACCTGCAACCGTGGCATATCAGGACAGTACTCTCACCATCAAAACTACCTGGCCAGGGCTAGAATGCTAATTTTTAACGGTGTTCATATATACATGTGATTTAAATGGGATATGTGGGTTAGAATTGGATGTGCTAAAATTGTTGCAAACATTACAATTCAGAAAAACCATGAAATAAGTTCATCAATATTACAAGTTTGAACTGGAATCTTATGCACTCATTTATTGTTAGAGTAAATCACTGTGTCTGCATGGAGCATGGCGTCTGCTGTGAGAAGAATTTTGTCATCGGGTTCCTGCTCTGTGAATTGAGTATATTATCTAACCTCTCTGAGTAGAAACTCAGACAGAAGTCTAGCTGTGTAACTCAACTAGGTAGAACTATGGGTAATGTTCTGAGGGAGCAGCACAGAGGAGGAATGGGTTAATGCTGAACCAAAGAGGAAGAGAAGTTGTAGGAAAGAAGTGGCACTTGATCTGGTCTGCATGGAATGAGGTTTTCTTAACTGCACAGATGAAGTGGACAAACTTGTCTGGGGGTGTAGCCTGGGCAAAGGCACAGGGGTCCAGCTTCCTGGGGCTTGAGGTGCATGCCTTTGTGTGGTGAGCCTAGGGTTTGGGAAATAACCCTTAAGGACCCTGCTGCAAGCCACACGGAGTAACATTCTTCGGTAGGTATGTAGGTTTCTTAGACTGTGGCACTGGTCACCCCAATTAAAGTGACAGAAAGTAGCTTCATTGTTAGCGTGCAGTTCTGGTGGTCAGAAGTCCAACACAGTGTAGCTGCAGTGCCTGTGCTATTTCTTGTAAGACTGACAACATGATTACGGGGGTGAGTTCTCTTCTGGAGGACCTGGAAAAAACAATGTGTTCAAATTAATTCTTGGTTGGTAGAATTTAGCTTTTTGTGGGTATAGGGTTGAGGTCCCTACTCTTTGCTGGATGTTGGAGGACTGTCCCATTCCTTCCCACGCATCCCCTCCTTTTTCAAGCGAGCAACAGCACAACAATTCCCTCTCATGCTCTGAATCTCTCTCTGACTTACCTTCTGAGCACAGAGAAAACTTCCCGATTGTTAAGAGCTCATGTGATTAGGCCAGGCTCACCTAGATGCTCCCCCAATTTAAGGTCAACTGTGCCATAGAGCACTCTGATAAACAAACCCATCACATTCACAGCCTTGGGGACACAGCAGTTGGCCAGGAAGCAGGAAATTTTAGGTGCCATCTTAGAATTCTGCTTTCCACAGCAGGTAAAGGGGAGCTACTATAGGTGTCAGAGTGAGTGAGTTAAGTGTTTCAAGTAGTGTCCTAGAAAGTTAACATTTGTGGACTGTATAAAGTGTTTTTGGAAAAAATGAGAGTTTGGAAGCAGTTGACAAGGGAGGAGGTCTTTGCAACATCAATAAGGCTTTAGGCTGATTACGTACTGTTTAGTACTGATTAATTCCAATTCAGTACCGTTTAGTTTGAGAAGGGCTTCAAGGCCTTGGAAATAGGAATCCAAGGATCAAAGGAGAACTCAGCAACTTGCTGCTTCCTGATTCGAGCCAGGATTTTATGTATTTGTGTTTTATGGAGGGGAAGGTAATGGGTGGTGCTAAGTAGGCAGGCTCTTAATTCCGTCCCTTTTTAATCAGTGTAGCCTTGATCTGTTTCATATACTGGCATTTTATTTTAAAATTAAGTTTATTATTTCATTTTTCTCATTTAACCTAAAAGTAAATGTGAGAACTGCTGGGCCTTTCTAACACCTTCATTTTATAAATGAGACGGCTCTGAGAGGGGAAATGACATAACTCGCCGGAGTTTCTTAGCTTTGCCAAGCACACACCTTTGTTTTAGAATAATAACTCACTGGTAAAGAATGAACAGAGGGCATGGAGGTCATAAGAAAGTGTAGGTCACAAAGTTATATCACGGATCCAGGGCAGAGGGGATGGAGCTGGGATCAACTTAACTTGGGATTTATCAGGAAAATGTCGTGGGAGGAAGTGGATCTTAGGTGGGTTATTAAAGGAATAGAGTGAAAATGAGAATTTCCTAAGTAAAGGTCTGTGGACAGGGCCAGCTCTGTGTAAAGTTGTGTGATGAGTAAGGGAAGGTTGAAGGGTAGTGTGGTACAGTGTCTTATGTATTTGAACTATGCAACATTGGGTAAGTTATTTTATCTCATTGAGCCTCCATTCTCCTTATTGTAAAATGTGGCTAATAATTATGCACATATAAATACGTAATAACAGTTACATAGGTCAAAACCAAGTTGAAAATGTAAAATCTTCTGTTTCAACCTAATTTATTCATATCTTATAGGGTTGTTGTGAGGCCTGGGTGAGAATGCGTGTTCAGCACAGTACCTAGTACATAATTAGTACCGAACTTGTATCAATTATTTTGTAGTAGTATTCAAGTAATAGGAGACTTCAGACTCTGGATTTTAGGGGGAGGGTTGCCCTTTCAACCTAAGAGAAGTCTTTCACTTTGGGATACAGGACAGTAGCCATGTTGCAAGGGAGCGGATTACAGGTTACAAGTGAAACGTAAGAATATGAATCAGAGTGTGTCAGAAGGGCAGAAAGATTGATGTGTTAACATTTGGCTTGATCTGAGAATACCAAGTTTAATAACTTGCTTCAGATTGCTGTCCTAGAGGAGCTTTCAGACTTGGGAGGAGGGTAGAGGGCTGGTAGACAGGATAAAACCCAATTCAGAGTGGAAAACTCTCCCTGGGAAGTGGCGAGAGGGGCAGGAAGGAAGACAGGGATGAAATGTGAGTTTAGGGGGTGGGGGGGAAAAGGCATATTAGCTCTCACTGGACGAAGCAAAAGCTCAGGGTGGTGGCACCTCACTTGGACAGGGCTGATGTTTAGTGATGAGAAGGGCAAGAGGTGAGGAAGTTACGCTTTAATGAAGGGGTTTTCCGGAAGGGAAATGAGGGCTCCTCAGGGGAGAGTAAAGAGCCAGGAGAGGGGCTGGAGGAAGAGGAGGAAGTGTGGGGAGGGCTGAGGTTTGTTAGTGTTGAGGACATGGGGTGATGGGTACACAGATGTGAGAGCTGTTGGCTGTGACCCACTGGTAAGGACACTGTGAGTCAGGTCCTGCATCCAGAGAGATAGAGGGAGGATACGGGGGCTCATGATAGCAGGGATGATGCCTGGTGCAGAACAACCCCACCTTTCAATGTCCACTTTATGTTATTTGGAGAATGAAAGCATCTCTCAGCCTGTGAACCACAAGGGCTTTAAGGCAGCTTCAGAGAGGGGTGCTTACCTTGTTTATGATGCTTGTACTAATTAGAAAGAGCTGTGTTCTCTTTGTGGTCTAAGACCTTGCAATGGATTTGCATTGTTGTTATTATCAGTAATAATGAGATAAAAATTTAGAACAGGTGTCTGGTAATCCTAGGTGAAGAGAAGTCAGGGGATCTTATTCTCTGACCTCACCTCCTCTCTACCTGGAAAGGAGGCAGATGAGCCCATTAGACCACAAGCTGTTAGGAAGAAATTTCTTGGCTCCATATGAAGAAGGCCTGCTGCTCGGAGATTACTGTTTACCAGGGACAGGGGCTGGCTGCTTTGATGCTCTCCCAAGCCTGGAGACGGAGAAGTAGCTTTGGTGAAGATCCAGCCTTTCACAGGGATGCCATTCTAGTTCCCAGGCATGGAATCTTCCCTTCAGTCACGGGGTATGTTCTGATGTAATGAATCAAGACGTTGGCTTTCAAGAGAATAAGCATTCTCTTTTTTTCACCATCTTTTTAATTCCACTATATAAAAAAATGAATATGCCATCTTCTTGTCATCTGAAGAACTGTGAATTTCTTAAATCTCATAAAACCTAGTGTTAGTTACTCCAGCTTCCTTTCTGAATTCTGCCCTGGAGTGTTTGTAGGCAGTTACATTTATCTCTGTAACATTACTCACCATTTAGTAAAAGAAAACAAACCCCAGCAAAAATACCTCCTCCACAAAACTCATATAAAATGTGAATGAACAAAATCCTGGCTTGACTCAGTTCTCTTGCAACAAATGTAGAGTTGTTTGTAATTTTGGGTAAATGAGTCTGCAAACCAAAATAGTGAGTAGGTTTAATTTTAGGGTTACAGTTTTGACATTGTAACCCGACATTACATCTTACTTGGAAAAATGTCTTCAATTCAGATGTTTTTTAACCTAGTGCCATAAGTTGATTCTATGTTTAAAAATTTCTGAATATAACTTTCATCTATCAACCAAAATGAATGTATTAATAAGTAGTAGTATTTATTATCAAGATAAATTATATCACTATTTATTTGCATGTTAGATTTGCTATTCATGTTGAAAATGTTAGTATTCCTAAAGACACCAAATTAAAAAAAATAAAAAAAGGAAACACCTGTAAACATGGCAAAGAGATTTGTTAGAGATGTACTGAATTCTCTAGAAGGCAACATTTTAGGAGAGACAAATGGCTAAAGAATCAAAAATTTTTACCAAATTGGCTTATCTATAGCCAATCTTTAATGAAGAACTAGCATTTAAATTTTTTTCTTTTTTTATCATTGGAGAATGAGGCCATTATTTAATGGTATTCAGTTAAAGCTAGTAGGATACAAAGAGCAGAATGGGCTAGGTTCCCCAGAGGACATAAAGTGTCCCTTTAGAAAAATCACTATATGGTATCTCCAAGAGCAGCATAAGCAAACAGGTCCTTAATACATGTCTGTCTTTATATGATGGCATTGGTCAGAAGGAAGATGGATCAATAACTGAAATTACCTCGATTTACGGGACTGAAAGCTAATAGAGATCTAGGTGTCAGCTATGATCAGGGCCAATGTACTTAAATAAAGCCATTTCCACTTTGAGCTCATGGGGAAAAGGGACAGTGCATTTCAGATGCCAAATCCCTGACCAACTCTGGGCAATAATAATTGCCTCTTTTGGCCCTTGGTAAAGTTGCCTATGAACTAAATACCAAAATCAACTATTAAAAAAAAAAAAATGAAAGGAGCTCTGTGGACTCGTTGAGTGACATCTGTAGTCACTGGCCTCTCAGGAGGCCCGGAGCCCGACTAGAGTTCGTAATAGCACATTTTTGCTTGCTCAAGACTTTCAAAGTCTCACTTTAATGTACGAAAAGCCTTTTTCAGGTGCCTTATTAAAGCTGCGTTGGCTTGGACAGAATGCCGGTGGGTGGAATCTGGGTTTTATCAGGTGCTGCTTGAGGAAAAACACTTATGGTAGTTCCAGAAAGCACTGAAAGCAGAAACACGGTTTGGGGACTGTTCTTTAGAGTCAGACTCTTGAAAGTTTCATGGAAGCAAGACAATTTCAAACTTTAAAAACAATTTCCATTTTATTTTATCTTTTGTTTCAGTATGGTGATAGTGTTTGTGCCTATTTTTTTGACAATTGGCCTATTCCTTCAGATTTTTCCTCCTGAGAGGCCAGTGGGTACATATGTCACTCAAGTAGTCCACAGAGTTCCCTTAATTTTTTTTTTTTTTTTAAATATTTGATTTTGGTATCTGAAAAATGTATGCCTTCCAAATGCTGCCTTTTGGCTCACACCTCATTATTCTGATTCCCTGCTTAGGCTCAGCGCTCCTTCTTTCTTCTTAAAAGTGCCATTAGATCCACAGAGTAATAGAGAAACTCTTAGCAAACACAGAAAAAACTGAGCCTACTTTAGAAAGTACAGTTTAGCCCTGGTCGGTGGCATAGTGGATAAGGCACTAGCCTGCGAACTGAAAGGTCGGTGGTTAGACTCCCAGCCAGGGCACATAACTAGGTTGCAAGCCAGGTCTCCAGCCAGGTCTGTAGCTGGAGGCAGGTGAAAGGCAACCACATACTGATGTTTCTCTCCCCCTCTGCCTCTCTCCCTTCCCCTCTCTCTAAAAATAATAAATAAAAATAATCTTTAAATAAAAAGAAAGAATAAAAAGAAAAAATATCTATGGGCAGTGACAGGACACAAAAATGGAAGTAAACCTTTAGATCTTGTCACTTGGGCAGTAAACTGTACTTCCTATTGTTTTTTAAATTAATTTTTAAAAAAGATTTTATTTATTATTTCCAGAGAGAGAGGAAGGGAGTGGTTGTCTTTCACCTGCCTCCAGCTACAGATCTGGCTGGAGACATGCAACGTGGTTATGTGCCCTGGCTGGGAATTGAACCAGCAACCTCAGGCCGGTGCCTTATCCACTGTGCCACCAGCCAGGGCAGATATTTTATTTTCTTACCCCAACTTCCACTTAACTCAGACCAACTCCTCTGTTTATCTCAGTGGTGTGTGTTTTTGTAAGTATTCTCAAATAATTTAAGGAAGAGAGCGGAGTATAAACAAACATAAATAAATATTGGTACTGTGAGGTCCTATCTTAAATGAGATAATTAACATTAAGTCCATTCAGAGCAAGATTTGATGAATCTTCCATAATAATAACATTTAGAGTTTGCTTAATTTGTATGGTTTTCCTATCTTCCAGTGTTATTAAATAATTAGATAATATATATCTTATCTTTTGGTTGCTCATGCCCACTCCAGAAATAATTTGTAAGACAATCTAATTTAGATGCTATCTGCTTTAAATAGAAATTAGTGTGAGTTGAATATAATATATGTAAAAGGTGTAACTTGAGAGAACATTATTACCCAGAAGGTTTGGAAATTAATATTATTCTTTCTTTGAGCATAATAAGGTGATTAATCAAAATGGTCAAATTAATACAAGAAATATGATTTTGGGGCATAACATACTTATGAATTCAAATATAAAATCATTTCACATATCTTCCACTTTATTAAGTTCTGCCCAATAGCACTTTCCAAACATTATTTATAATTTACTTATGCTTTTGCAGTATTTGAGGGTATGACTGTGGATAGCTGTTATAGTTTTCAATGTAAAACACAATGTCCTTTATAGAGGCCAGGGTGTTCTTTGTGAAATAAATGACTTTTAGTTGTGGGTCTATCTGATGCAGATTTTACTGGAAAAGTATACTTATTTTTCTTTCATTAGCATGACTCTGAAAAGCAATTTTGGCAAATATAGCATAGTCCTTCCTATGAGGACGATGGAATTGAAGTGGCTGTTAATGTTAAGTGAGCCATTTGGCGGGTATAGTATCTCTGTTCTAAGGTTTTCTTGTGTGTGGGGGTGTGTATGTGGGGTGTATGAACACACACTCCCCTTTATTCTTACCAATGGAATGGATACAGATGAACCTTGGCAGTACTCACTCAAATCCTACCTCTGGCTTTTCCCATACCTTTCTCATACCTGTAGTTTATCTGATGATTTTTATAGTAACCACTTTTAATTCTTTTTCTTATGACTTTTAGATGATGTACTTTTAACTTCCTTTACAATTGAATCAGGATGTATTTTAAATTTAGAATAAGGAAGAATTGTCAGGGCAATATAACTTTTTACACACTTGAGTTCTGATATATTTTTACTTCATAACACTTAAATTCTTTCTCATTTAATATTTAACTGTTATCAATCATTTATTCTTAAAATGATATTCAAGTCCTACATGCTGGTATTGCATGTTGTCACTGCTGGTTTTCTTTTCTTTTTTTCTTTTTTATTCAACATCATTAAATATATAACCTGAGAATAAAATTTTCAAACTACTTTTAAGTATTTATGTGTGTTCTTTGTTAGATATATGCTAGAAAGTGTGTAGAAACCTATGGAAATGTTGGTATCTTTGGACATTAAGTAAAGGATGCTTTAGCTGTTATTTTTCTATTTCTTGCTCTACTAAACACCCAATTAATAAGCTTGACAGAAGTTATTTTTTATCCAGCCATTACTTTGAAAAATTAAAAGTAATACATTTATAGAAAATAATTAAGTACTACATATGGAAAAAAATGTAAATGTCCTCCTCTCTCCAGTTTCTCTCATGGCCCTTACTATGTTTTAAGTAGTAGGATCTTTTTAAAGATTAAATTATATTTGCTGACTATTGTCACAGCATACACCTCCTTTCCATGTTCACTGCATTAGGAAATAAGCAGCTGTCATCAGGACGTCCATGTTAAGTAAACTAAGAATACATTTTCAATGGGAAAAAGAATTAGGACCGTAGAAATAGAAGTGGAGAATCAAAATATGTAAGGGAGTACAAATTTATAGACTATAAAGTTCAACATTGTTGGCTGCTAGATTAACAAGTGTCAGATGAACAAAAGTGTCACTAGAATTATAACCCTGTCTGATGTGGCTCACTTGGTTATGCACCATCCTTTAAGGCAAAAGTCGCTGGTTCGATTCCCAGTCAGAGCACATGCCTGGGTTGTGGGTTTGGTCCCCAGTCAGGGTGTGTAGGAGAGGCAACTGTTGAATGTTTCTCTGTCCCTTTCTCCCTCCCTTCTCTAAAATTAAATAAATAAAACTTTTCTTATTAAAGGAAGTTAGTAATATAAATTTTTGTAACCTGAGAGAAGGAAGTTTGACAGGTTCTTAGGTAGAAGCTCTCCTCTGGATATCTGAAGTTTTCAGGTATGGTACATTATAGAGCTGGACACACCACATCCTCGGCAAATGCCATAACACCTCCCATTCTGACCTTTGCCTGCTGAGGTGGCATAGGCCAGAATGGGAAGTGTTGTGGCACCTGCCGAGGATGTGGTGTATCCAGCTCCATCATGTACCTTCAGGACTGGCTACAGAATACATGTGGCTTCTTTGTCAAAAATTGAGAATTTCAGGACAGCATATGACAGGACAGTGGAGCATTACACCAAGTGGTTGCACAGGTGTGCACCCATGGAACCAGCTCAATGCCTGGAGATCCTTGAGCGAGCCGTGGAGTCCTCAGGTCGGGAAGAGGCAGTGGTGCCTCGGCAGGGATGAGCTCACCTGAGTGCATGTTTCTGGACACTTCTTTGACACTTGTTAAGGAAGATGGGTTGATGGCGCACTAGGATGTGGCCTGCCTAGGGGAGTAGAGTGGGAAGTAATGCGGATTCGTAGAGGAGGCTCTGCTAGAAGCAGTTGGTAAGGGCCAGAGGTCTGATGCAGACGGAGAGTGGCGGCAGAGTATCAAAGGAAAGGGTGTGAGCTGGGAAAAACTTCCTTGAATGTTGCAGAATGGGACTTGGGGATGCATTTACAAACACTCCCAGTGTGTGGAGAACAGACCAGTAAGCACATGGTTCTGGTTCCTTCCAGTTTTAGGACCGAGGAAACCACACTTTCCTACCAGAAGCAGCAGAGGGGCATGAAACTCAGCTTAGTGGCCTAGCATGCCAGGAGAGGCTTCCTGGACAAGGGAGTCTTGAGAACGAGTCCAGATGGAGACCTGGATGACCAGGGGCTGTTAAAAAGGGGATACTATGGCTTTTATGCTCACAGCTGTGGGGAAACCACTGAAGGCTTCAGAAGGGTAGTGTGGTCAGGTTCACATTTGTTGAACTCTCTTCCATGTTAGTGTGAAGCAGTGGTTCTCCAAGTGTGGTCCCTGGCATCCACACCATCCACAGGCTTCTTAGCAATGTGGAGTCATGCTTACCTTAAATCTGATCTCTGAGGATGGGCCTTAAACTGGGTTAGAACATGTTCTCCTGTTGATTTCTATGCATGGTAAAGCTTGAGAACCACTGTTGTGGAGAGTGAATGATAGAAAGAACTTTAAAAATGTTCATTCTAAATCCCTTCTATGACTAAGGGCTGACCTGAGGGCCCTGGTGAATAAGTAACTTATCAAAGATCAACTTAGTGGTAGCCGATTAAGACACAAGTCTCCCGGACTGTGCCCGGTCTTTCTGCCCTGCGGATTTTCGAGGTAGTGTGAGGGTTATCACAGCATTTTTAACAGGAAGATGTAATTATAAGTTATATTACCTTTCAAGAATAGTGACTACAAAAGTACAAATGGAAATAGGCAAATACTATAATGTAAGAAATGACTGATATATAATTTTTGGTTGTATCCTATTTCATGTGATGCATATCATGTTTGTGTGTCTCTGGGACTAGAATGGGGAAGAAGGAAGTTACTTATCTAAACTTGAGCTAATTATTCTCTAAGCAGTGAATTTACTACCTCTATGACCTTGGGTAAAACATTTAATCTCTTTGAACCTCAATTTCCTTATCTATGAAATGGGGATAATAATACCTGACTAACAAGGTTGTTAGGATAAGGTGGCTTAAGTGAAAGTGTCTTGTAAATTGTAAAGCATTATAAATGTGAATGATATTATTTTTATCATGTAATTTAAACATAAATCTATTTAGCTAGCACATATTTATTATACATGTATTGTGGGCACTATTGTAAAGTGTAGAGTTTTTAGAAATGTGTTTTTGTTCAGAAGAATTATAAAATTTTTGAAATGGTTTCCCCAGTTATCCACATTATTACTCAGTAGGAAACCCATTCAGACTTAATATGGAAAATTTTGATGTAAAAATTCCAATCCTACATTTTGGATTGAATCTTACCTTAGATAATTAGTTTTCTTCTAAACTTTTTTTCTTATTCTAATACAGGCATTCAACCAACAAGTTGTAAAGTGCATTCTGTTTTAACAGTTTAAATTTTTTACTTTAAGGGATAATTCCATTTAAGAATTAAACGAGTGCAAAATTATTTATATAATCATCCAGAACAGTAACAAAAGTGTATGAGTAATTTTTAAGTAAAAGTAAGTCAATGAGTGGCTTATGTGACTCATCAAATCTTAAAACGTTTTGCTTTTACCAATTAAAAATAAGTGTACTGGTGATTAATATGAGTGAACCTTTTGGTTTGCTCATTTAAGCAGGTGATTGAAATTTCTCCTAGCCGTAGGCTAGGTTCCCTCAGGGATTTTAATAACATGTCCCTTTGGTGTGAGAATGGTTTGTTTTTAAGGAATGCCCACGTACTTCGAGGGGTAGTACTTATTCTTTAATAAATTATAGCTTATTTACATTAACACTAAGTAAGTAGTTAAATTGCAGTTACCAATAAAGCCCAGTGGTGCATTCATTTGATGTCGGTGTTCTGGTTAATTGAGAGATAATTCTTTAAATGTTTTAATCCTTTAAGTGCCAATTATTGATGCTGCAGATCTTTCTCAAATGCACACTTCCTTTCTTCTAAGTATAATATCATTGTTACAACTTAATAATTTTTAATAACATGGTATCTTGTGGTTCAATTCAACATTCATTATAGGGTTCAGGAGAGGGCTAACCTGGAGGGTGCCTGCCACTGAGTAGAAATGGGGGTGGGAAACCTATTAGGACAACTGTACAATGTGGTTTGCTATCTCTGTGATAAATGATCAAACCTCTGGCCCTCACTCTTATTACCTACTCCCTTTACCTTGTTTTGCTCCTGTTTCTGTACTCTGTCTTTTAAACTTAAATTGCAGTTTGTTGAGTGACTAGCTATACATACTGTAACTCTTTAAAGGTAGAAAATTGTTGGTCAAAACGTTTCTCTGTTAGCAGTATGCTTTATAGTAGCATCATTTAAGTCACTATGATTGTTTCATTTTACTTTGTCTTAACCATTGTAGACTCAGTCCAACATATACCCTGTATCCTCTCGGTTTCTGCACATCTCTGCAGTGTTTCATACTATGGCTCTAGGTAATAAAGTGCATTTCCTTTATGAAACAGCTCAGATCCATCAATATCTAAATCCAGGTAACGTTTTGAATGCAATTTTTGTAACTTCATTCTAATTCCAGGTTGAAAAAATAGTTCAGGTACTATTACTATTAGATACTCAATAGGTATTTTCAAATACACTATCGTGGGTCATTAGACTAAAGGCAATCTTATTTTTAAATGAAATGCTGTAATTTTATTATTTGGGTCTTTTCCAGGTTACAGTGATGTCTAACATAGTAGACACATATGTATATAATTAATACTCTAAACTCTTGGGGAATAGTTTTTCATCTGACTTTTTAGTCTAAATAGAGACAAAGTAAGCATGATGCACAGTTTCAATACAATTTCAACCTGATAACTAGGCTTGTCTTTAGTTTCACTTAGAGGTGAATTACACAATAACTTGGAGGAAAACCCACAGCTTATAAGAGACAGCTGTATTGATACATATTAAGATTGATTGTGAGTAAATGAAATTTGAAATGGAAAGTTTTTAAAAAGCTCATTAAGAACACATTAGAAAGTTAAAATATTCTTGTTTTTTTCCTAGTAAAAAAATTAAACAAAAATTAAAATAATGAATGATTTTTTAATGCCATACTTATTGTAATTACCTTTTCTGCTTGAAATTTTATATTTTGGCTTCATATGAAGTGACAGATCATTATTTGTGGTTTTAGCAATCAGAAGTAACTGGCTAGTGATGCTATTCATATTTGGTTGGGTATTAAAGGGGATTCTGTGGTGTGAGTACGTGCACACTTATATTTTAATGTATTTTCATCATAACCAAAATGCCAAACATTATTTGTAAAGCTATTTTGAATTGTTGGTTTTTCTCAAATTCAAGGGTTTTAATCTCTTTTTAAATTCTTTCTCCCCAAGTGTTACTGGTTAGATTCCCAGTCAGGGCACATACCCAGGTTGCAAGCCAGGTTTCCAGCCTGGTCCCTAGCTGGAGGCAGGTGAAAGGCAACCATATTTTGACGTTTCTCTCCCTTTCTTCCTCCCCCTGACCCCCTCTCTAGAAATAATAAAATCTTAAAAAGAAAAACCTTTCTCAAATTAAAATAAAAAGTCGTTACTATTTGAGAAAAAATTTAAAAATAGGAAGTTTTGTCTTTATATTGTAGCAAATGAAAGGGTAGAGATCTTAACCATAAGAAAAAAAAAAAAAAAAAAAAAACGTTTTAAATGCTCTCTACATTTAGTACGTTAGTTGTACAACTTGGATGCCTTTCCATATATTTAGTTTCATTCAGGTTTTCCATTTTTCATTCTGAAAAGGAAGCAAAATATTGAATTCTTTTTCCAAAGGAAAATGTTTGTAGTGTCATGAAAAATGAGAACAGATGGCACTGCAAAGCTTTGGGGAAAAGGATTGCACTCCAATTCAAATTGTTAAGCAAAGTCAGAGACAAATACAAAGCTACCAATTGTTACAGTTATTTGTATGACTTAATTCATGAAGTTATAAGGTAGCATGTTGCTTCTTACATTAAATAACAGACATTTTACCAATTTACAGTCCAGTTTTCCCCAAGTGGATGCCCACATAGCCAGGTTTCATAAAGAATGAGAATAAGCAGAGGAAAACAGTCCTAGTCACTTAAAATATATTCTACAATTTTGGGGTTTCACAGTGGGCAGGTTTAACCAGATGCAGTGTGACAGCCTATTAGCAAAATAAACAGCTCTTCCCAACTTGAAGTCCTCTGCTCCTTCCCCTTTGCTTTTAACTAGATTAGCTCTGCAGTGCAACCCAGCTTGGGTTGCGGTCAGATGCATTAACTTCTACACTGTTCTGATTGAGCAGCAAAGCATCCGTTCCCAATGCCATGTCCAAAGTGGCGCTTCCGTGCAGGCTGCCTGCTGTTTCATTCATAACCACAAAACAGACTGAAATGACTTGACTTCTTTTTACAACTGGCAAAGAGTTAATGGACTGTTTTGGCCCGTTGCCAAAACCTTTAAGAAACTTTATTAATGTGTTATGAGGCTGGGACACCATAGTGTGGGATTTTTATTGCTTATTCATCTTAATGAATAAAAATATGTATGCACAATTAAAGCCATGTTCTCTAGCAATTGCTTTCTAATAAATGTTGAGACTTTTTCAGTGCTCATCGTTGCATTTGCTCGTCGGTTTTGACCCTCTTCTTTCCAAAACCTGAAGTTAGCAGTGCGATAACATGGGCTTTGTTTAAAGAAATACCAGCTTAGTATTTGAACTGAATAATTATTTAATGATGAGAAGAACATTCTTCAGCAAGTAGTAAAGAGGAACTGTGTTTTAAGAAAATCTCTGTGACACACTAGGCATAATCTGCATTACTTTCTCATTTATTAAGAAACTGGCCTATAATGCATTGATTCTTCATAAGACAGAGGCAACATAATTTTGTTGTAGATCATGTGGGAAAGTGATGTTGGAGAAGCAGCATTAAAAGATTCTTTTCCTGTCTATTCTGTTCTGACATGCCAGTTACCAGACATTTCATTTTTATTTTCATACAATTTTATTGTGCTGTCACCTCTGCCTTTTTCTCCCCACCTTCCTCAGGATGGTATGTTGCAAGGAGGAAATCGAGGCAGAAGTTGTATTATACTGAAACTAAATTTAAAAAATAGACTGCATGAGGAAATTCCATATTCTTTTCCATAGTGGCTGTATCAGCCTGTGTTCCCACCAAGAGTGCACTAGGGTTCCCTTTTCTCCACATCCTCGTCAGCACTTGTTGTTTGTTGATTTATTAATGATAGACATTATGATAGGCATGAAGTAAAATGTTCTTGTGGTTTTAATTTGCTTTTCTCTGATGGCTTGTTATGTTGAGTATTCTTTCATATGCCTATGGGCCCTTTGTATGTCCTCCTCAGAGAAGTGTCTGTTCAGGTCCTTTGCCCATTTTTTAATTGAATTGTTTATATTCTGGGTATTGAATTATATGAATTCTTTATGTATTTTAGAGATTAGTCAAACAACATGCATGAATGGCCCATGGACATGGACAACTGTGTGGAGATTAACTGTGGGAGAGGGGGATGGGCTGGATGGAGGAGAGCAAAGGGGAAAACATTGGGATACTGTAATAGAATAAATAAGAAAAAAAGTGAAATAAAAATACATTTTAAAAATAGACTGATGGGTCAGTGGGTTTATATAAATTAAATATTGTATCTGAGAAAAGATTAATATTTTTGCAATTTTTGAAATATTACCTTCCCATCAAAATAGAATACTAGGCACCTTCCGAAGAATGTTGAATGGTCTTTAGTTTGTAAAATATGAGGAAAACTTTAAGGGCATTTATTGTTATTATTTTTTTTGCAAAATGAATAGAAATATGAATTTTCATATTATCATTATTAGAGTGGGGATATTTTATGTCACTTTATCAAAAATATATGTGGCCCTGGCTGGTGGCACAATAGATAAGGTGCTGGCCTGCGAACCCAAAGGTCACTGGTTCAATTCCCCAGCCAGGACACATAACCAGGTCTCCAGCCAGGTCTGTTGCTGGAGGCGGGTGAAAGGCAACCATACATTGATGTCTGTCTCCCTCTCTGCCTCGCTCTTTTCCCCTGTCTGTAAAAATAATAAATATAATCTTTTAAAAAATAATACAAAAACAAAAATATATGTGAAGAGGCATTAAAAAACTCTCTGGTAACTGAAAATACCAAGGGAATGAGTACATTATACTTCCATAGCAGTAAAATAAAATTTGAGTCATGTCTGGTTTTATGAAATTGACTAAGAGAACATGTTATTTTATATTTTAATATTCTTACAACCTTAGAAAAATTAATCATTGTATTTTTCCTATCACCGTTTAGTCATCTTATACTGCCCTCCCCCCAGTAATCACCACACTGTTGTCCATGTCCATGAGTCCTTTCTCCTTTTTGCTTAATCCCTGCATCCTCCCTAAAATCCCGCCCCCACCACTAGCTGTCATCCTGCACTTCATCTATTAGTTTGTCTCCATTTTCCTTGTTAGTTCAGTTTGTTCATTAGATTCCACATATGACTGAAATCACATGATATTTGTCTTTCTCTGACTAGCTTATTTCACTTCGCATAATGTTCTCTGGGTTCATCCATAGTGTTGAGAAAGGCAAAATTTTCTTCTTTATGATCAAGTAATAGGAGAACATTTTAATTCACACTAATGTTTCCAAGACTTAAAGTCATCCAGGGTTTTGCCTTTGGTAGAAATGAGAATAATTCAATTTTTTTGAATTAGCAAATTTAGAAATAATGTATTTGTTTCTTTCTTTGGCATTTTAACCTTGGTATTAGAAAGGATGCTAACTGAAATGAAAATCTGAACAGGCTCTTATAGGTGAGCCAGAAGTTGCTTGGAGTTTTAAAATGACCTATCTTAAGGTCATTAAAATCTATTACAAATACTAGAATAAAACCTGAAAGATAACCCAAAGTGACTTGGATAGAGGTGGAAAGTTACTTGGGGTATGGGAAATAATTTTTCAACTTAGATTTTGACCATTGTATGCAACTGGCCATCTTTTTGAGTTGAGTCATCAGGCTGGGGCATGTGGCCTTGTGAATTCGATGGTGCTGTGCTTTGTGTTGTAACTCACCACCTAAATTGAAGCAAGGGGATATTTTGACCTTGTACTCTTTGAGTCTCATTCAACTGGAAAGGAAACAGTGGTGAAAATGGTGTTGGTGGATCTTTCAGGTGGCAGTGCAAACTGGTTTTCTGTGCATCCGTGTGGTGTCAGTGGGAGAGCGATCAGCTCCTAAACCCTGGTTAAGTACAGCTAAGACTGAGAATAGTAACACTCATGGGAAAAAATGGCACATAGGAAGAAATCAGACTGTCATTTGTGAGATGTGGCTTAGAAGGGGAATGACTTGATCCTGTGGTGAGAGATTAGGAAGTTTGTGGGGAATGAAGAGGGTGGCGGCTTTGGGAAGGGTGTCTGGTGTTCACATGTTATCACGGCACTGAGCTCTGAGCTGGCCCTTTGCCTTTAACTGAGTGTGCTGACTTAGTCCTCAATTTGTGGCTTGCCATGGGCAGAGAGGGTTTTCTGGTCTCATCCTCCTCCCAGTTTGTGCACATTACCAAACCACAATATAAACTCACCACAATCAGCAACCTCCACTCAAGGGAGGCTCCCTCCAAGAAAATTGGGATGTTATGTGTCAAAAATTAGGAACATTGTCCAAGGAACCCTGTAACTGTACAGAAATAACTGCTTCCTGCTCCCTCTCCTCCCTCTCTCTCTCTCTCTCTCTCTCTCTCTGTCCATATCAGTCTGTATGTCTAATGCTGACACCTCTAATTTGAGAAAACTGTAAATTTAGATAGGGCTCTAGGGTCAGATTTCCTTGAGTTCAGTTTCTGGCTTTCTTAGTTTATTAGTGGGATAGCCTAGGGGAAGTTTCCTCATTTGAAAATGGAGATAATAATAATAATGCCTACCCCATAGTATTATTGTGAGGATAAAATCTGTGTACTGCATAGTATTGAGAACACAGTTGGATATGTATGTCAAATGTTGTTACTTACTATTATTTTATTACTATTCATCCATAAGATAATTTGCTGATGAAGAGAAGGATATGGTAACATTTTAAGCATAATGTAGGAGGTGCTGGTGCTTTACTTAAGTAATTGCATTTATTCTCACTAGGATCCTTTCAGGTATAGGTGTCAGTTTGATATATATTACACTTTTTAAAAAAGGTTTTATTCGTTATTTTCAGAGAGAAGGGCAGGGAGGGAGGAAGAAAGGGAGAGAAACATCAATGTACAGTTGGTTGCCTTTCCCTGTCTCCAGCTATGGACCAGGCTGGAGACCAGGCTTGCAACTTGGTTATGTGCCCCGGCTGGGAATTGAACCAGTGACCTTTGGGTTCGCAGGCTGGTGCCTATCCACTGAGCCACCAGCCAGGGCGGTATTACACTTTCTTACACACTCAGCCAGATAGAAAGTACATGACTCCCAGAAACTTGTATTCTATTTGGGATACAAAATATACCTATTTGGCAATAAGCGTAAAAAATGGCCAATGTAAGAAACAAGTAAGCAAACAACAATAATAACAAAAAATAATAAAAAGCTATATTTTAGCTTTTGGGGAGAGAGTGTTATCTTAATCCCATAGTTCTGTGACAGCAGTCTCTTTTGTATGTAGTTGGTGATCAATCAACATTTACTGAATTCCTCTGTGGAACAGATTGTCATTGTAGAATTTGGAATTCTCAAGGAAGAAGAGTTAATTAGTTAGCAATATCAACCCATAAAATCCCATGAAAGTAAAAAATATTTGCACAAGTTTTAAAAGTATTAGTAATTTAAGAGTGAACTAGAGTTACTCTCTGAACACACCAACTTTGGTCCACCAATCTGTGCCTCGTAGTTACATAGCTATGTGACTTTGACCCTCCTGATAACTAATTAAACAAAGGTTAAAAGTCCCTAAATGCCTTTTGTGCAGAATTATAATGGTGAGAATTTTTTCTGTCTTAAAAAATGCAAGAAGTGTGTGTATATTTATTTACACACGTACACATACTTGGTGACTAGTGGGTAAAAGAAAGTATTATTCCTTTAAAGAAACATTAGATTTTATTATGGTAGAGATTTAAAACAATTAAGACAAAATTATTGGTGTGGATATGCTCACTGTGTTGACATACAGCTAAAGATAGAAAGCCTGGGCATTTAGTGAATAAGCACTATGAGTCTGATGAATGCCACCAGGCTGTGCAGCATTATGGACTTCATCTTTCACCTTCGAATTATCTCTGGGCAGAAGCAATGTTGGATTCAATCAAAGCTTAGAATTGCGGAACAGGAATCCCTGCCAATAATGATTACAGGATGGTGCAGCAGGCCTAATGTATCTCCCAACCTGAGCTGAAACTTGGGGAACACCCAAAAACAGAAAAAAGTCCAGCGACCTCATTATGTAATCTTTGGCAGCTGTGAACACAGCATTTTAGTTAGGATAAGTTTAATAGAGGGGGAAAAAAGGACAGTAAACACGTGTGAGATTGAGGTGTACTGCTGAAGCATTTGATCTTGATTCTTCTATGTAGCAAATAGGACTGTCTCTAGTTTCATGAAGCAGCCTCCACCTCAGCCCTGGTTTGAACATCCTTGTGGTCTCAGGGTTCTTAATTAGGTAGGTTTTGTATTATGGGCATTTGCCACGGGGTGGGTATAGAAGCTTTTTTAGAAATGTATTACCTGCATTTCAGTGCTGTAAGGGAAGTATGTACAGATTCTTCAAGAGAAGGAAGAACATTATTATTTTTTCTTTTTATTGTGCTCATACATTTGCTTTGCTAAAGCTCTCAAGTCTGTGGCAAAATCATGCCATAAAGGGGAAAAGGTTGGCTTTTTTGCAGTACGGACGTGGGTACGTACGTACGTTCCATAGGGTCCAGGTCTTTTGACTTTCTCTACAAAATGAAACGAGTCACTTGCATGCGCAGAAAGCGTTGTGGGCCTATGCAGAACGGAACGTTGAGGTGAGTGCAATTTCATAAACGAGCCCTTGTCTTCGCTTTCTAACTTGTTGTATTATAATCTTGCTTTGTACTCAGCTTTTCAGTTTGTTGTTTTCTTAAGTGGTGGTGCCGGCCGCTGCTCTGCGGGCCGCATGCTCTCTGGCTCGGTGGGAGGCTTCGCCCTGCCGGCAGCCCGGGCGCCCGGGCGGCCCCGCGCGGCCAGCCGGGCGGGCGGCGACATTTCGGGGCCTTGGCAGCCATTTTAGGTCCTGCCCGCGCGGGAGCTCCCGGCTGCCAAGAGCTGCCGCCGCGGCTGCCAAGACACTCTTGGCAGTGCAGATAAACTTTGGAGAGATACACAGTCCAGAAATATCTTATAATTACAAAGCACAGGGGGCAGAATGTTTTTACAATACAGCTGTGCTAATGTAAACATTTAATTTGGCAGCCTTCTCCACCCACTTTTCAATTAACCGGGTTTGTGCAGATACTTTCGGTCTGTAATAAACTTTATTGCTACTTCTCTTAGAGTACAGTTTATGAAACACAGATTGGAGGAGCCCTTTTTGGGGGGCGGGGGCACCTCCATTTAGGAAAGCACATTGCGAAGGTGGTACTTGCACGAAAGGGAAGCGGGGGTTGTGTCTGAAAGCCTGCCCGCCCGAGGCCGGCTCGCCTGCCACTGCGGCCTGGGGGGTGATGTGGGGAGAGGCTCCTTTGGCTCTTGACGCTAGCAAGGGGCTATTAATAGAAAGAGGTGAAATCTCTGAGATAGCTTCAGAAAGACACTTGTGTTGGTGATCATTAAAAGATAAATGTCCCCTGCAATGCATGAGACTGTTTCAGAGATACATTCCCATTAACAGTTCTTACGGATATAATTATAATAATTGTGTGATCGCCGTATAATTATTCTTATAAAGTGAAAGAAATAATTTTCTATCTAAAGTAGCATTCAGCTGTTCAGCTCACAAAGCCAGTCAATAGGCCCTTTTCAACTAACCTGAAAAATGGGAGAGGTCATAGAGTTTTAAAGCTAAATTTGGTTTTAATTGATATTGTGAAAAGGAATTCTTTTCATGATGAATGTGACGTTGCATTGCACTATATTTCTTTACATAGATTTGCTTACGCATTTCCCAGATACATTAGAGGAAACCATCTAAAGGCCATACATGATGATTTTTAAAGAGAAATAGATTTTCAACTCCTGTTTTCCTAGCTCTCCATATAGAAACTTTGTGTTGGTGATAGAGTTAAAAGGTAGCTTTTTTTTCCCCTCTTGATGATGATCAGTCGTCATAATAGAAAGCCATCCTTATGCGGTTTTTCTTCAGGACTCTGTGAGTCCCTCATTCAATCCAGCTTCCTTAGTATTCAGTCCATAGGGTGTGACCACAAAGTAATTCTCAATCTTGAGTTGGACTAGACTGCTCTGCTCCCAAAGCTGGTCAATAGATCTCTTTCAGCTAGCCGGAGAGTCAGTGGAGGTCAGAGAATTTTAAAGCTGTGCCCTCATTCATTGAAAAGCTATTTTACCATCATCCAACTTGTACACCTTGTGCTTATCACAGCTCAACAATGCCTTTACTGTGGCTTTTATTCTCTCAGGTGATTTACTCATTAAAAACAAAAATCAAACAAAAGAAGTTAATTGCACTATTAAATCTCTGTGTATGTGACATGTCTATCTTATTTTCAAAATGCAATAATTGTGGATACTGCTTAGTTATATATTTTAAACAGAGCCCATTTTACTTGTTAGCAAAGGAATAAAAGTCAGAGTAGTGCAGGTTAAACTCTGAGCTGCATGAAGATGGGACCAAACCAAGTTTTTTTCACTATTGTAGACTGACTTCCAGTGGTGATATGTGGTACCTTATAGGTGCTCTGTCCTGTTTTTGTATGTTTGTTTGTTTTAAAAATAACTATATGGATAAATCTAGTTAGTACAGCCAGAATCAGAATATTGTTTGTTAATTAACTATATACACTCATAGCTCATTATGAATCTTTCTTTTAGATTGTTTTGTCTTTCTTGGGGAATTGATATTCTCTTTTTTTCAGTTTCTTTATGGATAGTATATAAAAGATTGCATCCTTCCTACAACTTACATGTATTTCCAAAATTATTCAGGGTAAATTGCAATATAAGGAGGTTAGTCTTATGGAGGGAAGTGACGTATAAGCAAGCAGCCATAATGTAATGTTACAGTCCCACGTTGGAGGTGTGAGTAGGGTATTGTGTGCTTGAGGGGTGGCCTCCTTAGGTGGGAGAAAGTAAGGTTAAGAGAAGCTGGACAAAGTTCAGGGGCTTTGAAGGATGAATTAGGAGTTTGTATAGCATTGAAAGAAGCGATGCTCCAGGAATTGAAACCATATGGGCAAAGACACAGAGACCTGCAATTGCACAACATATTCTAGGAATTGCAAGAAGTGTGATGGAGTTTAGGTGCTGGGAAGTTGGGGGTGGATATAAGAAGGAATAAAAAATGATGGTTTTCCCCCTGGCTATAGTGAGAGTTGAGGCTAGACTGGGCCACAGGATGAAGAGCCTTGAGTGCTACACTGAGGCAGATTTAGGTGACTGAGCGATTGGGAGCCCTCAAAGTGTTTTCAGGAGTGGAACGATATGCATTTTGGTAAGAGTGCAGCAGGTGGAATCTGACTTCCTTATGAAGAATGTCTGATTGGCCTGAAGAGGCTGAGGCTGTTGTCAGATGAGGCATGCAGGCTCCATTATGGGTTTAGCAGCAGTTCAAACAGAGATGAGGGAATGGATGGGAAAGATAGGATTTAGACCAACAACCACCTGTGAGGCTTTATGGAGATAGTGTGGCCAGCTGCTTGAGTTTGCTTCTTGGAAAACTGAGTGGATATGGGACCAGTAATTGAGGTATGGATGGAGTGTTTGTGTGTGTGTGTGTGGTAAGGGAAGTACTGCACTAGCAACTCAGTGTGCAGGGGCTGTGCACTAACAACATCATGGGGATTCTGTAGTTAAAATGAGAAATTAGAGCTTGAAATAGATTTGGAATCCTCTCCAAATATGTTATATTTGAAAACATGAAGCTGCGTGAGTTTGATCATGGAGAATGTAAGATGACAAGAGCAAGGGTTGTGTGGGTAGGTTGTCTTAGAGATCACCAACATATAAGAGGGATAGATGAGAAGAAGAGAGACAGAGATTGGAAAGAAAACCCAGAAAGGGAGCATTAGAGCTAGGAAAGAGTGGTGCCCTAAAGGAAAAGGAAACAGTAACTTTGAAAAGTGATGGGTTCTCATTGTCAAAAGTCAATTAAGTAGAGTCTGAGAAGGTCAAGGCAAGTTGTAGCTTATTGAAATAGTAAGTTTGGAATTAAGACATGCTAAATTTATTGACTCTGGGAGCTGGCATTGGCCATAAGCATTGTTATTTACTCATTTTAAATAGTGATCAGAGTCCTGGCTGATAGCATAGTGGATAAGGTGCTGGCCTGCAAACCCAAAGGGCACTGGTTTGATTCCCAGCCATAGCACATAATCAGATTGCAAACCAGGGTGCAAGCCAGGTCTGTGGCTGGAGGCAGGTGAAAGGCAACCATACGTTGATGTCTCTCTCCTTCTCTGCCTCTCTCCCATCCTCTCTCTCTGGAAATAATAAATAAAACCTTTTAAAATAAATAAATAGGTGGATAGATAGAGATCAGAGAGTATTGAGCTTTGCATTTGACTCCCCAGCATCAGTTCATGGAAACAGATTCAAGTATACAGGGGTTCTGGATTGCTTAAAGGATGAATATTCTGTAGAATTTAAGAAACCTCTAGCAGAAAACAATGGATTATGTTTATTTGTGCTCTCTTCTAATTCTGAGGAGGAAATTAATGTCGTCCCCCCCCCCCCATCTAATGTCACCATTGACTACTATATTTAAAGAAGAAGAAACCACTTTGAAATTTTAGTGTGAGTTTTGGAGAAGGCATGAACAATTTCACAGAAAATGAAAGGAAATGTGCCCAACCACTGAGCACACCCCTTTAATTGCTCTTACCAAGCCTTCAACCATTCCCTGAGGGGAAAAATTATGCTCCTGCCTGGTCCCTGGATTAGCTGTTAGCAGCAGCAGTGAGGAGCAATTTATTTGCACAATCCCCTCTGCTCCCCTTCTCCCTGGGTGACTCCCCAGTTTAGCAGTAAAAGGCTCACAAAGTTGTGATATTGTGTTAGTACATACAGATTATATTAGAAAATGTGATTGAGCCAACTAACGTGTAAGTAAAAACCAATAGGTGGCTGCAAACTAAGTATAACTGTCATTCTCTGGGGTAGCTTCAAGGGTTTTGCTAATGTTTTTTTAAAATGCCTAGAGCCTCCAAATGAACTGAAGTTCATACTCCATACACAATGTCAACTTCAAAGTTTTCTATTAAGGAAAATAAATGAGGAAATGGAAAATTTCTTAGTCAAAATGAAAAGTGCCAATGTATATGGGCCTTTCTGAAAGCAAAATGATACCAGTGCATCTTTGTTCAACCTCACCAGCCCTCACCAGGGGTAAGGTGCTGCTTTTCTACTTCCTCAAGGAAGCACAGGCCAGAGCAAATTAACTTTCTGAAAGTAAAGTTGGATCCTGCATAAGTAGATTAGGGTCTGGCATACTATTTACCAGTATCAGGCATTTAAACCAGAGGATGTTACGCTGCAGCCGGCTACGACTTGCCAGTGAGCTGGGCTTTCCCCACTGTTTCTGGTTTGGCAGGGACAAGGTGGTTTACCCTGCTGCACGCTGCCTGCCAGGGACACATGGCCAGCTCCCGGCTTCCTGTCTTCCTCTTTGTGTCCTGGCCTTGCCTTCCAGGGAGCTGCCAAGACACTATTGCCAAAAACCTTCCTTTGGAAAGGTCAAGCAACCTCAAGTTACCTATGCCAATATTTGTGTTTTCTTTTTAATTCTTCTGTGTTCGACTTGGAGAAAAAGTGTATAACTGAACATGCAGAAAGTGGAACCTGGGGTCACTTTGGATCACTTGGATAAAGCAGCAGAACCCAAAGAATGCCTTGGCCAGTCAAGAGATGATGATTCTAGTAGAATTCTATTTAAAGCTCTGTGAAGTGTGATAGAGTTCAGAATGGTTCAATGTGGATTTGGATTTAGTTTGCTTTTTAGGATTCACTGGACACATGTGATTTTGGCTGGAGCTGAATTCTGGTGCATGGCAGAGAGAGTGAGAAAAGTGGACACTGGCCTTGGCTTAAAGACTGCATTTTGTTTGTTTGTTTTTAGGACTCTGTAGTCGCATGCAACTTTTTGTTTTTCAGTTCTGTGTCTGTGAAGGAGCATCCTTGTAAACAGTCTAAGAAGGCTTCACAGGAGAGTCTCCCAGAGTGCCACTTTCTTGCCGCACACAGTGATATAGGACTCTTAGCCACATGGGTGAGGTCAAGAACTCTGAATTTTTAATAAGCCCCTAGAATGATTCTGTGCTCACTACAGTTAGTGGACTGCCACTGATTGCAAAATCAAAACAAGGCAAGTGGCATTTATTGTGACCACACACAGCAAACCGTTCCACATCTCCTTCAGTTGGTCTTTTTGGACACTTAGAGCTTAATTTGCATCTTCATATTGTAAGTAAACCAAAAATGATAACAACAAATACTTTTCAAAAGATAAAAATTAAAAAAAAAAAAAACAAAAAACAATAATATATGAAACTTTATCCAAATAATCAACTTTTATTTGAACCCCAAATTTCAAGATTTTGGAAATAAGCTTTTTTTCCCATGACACATGGGGCTTGTGTACTAAACAACTGCAGATGGCTCGCTCCCAGGAGCCCACACTGTGAGAAGTACTCCATAGAGGTGTGCAGGGTGCATGAGCCTAGAGATGTTGCTCATGAAAGGAAAGTTCAGTGTCTGTAATATTTTGTAACGCAAAGCAGTTTTTCCTTTACCTTGAAAAATTCTATTTGAGGAATATGGAGCACTTTTTTTTTAATTCTCACCTGAGGATATGTTTATTGATTTGAGAGAGGAAGAGGGGATGAGAGAGAGAGACAGACAGACATGGATTAGTTGCCGCCTGTATGCACCCTGACCAGGGACTAAACCACAACCTATGTATGTGCTCTGACCTGGATTCAAACCTGCAAACTTCTGGTGTATGAGACGACACTCCGACCAACTGAACCACCTACTAATTCTCATAGCTGTAGACATTTACTAGAGGGGACATGGTACGTTCTGCCTGTAGATTCAAGGAATGGTCTACATAACTGATATTCCCTTTGGCTTTTTATGCCGAATTGCCATTAGCATTTTCTTCTTAAGCTCAGCTTAGTTTTTCATTGTGCTATTTACACCTTGTGATACACCATCTTTGTTGGTAAGGTTGGTACATACAGCCTTCAACTTTTTTTGTCATTGTTTTGTAGCATTCCTAGAGTTTGACCCAGGTTACCTTTGTAATTTTGCCATTTGTCCCCTGAAGCTACCACCTCTGGGACACCTCTGTCTTTCTGACATGGGTAACAAATACTACAGTAATTTGGAACACATGTTCTGTCAAAGTTTACCTATAGCCTTGGGTTCCAAATTTGCAGCTTCAGCATCTTCCATTGAAAAGAAACAGCATATTTTTACCTCTTAAATTCCCTGTTTGCCTCCCCTGAAACCATAGTCTTTTATAACAGTAATAAGGAAATGTGCTTATGGGTATAATTGCCATGAGGCAATTGTACCCTAGAGGACCAGTGAATTTTGTTTTCTGTATCTGAGGGCTGGGCTCCATCAGTAAGCTCCATTTGCAAATAACTCAATTAGAATAATAACAACAATGTCTTTATTTTTATGGCAACTTTCCCTATAGAGATCAAAGTGTGCTAGAGACATCCTATCAGATTCATTGTTTTAACACCCCAGAGTACTGAAATAAAAAGTTTTATTATAGCTTGTTTGAGATAGGCGATTGAGTGAAAGGAGGTTAAGTGACATCCCATAGGCCACAAAGAAAGTCAGTAAGGGAACTGCAAGAAAAAATTCAAGGTTTCCTGTTACTCTCCACAAGTTATCAAGCTACATTCTTTCCCGGCCATTGTAAAGGATGAAAATAAAATACAACTGCTGTTAGGAATGCAAAATAATGTAGTTGAAACTGTTTTGAAAACTGTAAAAATACTGTTATCTTTATCACTTAATACAAATGGGAGTTAAGAAAGAAGACTGTCAGCATCTAATTGTTCCAGCATATATGAGGTCTGTCCTGCAAGTATTCTCCACGTGAACTGTTTTAATTATATTGACATTGGCTTACTTTTGGGACAGATCTTGTATGACATGGATTTTACCAATTATAAACTGATTAGGTCCAAACTGTGAGTCATCCTGATTATTAATGAAAGGTTAATGGAAAAAAATTATTATTTTGAATTAAATAATACATTTAAGCACCTTATAGCTGTTTATAATTCCTAAACTTCAAAAATTCCATGAGATTAACAACAAACTTTGGACAAATTAAGATACCAAAGATCAGAGTTTCTCTGGTTAAATAAACAGCGTAAGAAAAACTTATCCAAATACTCTGATATTTTAAAAAGGTTTTTACTTAGAAACTCTGGTTCTGAGGTTGGGTGTGATAAATTTTGCCCTCTTTTTTTTTTTTTTTTTTTTTTTTTTAGTGGGGATAGAATTGGGAGTAAAATTGCTACTAACCTTCTAACTCATTCCAAGGAACCTTAGAGGACACGTTCTCCAGGGAGGAGACATCATTAACTTGATGTTCTTAATTACTATTGTTTGCTTTGTGGTTAAAGATGGCACATCTTGGTATAGGGTTTTGGGCTACCCAAATGCGTTCTCCCTTGACCAGGAGTCTCTTTCCACAAACTAGCTGAAAAATCAGATTTTGTCAGATCTTGCCTTCTAATGGGAAACATGTGAAGTTTGGTAAAAATAGAAATACATGGAGTTTTAAAGCTCTCTTTTTGATTTCCAAAGTTCTAGAGTGAGTTTGTATTTCTCTCCATTAACCCAAGTAAATATCACCCTTCCTGCCAGCCTCATGGGAAGAGTAATGGCCTTGAGACTTTATCTCATCATCACTGAACCTCTTGTTGTGTCGTAAGGCTTAATGAATGTTAAGCTGAAAATGGATCCAGGTAAACAGGTGAACAAAAAATAAACTAAAATAACAGAAAGAAAGCATCCACATTGAGGAGCACTTTTAGCAGGGTGAATCGAGTGAGGAGACAAGCACTATTCTGTACCAGTTGATTGTATTAAGTTAGCTCATTTATTTCAGTTTTGATAGTTGCTGGATGATAGTAATACAGAATGTTTCAATATTATTTTATTGTTTGTTTATTTTTTTAAGAGGAAGTTTAAAAACTATTTTCTTAAGCACCCCCTCCTCTTTCTTTCAGTTGCCCTCCTTGGATTCCTGGGCTCTTTTCCCCCTGTTGTGTTACCTATTGCATTTTGGTTTTCATGGTGTGACATAAAAACCATAGCACTACAAATTATGCCTATGCAGTGAAAAGAAAGCTGACCAATGTTGTCACTTTAAAAAAGGCACCAGGTCATGTTGAATGGGAGCCTAATGTAAGCAAGAAGCTTTGGCTTGGGATGCAGATTGGGAAAACCCTAACAGCTGGGTCCAGAACCCTGACTTCTTTGCAGTCACTAATATTGCTAATGCGTAAATAAACCTAAATAAATGAGGATACAGCAGCACAATAAAGGTCTTCTTGTTTATAGTTCAAAATGATGAGCATCATTTTCTTTTAAGTAGTTGTTATTTATTTTCATTTCTTAAACTGAAGGTAGAGGGGCTGTGTTCCTGTCAGGCAGGCGACAGAGCTTTGCAGGTTGTTGTTGAAAAATATCACATCCAACCTTGCTGTCTCTGTTAGCTGGTTTCAGTTCTGCTTATGTCAGTTATACCAGAAGTCCCTTAACTTCTCCTGGAGTAGAATGATCTTATGAAGCAATTTAATGGCGTTAGTTTAATTATTGATCAGAGAGACAACACAATTAGCACACTGTAGTATCTGCATTGGCATTTTGAGCCAACATGCCAAGACTTAAGATTTCCTTCCAGATCAGGCATAGCACACTATGGAGAAATCTAGGGGATATCACCCAGAGAGATTTAATCTTTCCATGAGAGGCAAAGAGGAGCATGAATGAACAAGGTTGAGGTATTATAGCTTACTTTCAGTATTAAAAAATCACTTGCTTATAAATGACTTCAATGTTATTTTATTCCAATATGTTTGCCATGATATTTGTAAGTGGGTGGATAGTTTGTGTTCATTGACTTCCAATGGAAACACCAAATACATTGTTTGAAGGTGGAGATTATTAGTTCTTCTTTGCTCAATGAGCCCATTTCTAGGATTATGCCTCTTTAAATAAAATCCATTTCTGGGCCACTTCTAGCTATCAGAATTTCAGTTATCTGCTTAGCATGTTGTGAACAATTCCATTTATTTTATTTTGACACTGAGTTACATAGTCCTATGTGATGATTCTTTTTGTTAAAGTTTACGTTTAGAATAATATGTGTGTAGTGAAAAACCTGGTTAAAATTTAGACTCACTTTCTATCTGGCATTAAGCTTCCTGCCTCTTGCCCTTATTACCATAGACTCTCAAGGACTATTTCTACCTTATGTTCTCTGCATCATTTCTATGGTTTTTAATGTCTGTGCAGTATGTCTACATGCTGTCATAGTAGGAAGTTTGTCTCAGCTTATTTATCACACTGTAATCACCTTATTGGAAATGGAAGGGGGTGGGAAAAATGCTAAAAGTGAAAATTATTGCTAGACTTACTTCACGATCATTTCAATAAATGATCATTTATTGAATTAAGTCAACAAGTTTTGCTATAAGTGATATAGATGGACTAAAATAGATCTGAGGCTCAGCTTTGAAAAAGTTGAATAAACAATGGTTTCCAGTTGATACAGTCTCACAAACTAGGACAATAATGTGTCAAACACCATGAAAGCAAAGCTGTGGAGGGCAGGAGAGTGGGAATGACCCGGAGGAAACATGCGCCTTGGTGCTGCAGTGCACTGCCAGCAGCTCAGTGCACCCACCAGGCAGCTTTTAGCAGGAAAAGTTGGCAACGTGAATCGATCTGTATGTTTTCCATGATGTCGCTTCCCTCTTATGGAGCTGTTATCTGGCCCACTGTAAAACCATACATATCCTCACTGTCTATATTGGTGGTTGTAAATTTTTGGTATTATGGATTTATATACTTCCCTATACATACAAATGTGAATATTTTTAATCTGCTGTTGGTGGAGTGTTCTAATAAAGCATCAAGTTATGCAGTTCTGATAGAAGAAGATACTTTTGTCTATTTATATTTTATGACTTTTTCTTATGTGAAAATGCTGACTGTCAAGTGAGGTCTTAATGAACTATTTCCTAGAGAAAACAGAGTAGTGTTAAATTATTCCTCTTTTCAAATATGTATTATTATTATGTCGCTGCTGTGTATTAGTATAAATTTAAGACAACCTTTTGATTATCTCCACATGATACTGTTAGTTGTTCAGGCAGTTTACAAGCAACTCAAAGCTGTTGGTGCTGTGAGATATAAATAAATGTATAGTGTCCTATAAATATAATCAGGCTCATAGTTGATCCAGTCAAGGAGCATATAGTTGTGTCTGTGGGAAAATCACATATACAAAAAGAAATGTCCATGCATCATGTAACTTGTTAAAATTTGGATAGAAAGACTAACTGTGAGATAGTAAAAAGAAGAAATAGTAAACCGGGTTGGGCAGGTGGGATTATGAGATCTCCTGAAAGAGATGTATTTAGAACATGGCATTGAAAATCTAAGTAATTAATCTTTTTAAAATCTTGATCATTTTTGTGTGTCACTGTTGTACCTTACACAAAACTTTGGGATATAGCATTTCACACTTAGTATTGAGATGAGGCAGTGCTTTTTCACTACCACCTTTTTGAATGAGAATCATACACTTTTTGAGTGTATTAATGTTCTGGTACCGTTAATTCTGCTACCTGACATTTATTTTAGAGTGATGAATAGATCAAACTTCAAAAGGCAGCCCTAACTGGTGTGGCTCAGTTGGTTGAGTATCATCCCACAAAGCAAAAGGTTACCAGTTTAATACCCAGTCAAGGCACATGCCTGGGTTATGGTCCTGGTCCCAGGTTGGGGTACATATGAGGGGTAACCTATTGAGGCTTCTTTCATACTGATGTTTCTCTCCCCCTCTCTCTCCCTGTCTTTCCCTCCCTCTAAAAATAAATAAAATATTTTTAAAACGATATATGCATGTATCTTTCAGGGTTCAGAGAAATAGAACTCTCATCAGAGTCCAATAAAGAGAGATTCATAGGGGGAATCCGTTTGCAATGGTATTAGAACCCAGGTAGTAAGGCAACTCACATGCACACTTATCTAGAAACCCACTGTCACAATGAGGGCTGGAACAATAAAGGGAGAAAGTGGTAATTGCCAGAATCTTTGTGTGGGAGCTGCCTGAGAGGAGTGCAGACCTCCAAGAGAGGGACCTGTCTACTGGGTGTTACAACCACAAAGGAGACCTCACTATGGTCTGGAGATACCTGTTAAAGTTGAAAGAAGGGAAGTAAAACCTCCTCTTTTCTTCCTATCCTCCAAAATCCCTCCTGTGTCTCTCATTGGCTGGGTCTAGCTTGAAGCCAGTTGCTAACAGAACTAGGGAATGTAGTTTGCAGAAATAGAGTAAGGGTTGGCACTGAGGACAAATTAGTGCACATGGCAAATGGATTCCAGGGGAGGGGTTGGACAGTAGAATTGAGGTAAAGTTCAAAGCATTAATTTTGTGGGAGGGGTTAAGTTTGCATGATATTATCCAAAGTCTTATCATACCAGTTTTTCTTACTGGTTATTAGTGACTCAATTTTTAATTTTTTATTCTACCAGAAAGTTTATCTTTTTATCATAGCATTATTGTTAGATGCTTTTGAAACTTCTCCATGAATGATCTTGGTGGCTGATTTTTAAATTTTAACATACTTTAAATATCAGGGATGATTTGATCTTCTTTAATTAGAACCAGTCTTCTAAACCAGAAACAACAAGTGATAGGGTCACTTGTCCTGATGGCAGCTAGCTCTGACAAAGAATTATAAATGGCCTCTCCTCCTCCTTTCCATCTCTCAGAGGTACTAAACAGACAAGGAACAATTCAACTGTTCTTGTAATCAAGCACTGTCTACAACTTAGAAATAACGATGTAGTTTCTTGTGCTGTTGCAATTTTTTAGAGGTTAGGTATGCAGCATAGTTTATTTTTTGATTGGAAGACAATGTTGATTTTGAAACAGCAGTGTAATAATCAATTTGGAAAATTGAACATTAGCCATGAATAATGTTACATGTAGTGAAAATAATCTTTATGAACATGGAAGATGAGTCTTCAGTAAAACAAAACAAAACAAAACAAAACAAAAAAAAAACCCTAAAAGTTGGGCTGTGTTAGAATTTTGTCACATCTGGAAGGCATTTGATGGATAAAATTACATAGGTTTGATGCCATTGAGGGTTAAGACATATGGATGGGACATTATGCAGAAACTTGTTCCTTTTTATACTCTTTAGATTTAGCTTAGAGATTTTTGAATCATAAGGAGTCCATTTAAATCTCTATTAAAGATAAACATAGTCAGGGCCCTGGCTGAGAGACTCAGTTGAGCATCTTCCAGATACACCAAGGTTTGTGGGTGAGATGCCTGGTCAGAGCACATATGAGAATCAACCAGTGAATACATAAATAAGTGGAATAACAGGTCAATGTTTCTCTCTCACCCCTTCTTCTCTTTAAAAGCAATAAATTTAAAAGAAAAGCTAAAACTGAGTAAAATGGCACAATAGAAGGAATTTTGATATACATTTTGGTATACAGCTTTGTGCCCTTTTGCTTATGCTTTCCTTTAAAATGGATATAGCAAGTAGATATGCCTCTCATTTTTTCTCATTTACCAAGTAACCATAGTAATGAACAGAGGATTCCATGGTAGGCTTTTATAATAGGCTCTTTATTATACTTGTTTAAAATTACCTGGATTTTTAAATTCCCTTTTAAAATTATCATTTGAAAAAATAAAATTACAACAAATACTTTTATTAATGTTGGGCTGTAAACTTTTCAGAGTTGTTTCAAACATATTATTTCACATGTTAGAATAACCTTGACATTTTCTTTAAAAGAAGGGGAAAAAAGACCCTGGCTAGGTAGCTCAGTTGGTTAAAGCACTGTCCCTATACACCAGTGTTGCAGGTTTGATCCCCCATCAAGCTACATATAAGAAGCAACAAGGAATGCACAAATAAGTGGCTCAATAAATTGGTTTTCCCTCCTCCTCCCTTCCTCTCTCTTTCTCTTCACTTCCTCTCTCTCTGAAAATTAATAAATAAAAATTAAAAGGACATAAACAGACCCTGTAGAAGAGTCAATGCCATAGTGTCTGCTGTGCCTAGATTAAAAAAAAAAAAAAAAAAAAGCAAGAAGGCAAAAACATCCATTAAAAAAAAAATATATATATATATATATATTTGTTGTTGTTATATTACATTCATCTCATTTTTCCCCCTCTGCTCTCCCCTTACCCACCCTACTTATCCACCCCCTACAGTCAATCTCTCTTGTTCTTTGTGTCCATGGGTCATTGATGGTAGTTTCTTGACTAACGTTAGCCATTTTTAAATCAGTAAAATTGAGTTACTTTCCTTTCATGCATACTTCTAATTTGTAGGGGAAGTTTCTATCTCCTCATTTGTTTCCTTATTTTATCCCTTTTAAAAAATATTAGTTCACATGATGTATTATTCAAGTAGTTTTATTCCTGGTAAATTAGCTTTTGCCCTGAAAACATGGGAACAGAAGTTCTTTGAACCACTTATCAAGGAACTGTTAGGACATTTAATACCATTATCTGGCACATCAGCAAGCTTCCTGTTTCATCAAGTGACTTCTCTGATTTTTTTCCCCTCCAATGTTATGATACAACAAAAGCAGTAGTGAATGTCTATATACAAATTTACTTTACCTTGGTGGAAACTGTATTATCTTTGTCTTACTCTATTGCTCTGCTAATTATTATGTACCTTTGATTAAATATATGCATTTATTTTTACATAACTATATCATCATGACTTAAGAACCATGATTTAGTAATAATAGCAAGGGCTAGTTATTAATTATATATGTGTAACTATAGGGTATATAAACACTGAATCCAATTTCTTTTCTCTAAACTCATCATGATTTTAACATAAATATTTTAATGATTTGGCAAAATATCTTTTCACCTTATATGATGGAGAGATCTAGTCCAGTAAAAAATTTGTTTTTATAGGCATACATGCCTATGATAAAATGAGCACTAAAAAAAAATAAAAATATGACATTTTAGTCATTGACTGAATCGATTGCTAAATTTATATTAGAAAGGTTGCAGACACTCAAAAAATAGAATATAGCACTGGCTGGTAGCACAGTGGATAAGGCACCATCCTGCAAACTCAAAGGTCTCTGGTTCAATTCCCCAGCCAGGGCACATAACGGGGTTGCAAGCCAGGTGCTCTTCAGCCAGGTCTGTGGCTGGAGGCAGGTGAAAAACAACCATACATTGATGTTTCTCTCCCTCTCTCCCTCTCTCCCTTCCTCTCTCTCTGGAAATAATAAATACAATATTAAAAAAAAAAAAAAAAAAGAATATACAGTGTGTCTATAGTATATATCAATAATAACCAAATAAGTAAACATTATGATTGGTGTTATTGGCCATTTATGTATAATTTGAGAAAAATGAAAAGTGTCTTAAGTGATATCAGCCTTTAGGGTCTTGTTCACTGTTAATACTCACTTATTTAACAAAGGCTAATTGAGCATATGTGGCAGGAAGACAATGAATAAGACTAACATGAATTTTAACCCCATGAATTTTACCAGCTGGTAAGCTGGACACTAATCCAGTTATTTAATTACCAGTGTTATTAATATTTTCAAGGGGAAGTGTAGAGTGAAAACAGAGGAGGACTAACTAGGTGGGTTTTTTGGTAAGAAGGTATTAAACCTTGAAGTACATTAAAAAAAAAATCTTAGCCTTTCCCCACAAATACTTGTGCATAGTTGTATGAAGTTATTTTTTCCCCCTCTTAATCCTGTTGGAAATGACTAAGGCTTAAAGACTCTTACTTTTTCTTTTTCAGTACCTCTGATTCAGGCATGAAGTGGTTTCCGTAGGGCCAGAGTCCAAGTGGTTGGCAGTTACTGAATGGAACCCAAGAGTTCTGACTGTTCAGTCAGTTTCGAGAAACATGTCCTGTTCCCTGAGAAGAATGATAGCCAGTGAAACGTTAGAAAGTCTTGTGTCTGGTTTTAATCTAGATATCCAATATTAGATCAGGTTTTGGGGAGATACAAGAAACGACGTAGCACAAAAGGGCCATGTGTACATAGGAATGCATTAAGTATAGGATTTAGAATAATGCATGGAGACCCCAGGACAAAATAAAGCAGATACATGAGTAACTGTGCCAGGCAGTGTAACAAGTACTATTCAGGACTTTGGAGGTAAAAGGGGCATTTATTTTTTCATGCTTTCCTTTTAAGAGAGAGACTAACAGGATCATAAACATTGCATTTGGTTTATGTTGAAATTTTGCATTGATTTTTCAATTTGCCTCCAAAATTATGTTCTTGAGTCTGATGACATTCTGGTTTTCATTTCCAGATTCATATTTCACCAGCATTCTCTTTGCACTACATACCTTGCTATAAAATGCAGGTTTCTTGGTTTCCAAGAAAAAAATTTTATATTACATAGTATAGCTGAAATCCACAATGTCTCCCAGATGGGGAAAGACAGAACATTCATCTCCTCTTTTCCTACTGAATCTGGCTGGGTTTTGGAAAGGATTTCATTGTTTTCATGTGGCAGAGCGCATTGGCAAATCACTCCTTAACGGACGCAGTGGCATGTTCATTTAATATTATGAGATATGGGCAGTATTTATGAAAGATTATAAATCTTACAACTCTGTTCAGAAACTTAAAATACAGCTGGAAATGTTTTGCTTCCAACAAACATGCAATCTTCATAAAATTGGAAAAGAAATGTTTTGAATAAATAATGTTTTGGTTTATTTCTCTCTAGTGCGAGAACTATTTTTTTAGTCAAAATCATGCCATAAAACTCCTCCTTCCTCTACACTAACACTCTTGCCTCTGTATTTATACTTTGCTGGTGCATTAAAAAAATTCTTTTTAAGTATGCCAGATTGCTTTGCCTTGTTTTTAAAGATAGAAAACTGGATTTGCTCCCAGGAACTCTTTCCTAACTAGGCCGGTTTAAAAACTAAACAGGGATTGAGTCAGTTAATTAATTTAAATGAGATTACAAATCAAAAACATATTACGCAATCTTGATTTAATTACTACATTTTATTTACTTAATTGAAAACACACTGTAGAAAGTTAGCAATCTGGGCAATGACCAGTATGGTGTCCTTGCATTCTGTAGGCTAAAGCCTTCGAAAGCAAGAAGTGTAGTTGATCTTGGATATAACCTTTAGTTCACTCAATCCCTGGATCAGTCGAGTCATGGAACTTAATCTTAGGCTAGAAAGGTCAGATGCGATTATCCCTGCTTTCATTTGTGGGGGTTTTTTGGTGCTAGTTAAGGAAGCAGTGCAAACCTTTGGTCAGAGATGTTGGGAGATTTGACATTTTTTGTGTAGGGTAGTCTCATCTGCACTGGTCAGTAGTCCCCAGGCATGGGTAGTATGCTTTTTCTCTTGTACGAGTATGCAGTTTATTTTTTTCATAAATTTTAGTAGTCTTGTTTTCCAGCTAATTCCTTATGAACAAACTGTGATCTTGATCCCAAATAAATTCTTATTTTAATCCTTAAGATATGATGTGTTAAACCTATTCTGCCTGTTGAGAAAAACAAAAAAAAAGTGGCTCTTTAAAATAAAATTAAGTAAGCTAGATGGAATATGTAAGGATAGAGGATATATCACATATATGCTGTTTAGTTCTGTGTTGTTTTTGTTGTTGTTATTTAATTGAGTTACTTTATCTGTAAAGAGCATGAACATAGCAACATCCTTTAAAATTATGAATTTAGCTATGTCAAACATGTGTTTAAGGAATCAGTGTTAACCAATAGAAAGGAGAGCTAAAAGTCTGTGCCTTCTGATGGGAAATCATGTAGATGAAAAAGCATGATTAAAAGTATGTAGGAAGTCACGCCACAATATTCTTTTGGTTCTGCCAAAGGTATTCAGAGAGGTTTGATTTCTCTTTCTGCTTAGACCGAGTTTAGGTAAAGGAGTACAGATTCAGCAAAAATATGTAAAGCACTCCATTAAGAAAGTGACAGAGTGGTAAGCTGGTTAGCCAAATTTTGTGATGAAGTGGATGCCATGTAATGTAATGTCCTTTTGAGAGACGGAGAGTCAGAAATAGAAGCAGAGAGGAGACGATACGGGGAGATGAGAGAGCACACAAGCACGCATGCTTTCATACACATTTATATGCTAACATGAGACAAGAAAAGTACTTAATCTTCCCATGTTTTTTCTGAGTTATTCTAATAAATATTTAATAGAGGAAAAATATAAAATGATAGTTTTGTGTTAATCCAATGTATGAAGCAGTCCTCCATTAAAACTGAAGCTGTATAGAGTTGTAACTGTGCTGGAGAAAAATATGGTAAATTATGTAATTGGAATTGTGATTACATAAAGCTAACTCACAATGAACCCAAATCAGTCTTTGTAGTTAAGTAAACTGCCAAGAGTGAGACAGGACAGAGGGAGGTGGAAGAAGAGTGAGCTTTGCCCAATGAGAGGAGTTTTCTCTCCCTTTCCTATAGAGAAGTGTATGTTTTTGTCTTACTTTTTTGTGTCCTTGTTATAAAGTGCATGCATTTGTGTCCCCTCCCTCAAGTTTTTGCCTCTTCTATCTTGGCTTTTCTCTTTTCAAAGTGATTCTTTCTAGCATGCTGAAAATAGTAAAAATATACTATTTTAGTATGTTGATAATTAAAAGTGTTTTGGAGAGAAAGAAGGGGACTAATCTAAGCCTTTAAGAAATCCCATATTCTTTAGTTGACAATGGACTGTTTCTTTACCTGCTTAAAGCAAAGGAATATGACAAAGGAGCCTTTTATCACATGATGACTAATTTTAGTTCTAGCAAGAGGCTATCTGTAGGTTAACAGGTTACAGTGTGGGTTTCATTTACTCTTTGATATCTCTGGATATAAAAGCTATATTGTTAAAGAATCATAGAATTTTAGAGCCAGAAGGGAACTGACAAGTGAGTTTATTCAGTTCCTTCTTTGCACCAAAATGACTATAAATTAAAATCATGCTTCTTAATTTTAGCTTTCCTGTTGATACTTAAGTCGTAGTGTCAGAGTAAAATGAATTCCTGGAATAAGCAGAAAGGCCGCTTATATGTAAAGTTCATCAAAAGCTTCTTGCCCTCTAGCTTGCATACTAGGGGCCTGCTTTCTAGATCCCTACCGAGGAAACATCTTTTCTCTTTGTAGAAGAGAACAAAAAAATAATTCCTGACTCATAATAGTTTTCCTTATCTACTCCTGCCCATTTCCAAACACTCCTTTAGAAAGTAAAGGAGGAGAACTGAGCCTTACATTGGGCTGTGAAACCCAGCCTTGGGATTGTTCATCTCTCCTCTTTCCTTGTCACCGAGGTTTGTCTGTTGGACTCCTAATGTGTGTCTCTACAGGGGGGTATGCCCAGGCTTTCTTCTTTGTGCACATCTGTCATTTACAGACTAGTGGTTTTCTGTTTACTCGACTTCTTCAGCTGAGCGTGCCAGGCACTATATGAAAGATTAGGGCCATAGGACTAACGAAGGCAGTATCCCTGCATCCATGTAGTTCTGAATCTCAAAGGGAGGACTTAAAGGAGTCAAATAAGGGACACCATGTACAAAGACCCAGAAAACAGGAGAGAACCAAAAGGCAAAGGTATGACCCAGGTATTGGTAGAGGCCAGGATGCCTTGAATGGCATACTAAATATTTTGAATTTTTTTCTATTGGTATTTGGAATATATAAATATATATATGGAATATATATGAATATCTATATATCATTCATATATATATATATATATATATATATATATATATATATATGGGTTTTAGCAAAGAAGTAGCTCAATTAGTTTTTGTTTTTTAAAATGATCACCTTGCTAGCAGAGTGGGATGTATGCCAGAAAGATACTAGATCTGTTCACCCTGTTCTTAAGGTCACCTCCCTCTGATATCTTTTATGACATGCTCCTGCCCAGCCATCCTGGGAAGAACCAGTTGTTCCTTCTTGATATACACTCATTTATAGTACCCGTCACACTGTATTTTTTTATTTGTGCATTTCTGTCTCTCTGAGAAGCTTCTGAGCTTCTACAAAACATAGAATTTATATTATTTTTTTAAACAAAAATTTAAAGGTTATTATAAATAAAATGGAAATTTAATGTACATTTATGGAGAACCTATTATGTTCCAAACGTCAGCAACTAGAATGTAGAAGGTGCTCCATAAATCTTACTGATTTTCATTTAATTGATGCTTACATTAATGACCTTCAAGAAATCTTTCACAGTTTTGATGATCCACCCACATCAGATAATTGAGTTCATCCCCCACCCCACAAAGTAATACTGGGTAATAAACATTTAACAGGTCATTATTTATTATCTTGTATATTTGACAAACACTGTATTGGACTTATACCAAACTATAAGTAAAACATTAGAATGTCCTTTGTTTAGTGGAGAGAATCCAAACTAAATTTGATTTAGAGTTGGCCTCTTAAAACCATCAATTGATGGATAGACTTCCATGATGATAATTGTTGTTTCCAATGTAGGTGGAAAGAAGAGCTAAAAGATTTTTTTTTTTTTTTAATTTGTGAAAAATGTTTTGAATGTATTGGTAAATGGTGGGAAGTTAAGAGAAGATCCAGTTCCAAGAAATATTCAGTCACCTCAAAGATCATTTGGCTTTGCAGGATTTTAAGATTGACCCATAATCACCCAAGAGTCAGTGTTCCTGAATGGGTGGCCCATATAGACAACATACCTTTTAATAGTTGCCATTTAACTTTAGACAAGTCATTTAGATCCTGAATATATCCCAGGATCTTCTATCAAATGGGCTCATTAGAGAAACTTGGTCACTTCTTAGGTAAAGTTTAGATAGTAGAAAAGCCATCAAAGATTGGCTGCCTTTTAATAAGAATTGGACAAAAGGATTGAAGAAGAGTTGGTATGGGTCATGTGGGGTTGTGAACCTTTTGTAATAAGTCTCTGAGGAATCTATAACCTAAGGGAGGAGGAATTGATTGAGTAGCAAGTTAGCAATTTAGAAATTTAGAAATTGCTTCATTAACTACCTTTTTCCCAGAAGAAGAAATATAATATCCTTGATTCACATTTAAAAATAAAGACTGGGGAATATGAGATTTTCTTAAGTATGAGTATAAAATGTATGCATTTTAGTTCTACATTATGTTCAGTAAATCAGAAAAGAGACAAACAAGGAAATGAAAAAAATAGAGATTGAGATCCAGGAAAACAATGAAACGTGGAGGGAATGATGGAGAAATGGTTTAGGTCTGCTGCCTTCAAGACTCATTCTCTCTATTTTCCTACTGCATGAATGTCTTTCTACACAGAAGACCCAATATACTGGGCAACTCACACCACCATTCTTACCGCTCATTCCTCAAAGATTTCCGTCTGATGGAAGAGAGTTTTATCTGATGACTGATAGATACTGGTTTTTGAGCATGATAGTTTCTGATATGCTATTCACAGCAGTAGTGACTTCTCTGATTTTTTTGGAAGTAGGGACTAAAGCATTGACATAGAATCCTTAAGGATGGCCCATGGTCAGTCTATGTTCATTTGATTCACCACTGTCAATTTTCAATCCTTGTTCTGGGATGGACAGAATTTAGTCACATCTCCTTTCTCCCTTTCTTCCTGAAAGTTAGTCTATTCACACTATTACTCATTTTTTTTTTTAATGTGGCCTTTACATTTAATATTATTTTTCCTTTATTAATTGTGCAGAATGTGTCCATCCAGTGCTTGATGCTTTATATAATAAAATCTTTGCAATAATTCTATGACATAAATAGTATTACAGTTTTAAAGACCACGCTCCCAAGGCTCAAAAGAATACAAGATCACCTACTAGTGAGGGACAGAACTGGGATTCACTATAACACATTAAGTATACACACACACAGCTTGAGCAAATCATGGAAGTGGTTAAATAAAACCTCTGGGTATAGAGAAATTTGACCTAGGTGGTGAAGTGGAAGGTTTTTAGATGTGGTCTAAATAATTTCTTCTCTGAGGATAACCTCAGTAGCAGTTCATTTTTGGATTCTCTGCCAACTATGACTCCTTGGTTACTTATTTCTAGCAGTTGGAATTAAGTGACCAATATGAAGTGACATAAGGGTTAAGAGTAGATAATGTTAGAATTTATGGTCTGAAAAGTGTTTTCTAGCTCTCTCCTCTATGTTTTGAGGAGCCAGTATATGCCATTCCACCTCAAGAGAAGGCACAGCCTTTGGAGTGTGAGGAGAAATGTGCCATTGTGTGCCAGCAAATGCCAGACTACATCAGTAAGTGGAATTCTCACTAAAAGCTACATGTGACTCAAATTTAGGGTCTACTTCAGATTACCCTTAAATGCTTTGTGATGTTTTTAGTCATCGTATTTTTTCAGTTGAAGAGGTCTATCTGCAACTGTTGGACATTGGGGAAGAAAAGGATAACATGTGGTAGGAAAGACTAGGGTTTCCCAGGTGGTATGTTATGGTCCCAGGAGGTACCATTGTTCCAATGGAATACTTTCTTTGGAATGGAAGAGACCTTCATTCTTTGATGAACCAAATTTTAGCAACCAGGTGTTAGGAAAGAGTTTTATGATATCATTTTGAAGTTGACTTAAACATGCCAAAACTCATATGTCTATGACTCCTATCCTCTGATGACAGCCTTAATCTGCCTCATGATGTGTCATCCTGAGGATAAGATTAGCCACTTTGAGGGATGCATGCCTAGCTCTCCATAAATGTGAAGCAGCTTTAGAGGGAAAAAGAAAACATAGGAAGGCTCTGGTCTGTGGGGTGTGTTAATGTGCATAAATATGAACTCCTCAAAATGTTAGAGTCACTTGAGAAATTGAACTCCAATGTAGCATTGATACTGAGGGTCATTTGTCAAAGGAATTCAAGACAGAAATAGCTGAGGTTGTAGCAAAATATGATTTATCATTTGTATGTAACTGTCATGCTCCATGCCTGGAAATAGGTCAATATTGTACCATCTTTTACAGGAATGTAGAAAAAGATTGATCTTCCAAGTTATAAATCACTGACCTGTACCTCAATTTCAGAAGAAATAATAGAATAATTGGGAGATAGGAGAAGCTTTTCGTGAGAGTACCTAAATCTCTGAACTAGCTGCAGAGTTAAATTCTACCCTAGCCAGAATTCAACTTGCAGGAGTAGTCTCTACCAGTTTTTTTTTTTTTTTTTTTCCCACTTTCACTTTGGGAAATCAGAATAAATTGGAGGATAATATAGGAATCACTAAATATATTTGCTCAGAGTACATGAAAATTGTTCTAGAGCAAAATGAAAATGGCAATTAAGGAAATGGAATAAAGCCGTAAAAATATGATCTCAGCCTTAAATCTAGTTAGCAGGCAAGAGGCAAAGGGCAGAAATAAGTAACCAAGTTTCATACAGAAAGAAATTTAACAGGGTGTCCTTGCACTAAATGCTAGAAGCAGCAGTTGCAGTATGTTAATATCTTACAAGGAAGAGCAGAGTAACCCTGCGGAAGATTTTTCTGCCTCTGTAATACTGGATCCCTGCTTGGCATAGGTGCACTGGCAAGGTTTTAGGGAAGAAGCAGTTATGTGTTTGCCCACCTATCAGATTTTGTTGAAATTTACTCTCTAATTCAAAATGGTCTTTGCTAGACACGTGAGGGAGGCTGCAGAGCCATCCATGCCTGAGGCATTGCCTAAAAGCCTAGCGCATTGCAGCCATGAGTAGCTCTCTGAGAAGGGCACAAAGGAGGCAGACGGAACGGCCTCTGCTTAGGAGCATGCCAGAGGGTTGGGGAGACAAAACTTAAACACCAGAACCAATCAAAGAAAATTACAAAGAGATGTGCTAGTAAGAGTGTAATAATATGGGACAGGTGACAGATAAATGCGGGGGTAGGTGGGTGGACAGGCAGGAAAGAAGAGTGAAGAAAACAAGCAAACAGGATGGGATTAGTTAGGGAAAGCGTGTTGCCTAACAGTAGTTCCTTTCTGCAGTGTTGATGAGGAATAACACGGAGAGGAAATTCAGATATACGGCATCGACCCTCGTCCTTTTTATCTGTAGAGTCTGTCTATCACAGATGGAAATTAAATTGATCCAGCAGCCATTTGCTTTCCACAAAGCCATGTTGGTTTCAACCTAGTAATTTGTGCTTTTCTTGGTGTTTGCAAATCGATTGCTATTATGGGATGCAGATAAATCTGGGCCTGGATCCAGTAGGATGAGAGATTATTGGAGTGGGTATGTGTGTATGCACATCAAATCCTGGAAAAATGGACACTCATTTCTGTGTATTTTAATCATTAAATAAAGCGTTTTCAGGTTTTTTAAAGCATGTTTAATCACACTCAGTTTGCATGTTTAATGGATTTATCTGCTCTATTTCATATTGCTACTGATAGGCTCAACCTTCAAGACACCTTTGTTACCAGACCTTTTGTTTCAAAAAAGCCTTGCTCTGTCCCTTGAATCTTATAGGTCTATACTTTTTCCCCCTTTTGACATAGAAATATGTATAGACATTCATTTAGTTTGATAAGTAAAATCTTGCTGCTGAAAGGCTTGGGAAAGTGTACTTTATTCAAACACTAAACCTCATTGTTCTATCTTAAAAAAAATTTTTTTTAAAGTCTGTTTGAGGATTGTGAAATTCTTTCAAAACAAATTAAAAATAAAACATTTTCTATGATTTCTTTACAGATTCTGGACAATCAGGAAGTCCAAGCCACAATGATCCTGCCAAGAATCCTCCAGGTAAATATGTGTTCCAGGACGTTTGCAATCTGACATTGTTGGAGAACAAAGGTACTACTGTATAGATAAACACCCCATAATTGGTCAGCTGCCTACTTTGTCCTGGCAGGCAGGTATGATCAGGACAAGATGTGATTCTGTTTAGGCCCTTCACAGTGGCAAATACTTCCATATTGGCGTCATTGGCATTTACGTAATCACCACATGTTTTAATTTCTGTTGGTGTTTCTTTGAAAATGAATATGCATGGATTTTAGTTGTGTATCTTTCAGTTGCTAGAAGTTACTGCTGTTGGGAAAGCAAAAAAAAACTTTTAATCTTTCTTTCAAAGTGTGTAAGAAAAAATAAAAATTTCCATACTCTTATTATAAGGGGTGGGGGTTGTGATAGTGAGTGGTTGGTCATGTTTTCAGTGACGGAATTTTTGTAAATGAGTTTTTATTCCATAAGGTTTTTATTGGGTTCCAGAATCAGGAAATAATGAAAGTAGGACTTTTCCTTTAGTATAATGTAAGCCAAGCATCCTCTTTATTTTCAGAAGTTGGTCCAGACCTGAAAATTGGCTTTTATAAATTGGCTGTCTACATGGTTTTGTTGCTCCTGAATATGAACATACAGAAGTTTGATATTGATTTAAGAGGAGTGTCTTTTCACACGAGATAAAACTAGTGCAAAGAAGATTTTCTAATATTTCAGGATCATAAAAATTTTAATTATATCTGTAGCTTTTTTATAGAAGAGAGCTCTAAGAATAAATTAACAAAAACAGCAAACACCAAAACAAACAAAAAAATTCAAACTAACCACACATTCCCTCTGCCTCACCAAATAATTATATCTATATTTTCATGGGAATGAACCAAAAATATATACAAAAAGTAGTAACAAAAGCTTCTTCAGATAGACTTAGTTTTATTTCCTTAATTGTTTGATTTTCCTTGTCATAATGTTTTGCTAATGTGAGGTTGAAATACCCGAAGAACCCTGAAACTACAAGAAAAAATGTCAGATCGGTTTTGTTTTCAATGATGTTAGAAAGATACAGCAACTAAATATTCAAATGAAAGTGCAAAGTCAAAACAGAGTATTTTTTCTTACTGTATTTTTATCTTAGAAAAAAACCTTTTACAACTTCATATTGTACAAAATCATTATTGTTTAACAAAAATAATTTATAGTTTAAAGATAAAAGTTCTAATTCAATATAGATTTTTAAATGTATACTTTATTTTTACTTTCATCGAAATCTTTTAATATTGTTACTGATTGATAACAAACTACTTAAAAAACTAAACAATTTTAAATGTAGAATTCAGTTAATTATTTTATTTTTATGTCTACGTAATTAGACTCAAAAAGAAAAACTTTATAAGTTTTGTCAAATTTTCTAAAATTGAGAACATTTCATTAGCTTATAATAGCTTTAAAATTTTTTCTTTTTAGTTGACTAGTATTATTTTCTCTGTGTAGCATGACAGCCAAAAGTGTTTTATCCAAACATTTTTCTAAAGCTTCCTCACTCATTTTACAAGGAATGGAAAGGGGAAAAAAGAAACCCTTCACTAGAAAAAGAATTGATAAGTGTTTTAAGTCTGACTAAATTAAGGATATGATTTTTCAATTAAAATGACAGCTTGATATGACATTAATAAAGCTATTATTGTTTGAAATGCATTTCTGAACATGTATAGGAAGAATTATGCTCACTTGAAATGTTCTTTACTTGAGCTGAACGAATCTTTGAATAGTTATGTGATATCAGAATTCAATTTACAGTATTTGTCAAGAAGCTTGGTCATGTTTGTTTTTTTTTGTAGTGTTCAACATAGCATCTCTTAATTTATCTGTTTGCATGTAATATGGCAAACAGAAGCAATCAAATCTAACCTTTTTCTTTTTAAATTTTTTTTTTGGAAATTGAGCCTTTTTGAGAAGTATGTCCTAAAACTGGCATGTTGAATTTGTTTATACATAAATTTTACATCAATTACCAGTTTTTCAGCATTAGAATATAGTAAAAGATATATGATACCAAAATTGAATGGAATTTAATTAGAATTTTCTTTGATGATTCAAAAGCATTCCATCATTTCAACATACTTCGTACCTATTATATTATCTAATTAACCATAGAGATTATTAAGGAATTCTGTTTGATGAAATTAAGAATTTGTTTTGTAATACCTTGAAGTAATTCAAGCTGTTAGGAACATAGTTTAATTTCTAACTTGAAATGTGAAAAATCAGAGTTTACTAAGGTTTTTGTAATACAGTCAATTGAAATAAATCATACTTATTATTAAAAGCTCCCTTCATAAGTATAAGTATGTTTGGTATTTTAGTGTCATTTATCATGAGGAGGCCCTTTTCCTCTCTTGCCTTCTGGCTTTGGCTGCAATGTGAAATCTCCAAAGTTGCATATTAATATCTGTAGAAGGCACAATTCATTGGTGGGAAAATGCAAAAACCTCCTACTGTAAGCAATGAAACAACCAAATCCCTTTGCTTCATATGACAAAGAGGGGTTAAACTTTTGAAAAAGATCTTGATTGCCAAACACCTTCTTATCATTGACAATTTTCCACTGGGAGATGTGCAACCCATGGCCATTGCTACCATCTACTCCTGGGGTTATGTCCTTACAGGTTGGGAAGAGATGGCAAAAATTAAAGCTCTCTGAAAGTCCCCGGCATGATGTGAGGGTGGAATCCCATCCAGTCATCAATCACACAAGTGCAGATGCATGTGTCCCCACAAACTGAGCAGACCTTCTGGCTTTGCTTTGTTCCAGCATTGAACTTGACTGCCTGACATGGGTACCACTTTCTCGCTAAGTCCTCTGAACCTCTGAACTTCTACACTATTGTTCAGACATCTACAGAGAGGTCTTTAGTTTTTAACTTGTCTTTCTTGATGGGGATTTGTGTTCAGGGAGTGAACTCAGCACAGGTGAATAAAAGCAGCACATTTGGGGAGGAGGGTATTTCATATTTGTTATTTTAAAAAACACTTCAGTAGTTTTTTTTTTTTTTTTAATGCATTTAAATAGCCTTTATGGTATTTCCTTATACTGTTTGTGATTTAATATTTGTTTTTATTTTTTGTTACAAAAATTTTTGGGTCTCAAAATATTTTGCTGGTTAAGGTGCTCTAAAAGTTTGATAGTGCCCAACGACATGGCATGGTTGTTGTGGTAAAAAAAAAAAAAAAGCACGGGTTCACTCTCGCTGGTAGCACAGTGGATAAGACACTGGCCTGCGAACCCAAAGGTTGCTGGTTCAATTCCCAGCCAGAGCACATAGCCAAGTTGCAGGTCAGGTCTCTAGTCAGGTCTGTGGCTGGAGGCAGGTGAAAGGCAACCACACATTGATGTCTCTTTCCCTCTCTGCCTCTCATTCTTCCCCTCTCTCTAAAAATAATAAATAAAATCTTTTTAAAAAATGGGTTCCCTTTATTTTTTATGATGCATTTTTCCCTTGTTTATGATAGTCTCAGGAGTTTTATATATATATATATTTATACTTATTTTTGAATATCAAATTAATCCCTTGTACGAAACAGAACTACAGTATAATAAAAGTTCTCTCTCAACATACATAACACCTGTTGTGGACCAAATGAGGGTAAATGGTTCATTTATGGACTTAGATTTAGATCTGATTTTTATTTTTACTAAGTAAAAACTCCATTGCCATTTTCAGAAAATGTGTGACTGGACTATTATCTTTTAAAATTAGCTTTGAATTGCTCTAATATTTTATGTCTCTGCATTCCTTGGGCTGTGATGGTTAGATTTCCCACTCTCATTCATTTGTCTAACACCGGAATAATTACTATCCAAGAAGAGTAAGGCAGTCTAGAAGTTCGATTTTGCTTCTAAGTCAGCTTGAAGCTGATACTCTCTTTGGAGTTCAGGAAACCTGGACTTTGTGATGTGTTCTCACATGGCAGGAAATACAACAAAGAAACATTAAATCCTAGGACAGTTTTTGCAAATTAAAATTCCAAGTATCAGTAGCTGAAACTTTCTTACTTAGAATGATGTATAGACTTACTCTATGTACTTTTGTGTTTTTTGCCAGTTTTGTACAGTACTTGTGCTGTTTCATGTGTTGACTTTTGCATGTAGTCTGGCAAAAGCTCTGGGAAACATTAGGATCATGTATTGGGTGTATATCAAAGAAACCGTCTTATAGCCTCTCTGGAACAAACATGGAATCAAATATAAACAGTTGAATCAATTAAACAAGGGCTGTCTATTAACTATAGCAATGTGCTTGCCTTGCACTTAAGAAATCTTTAAGTTATAAAAATTTGGAGCTAAATCTCTCCCAACCCTATTAATAGTGAGAGTAAAGCCAACAGGATGTAATCATGAAACTAAGAAAATAAGTAATTATCAAGAAAATGAGTTCAGCATCTACAGTTTTAGTTGTTGTCTGTTGGGATCACTATGCTTAATTCTTTACTATTTTTTTTTTTTCAAATTAAAAATTTGAAGCAAACACAATACTACTTTCTACTAGTTCCAAAAATAATAAAACATTTTTCTTTCTTAATTTGTATATGAAGGCAGATAATATTTGCATAGGCCCTGAAGGATCTCATAGGGCATATTTTATCTTAGGAAATGGTGTTCAGAGTCAAAAAAGAGAGAGAGAGAGAAAATATACTTTATATTTTAAATTTGCAGCCTGTTTACTCTTTAGTTAATAAGTTTATACCCACTCCTCCTCATATCCTTATTCATTGTATCTACAAAAATCAAGATGTTTTTCATGGGGAAAAATTCACTATTTCATGATACTTAGAAGTAATTTTAAACTTTGGTACTAAACATTATGCAACAGACTATACACAGGCTTTCTATTCATAACAGTATAAATAGAAAGACATTAAGAGGATTGGTTAACTGTGGTAAGACCTAAAGTTGTAGGTAAAGCTTTTAAGTAATTTGAGAATGAGGTTTGTGCAAGTCAGTGCTAAAATCAAAGCATTTTTTTTTCCTCATAGATTTTGTTTCAGGAACATTTTTCTTCTTTATCCTTTGAATTGTTTGAAGACATCACATTCAGTCAAGTTTTTTAATGTTCAAATTTACAATAGAATTCAGAGTAAAGGAGAGGATGAGGAAGGTGTTTTCTTCACAAATTACTCTTAAAAAGCCAGAAGGGCCTGTAGCCCTCAGCCAGTTATTTCTACTTGCCACATGATGGGTACTTGTGAATAACCCACTCCTCAAAGGTTAATTTGCATAGCAGTTGGCCCTGTGCCCAGCCTGTACAATGGCTCCAGTCTAATTACTTGTAATATTTAATTCTGAAAAAAGAAAGAGATAATTTAGTAATATCTTATGAAGTTATGAAAGGAGATTTTTACATATCTCCCCAGTCACCCACCCTTTTAGGCAATGTGTATTAACTGTGTGTCCACTGGTTACTGAGTTCAGAATTAAATACTACATTCCAGAAGACAGCCTGTGGGTCACTTTATGTTGAGTCAGCTCAAAATAAGGAGTAGACAGTCATTTGCTCTTGGGGAGTTGGGAACATAAACCATCCCACACAAAGAACAATAAACAATCTAGAAGGAGCTGTGTCTAGATGGATTTTTCAGCTAACAGATACTTACTTAATAGGCATCTATTGTGTGCATGGTATTAGACTAGATGCTGCAGAAAATAAAAACATGAATTATACATGAACCTTGCTCTCCCCAATCTTTCCTGTCTGTAATACCTACAATATGTTTTACACACATACACTCTCTCTCTCCCTCCCTCTCTCTCTCTCTCTCTCTCTCTCTCTGCAATAGTAGGCTACCAGTTGTTTGTGTAGAGAATAGTCAATAATTAATAAATAATACAAGAATAAACTGTTTCATGAACTCACAATTGTAAACCTACCTTTTCCCTGCCATATGCGTGTATATACATATGTGTCTGTTATTTAGTATTACAAGTCAAAGTGTCATGGGAGTTCAAAATTGTGAAACACTATTTCCAGTCATTGTAGGGAGCATGGTGGAGTGGAAAGAACATGGACTTTGGAATTAAGTTTCTCCCTGAATCAAGGCTCCATGTTTTACAATAATCATGAAGGCCATGCAGTGATGAGCAAATCTGACAACTTTTTTAGAATTTAGTACAGTTAGTTATATCCATGCCAACTGTAAGCATCAGATGGGAGAACACACCTGGCAAGTAGCAGGGGCTTGATAAAGGTAAGGACTTTATATCCTACTTACTCTTCCGGCTGGATTAATCAAGAAGACTTCCTGTAGGAAGTATCATTTGATACGCAACCAATAGAACTGTGTTAGAATTTTACGCTGCACTTCTCTAAAGACTTAAAGTGGCATAGGCAATGTTACAAATCAAGATAACATGCATCCGATTAGGTTGAACATTATATAATAGAGCCAAAAGAAACAGATGTTCTCGTCTTGTTGTGAAACAGAATTGTACTTTTTGTTTTGTTTTTTAATTTTTTAAAAATTTTATTATTTTTAAAGATTTTACTTATTATTTTTTGGAGAGAGGGGAAGGGAGAGAGGTAGACAGAAAGAGAGACATCAATGTATGGTTGCCTTTCACCTGCCTCCAGCTACAGACCTGGCTGGAGACCTGGCTTGCAACCTGGCTATGTGCCCTGGCTGGGAATCCAACCAGTGACCTTTGGGTTCGCAGGCCAGCACCTTATCCACTGTGCCACCAGCCAGGGCTCAGAATTGTACTTTTTGGATCCTCAGTTTTGTTCTAAGCCTTTTGACATCTAAGGAAATGTAGAATGAAATTTTGTTACAGTTTTTAATAGTGATATGAGAAATAGTACAAATGTGTCATTACAGACTGTTTTTCCCCTGGCAAGACTTTATCTCTTAGTCCTTTGTGTTAACAATGTATAATATACCATTCCCACTTGCATTTCCATTACTACTTTCTGAAGCCACCAACATTTTTGTCTCCAATGAATATTTTTTCTGCCTCTTACTCTTCCTAACCCTCTCCATATATCCTCCTTATTTGATTTATTTTGTCCTAGCAACTTATTTCTTAAGAAAAATTCATCTTTGTCTCTCATTCAGATAACCCCCTTCAGCCACATGTTTCATCTTTTTCTCTCTCTTTTTTTTTTCGTGATACAATGTGAAAGGCTCTAACATGCCTTCCCAACTTCTGCAACTGGGCTTCTGTCCTCATTGAAATTATTTGCATTGAATTTATGGCTTTTTATCATCAGAGTTTAGTGGCTCCTTTCCATTCTATTCCTGCTTCCATCCATATTCTTTTTTTTTTTTTTTAAGATTTTATTTCATTATTTTTAGAAAGAGGGGAAGGGAGAGAGGCAGAGAGGGAGAGAGACATCAATGGATGGTTGCTTTTCACCTGCCTCCAGCTACAGACCTGACTGGAGACCTGGTTTGCAACCTGGTTATGTGCCCTGGCTGGGGAATCAAACCTGCAACCTTTGGGTTCGCAGGCCGGCGCCTTATCCACTGTGCTACCAGCCAGGGCCCCATCCATATTCTTGAACATTAATTTGGTTTAGTTTATCATGCTTTATTGAAAACTTTTTCCTTTCTTTAAAGATACTATCTTATTGTAGTGAGAATACTCACCATGAAATCTATCCTGTTAAAATTTAAAGTATATAATATGTCTTTTAAAATTTTATTTATTATTTTTAGAGAGAGGGGAAGGGAGAGAGACATCAATGTATGGTTGCCTTTCACCTGCCTCCAGTTACGGACCTGGCTGGAGACCTAGCTTGCAACCTGGTTATATGCCCTGACTGGGAATTGAACCAGCGACTTTTGGGTTCACAGGAATATATAATATGTTTTGTTGACTGTGGTTACAATGGTTTACAGCACACCTTTGAGCTTATTCATCTCGTACAACTGAAACTTTATGCCTGTTGATCAGTAACTTTTCATTTCCCCATCTCCTCAACCCCTGGCAACCACCATTCCACCTTTTGAGTCTATGAATTTAACTGGTTTATATAACTCCTATAAATGGAATTGTGCACTATTTGTTCTTCTGTGACTGGTTTATTTCACCAGTTGTTACATCCTTACCAGTGTTACATCCTTAAAGTTCATTCATATTGTTGTTTAGTACAAAATTAAGTTTTCTCTCTCTCTCTCTCTCTCTCTCTCTCTCTCTCTCTCTCTCTCTCTCTCTCTCGTAAAGGCAAAGTACTATTGTATGTATATACTACCTTTTCTTCATTCACTTGTCTGTCAATGGATGTTTAGTTTGTTTCCACATCTTGGCTCTTGTGAATAATGCTGCAGTGAACATGAGAGTGCAGATAATCTGTTCAGGATCCCAAGTTCTGTTCTTTCCAGTAAAGGGTTCTGTTTTCAATATTTTTTTTTTTTTTGAGGAACTTTCATACATTTTTTAAAATAGTGGTGGCACCATTTTTGCATTCCTACCAACAGTGTGCAAGTATTCCAGTTCTTCCACATCTTGTACACCTGTTGTCTTTTGGTTTTTGATCATAAAGTCTCCCTGACAGGAATGAGATTGTATCTCATTGTGATTTTGATTTGCAGTTCCTGGTGATTAGTCACATTGAGCCTTTGAAAATATGCCTGTTGGCCATTTATATATCTTTGGATAAAAGACTATGTCCTTTGCCCATTTTAAATCAGGTTATTACTTACCTATTTTTATTGTTATTATTTGCTATTAATTTGTAGGAGTTTCTTAACATAGTTTGGAGATTAACCCCTATTAGATACATGGTTTGCAACCATTTTCTCTTATTCCATAGGTTGCCTGTTTGGTTCCTTTGCTGCGCAAATGCTTTTTAATTTGATACTATCCCACTTGATTATTTTTGCTTCAGTTGCCTATGCTTTTGAAAACAAGTTCCTTTTCTGGCAATCCAAGAACCTTTGTGTTTTCTTTCCCTTTGTGACTTATAGATATAATCATCTTTTAAAAATTAAATATATTGGGGTTGCAATAGTTAATAAGATCATACAGGTTTCAAGAGTAAATTTCTGATGCTAACCCATACATAGCACTGTGTGCTTACTACTCAAAGTCTTATCATCTTCCAGTACCATGTATTTGGCCCCCTTTACTCTCTGCTTCCCTGCCCACCTTCTTTCCTTTGGTAACCACCATACTGTTGTCTGTCCCTATGAGTTTCATACTGCACATATGAGTGAAATCATATGGTTCTTAGTTTTTTCCTGACCTACTTATTTTGCTTTGTATAATATTCTTAATGTCCATCTATGTTGTCACAAATAGCAGTATTTCCTCTTTTTTAATGACTGAGTAGTAGTCCATAGTATATATTGTACCCCAATTTCTTTATTTAACCCTCTATCAAAGGACACTTTGGTTGTCTCCTTGTCTTAGTCACTGTGAATAATGCTGCAATGGACATAGGGGTGCATATATCTTCAAATAAGTGTTTTCAAGTTTTTCACCTAGGTACCCAGAAATGGTATTGCTGGGTCACATGGTAACTCTATTCTTATTTTTTTAAGGAACCAATACTGTGTTTTCCTTAGTGGAGTCCCTTTTTCTCCACAACCTCCCCTATACTTGTTATCACTTGTCTTGTTGATAATAGCCTTCTAACAGGTAGGAGGTCGTACCTCATTATAGTTTTGCTTTGTATTTCTCTAATAGTGAAGTTGAGCACCTTCCCATATATTTGTTGGCCATTTGTATGTCTTCTTGGGAGAAGTGTCTGTTGAAGTCCTCTGCTCATTTTTAAGATTGGATTGTTTTTTTGGTGTTGAGTTGTAAGAGTTCTTTATATATTTTGTATATTAACCCCTTGCCAGAGCTGTTTTTGTGTTTGTTTTGTTTTGTTCTTGCAAATATCTTCTCCAGTTTGTCTAATTGCCTTTTTATTATGTTGTCTGTTTATTTTGCTGTACGGAAGCTTTTTAGTTTGCGTTAGACCCATTCATTTATTTTTGCCTTTACTTTCCTTGCTGTTGGGATCAAATTCATAAAATGTTCTCTATGACCAAAGTTCATATGTTTAAACCTTTAATAGCCAAAACAATCATGAGAAAATAGATCAAAGCTGGAGGTGTCACACTATTTGACTTCAAAATATACTACAGAACTAGGATAATCAAAACAGTATGGTATTGGCAGAAGTACAGACATACAGGTCAATGGAACCGAATTGAGGGCCCAGAGATAAAGCTTCATGCATATGGGCAAAAAAATTTTGATAAAGGAGCCAAAAACACACAATGGAGAAAAGAAAGCCTCTTCAATAAATGGTGATGGGAACATTAGAAAGCCATGTGCAGAAGAATGAATTAGATTACAATTCATCCCCATGTACAAACATTAACTCAAAATGGATCAAAGACCTAAATATAGGAGCTGAAATAATAATTTATAATCCTTTGGAGTATATCTCTCTTGTAGGGTTCCAGACTCATGTGCTCGATGACTTTTTGGGCATGTTTTACTCTTTGTCCCAGGGTGATTCTTTAACATTTCTAAAATTCAGTTGATTTTCTTTTCTACTAGATTTGAGTTTTTTTCCATGTAAGATATTTTAAGGCTACCAGAATCTACTTGAATACACTTGGTTAAGGTAGCTCTTGAGTTCCCAGCTTTTCATCCTTCACATATTCATTCATGTTCACCTTCTAAAGGCCTCTTTAATCCACTCCCACCTCTCATTTATCATTATTCTTATTGGGGTTCTAGAAACTAGATTTCTTGCCTGAAATTGTGTAAAAACCTTAAAATTGTCTCTATTCTTTTCTCACTCTTTCTCAGATGCTAAATGAGTAAACTTCATAAACCACAAATCTGGCTTTCGTAAAGGCTCCTGATGGCTTACTCCTTATATACACGTGTTCCATGTTATGGTTTGAAATGCTGTTCAGATACCAAGTATACCAAGTTCCCTTCTTTTTTCTTTTCTTAGAAGTGCTATGTTTTCTTCTTCGCCAGGACCTCCAAATCCACCCTGCAAACTTTGTTCATCTTTTCTGCCCAAGCTATTTCCATGAATCTTATCAGATTACCCTAAGCAGGGTTGGACAACTGTCTTTATTATGAATGGTGTTTTGTATTGTAAACCTTGCTTTTAAAAATGAATAATTTACTACTATAATCCAGTATATATATTTGACTTGACACACTCTCAGGAACATTATTCAAGAAAACAGGATGTCAGTACTTAGATATTGCTAGCCTACCTTCTCCACTTATGAAAATAGGACAACGAGGTTAAGTGATTTATTTACTCAAAGTCTCAATTACTTATTGGAAAATGTGGGGAATTTTTTGTTTGTTTGTTTTGCATTGGTCGAAACCTTAAATTAATTGTAATCCCATTACATTATTATTACTTTTCCCCTTGTTCCTGTCCCCTAAAAATAATACAGTTTATTGTGGTGTACTGCCATGTGATGAAATGAGAAAAGTTTGGCCTAAGAGTTTATGAGTATACACTGCTGTGAAAGAGAAAGAAATGAGAAATCTTTCTGTTGAGCTTTTTTTAGCAAAGACAAGTCTGGATCTCCTGGCACTCACAATGGGTACCACACTGAGTCCCTGGGGGCAGCTGTGACAGCTGTAGCTCCTGGGATGAGGGGCAACTGGGAGAGGTAAGGAGATGATGAAGGTGAATGCTGAGGGACCCTTGCCGTTGGGGATGAGCTTGAGGAGGGATGCTAGCCGGGAGGTTTTAGGCCATGGTGGGGATCAGACAACCGATGAAGAGGGCTTCCTCTGCCCCAAGTTCCTGCAGCTGCTAGAGCTCGGTAGTCCCTTCCGTTCCCTACGCCAGCTCTTCTCCAGGTGCAGGTGCCTTGTTGCATTTGAGGGGCCAGGGACACACTCATTACATGGTCACAAGTATAATTTAAACATAGTAAATGCTGTCCTTTGACAAGCTATGAGAGAAAGGCCTAGTTCTTGGGCTATGGTTAACCATTCAAACTTTTTGTTAATCCTACCTGTGTAATTGTATTGGGGTATCTGAAATGATGTCATAAGGTAACATCGTGTCTGGGTGAAATTTTAATGTATTAGCATAGGCATTTAATTTATACTAGTTCCAGAAAACTTTCAAGAGGCCTTGCACTTAAATAGGTTGTAATTTGTTACATTTTTGAAAATGCAGCTGTAATGTATTTTTTCTTCCTTTGTGGAATTGTCCACATTCTTCATAGGGAAGGTTAGAAGCTCCATGTGGAAAGAGGTCACAATCATAACTACTGTGGGTTACTCTGTGACTGTATCCACTGCCGAGCACAGTCTTTGTCATTGCTCATTCACTCAAGTGTCTTGGGTTCTTTTTACAATGACCACCTGCATCTGAAGTTCCCTCTCAATTTAAATTCTTTTTCCCTCTCCATATTTACAAGGTTGGCTTTTGCAGCATCCGTCTGCAGTTTAATAATGCAAAGCATTTTCCTTCTCCCAGCTAGAAAGCTAGGGCTGTTCCTATCACAGAGCAGCGTGATCTTGCTCCAGGCTAGTTCAATCACTGAACTTTGCAGAAGCTAAACTTGGTGAAATGTATTGTCCTGTAAAGCAGCACCCAGGAGACCCTCAGTTGCGTATTAGAGCATACTACTGGGAAAGAAGGGTCAATTCTATAGTGATATTTTCCCAGTGCAATGAAACATAAAAATACCTATATATACCTACTTAACTGAGTTTTAATGTTTTTATCTCATAGGATTACAGAATGTAATTTAAAGTTATTAGACAAATCTACTAAAATTTCATTTATTTTTCTCTAATTATAAAAGAGTATCAATATATCAACTAATTTAAAGCAAGTACCTTTGTGGGATAATTTGACTCTTGTTGGCTTTTGTATAATAATGTTATTGATAGAAGAAGAATTGAAGAAAAAAGTCAGGTTTTGATTTTCAAAGTTACTACAGATCCTTTTGGGTCTTTTGACTTGTATGATACTCTCCAGGGGCCCTGCATGCTTTCATTTTATTTTATACATTATAACTAGGGGCAGACTCCTGTTTTCACTGAAATATTTCTAATTCCTGATCCCAATAAAGATACCTCTCCATACCTTGAACACATCCATATCCCCATGGCATTCAGAAGAAAGAAAACAAGAAGACCACTTAACTTTCAGATTTGAATTTATCGTCATTAAAATCATCATGTGTACTTGTTAATGACATGAAACAAACAGTGACAGGATGTATTTTTTTTTAATGTACTACGTAGTTTCATTTATATGACATGTCTGGAAGAGGAAAACCATAAACACAGAAAGTAGATTAGTTGTTGCCAGAGGCTAGGAGGTGGGGGGAATGGGTGCGTGACTGTTACTGGTACAGGGTTTCTTTTTATAGTGTTCTTTTTAATGTTTAGGAATTAGATATTGGTGACGGTTGTACAACATTCAGAATATACTAAAAACTTTGAAACTGTACACTTTAAGAGAGGGTATTTAAGTTATACTTAAGTAAAGCTGTAGTTTTTTTTTCCCCCAGTGCCTGTGAGCCATCTGGAGAAAAGTCTGGAACTCCAGGCTAGGATAGAGATTCAGGGGTTCTTAACCTGGGGGTTAGAAACCTCTGGGGATCCAGGAGGTGACAGGTAACCCCCCTGGTACGAGGAACTCACATGGAAAGTGGTGTGAGTGTACACGTGCAGTTCTCTGAGCACCTTGTGTCTTGATGAGCTGCATGGGTCACTGGCAGGTTACATTACATAAGGTTGTGTCTCCATTGTTTATTTTGTGACACTTTTTTAATGAAGTGGAATTTTAGTTTCAAAATTGGATATTTTGGATTGCAGTCATTTTCTGAGTTGAGCTACATTCTAAGCAGAACAGTAAGTAAGCAAGGTTATAAAATTATCTTTTTCAGGATATAAAGCACTCTGCCATTTTATACTTAAAGTGTTATAGTTGATATTCAGAATAACTCACATAAATACTTTACATCGTGTTGACAGGTGAAGAAGGGAGTATTATGAATTTTGAGAGAGCATGTAGAAAAAGGGGCAGGTGGATGAGGAGATGCCACTGATGTGGATACTCTTAAATGAGGAAGGCAAAATAGTTTTAAAAGAAGATAGTTGGTTCTGGAAAAGATGAAGGGATTAAGAAGTATAAACTAGCAGTTACAAAATAGTGGCAGGGATGTAAAGTACAGCATAGGGAAGTGAGTAATATTGTAATAACTATGTACGGTGCTAGACGTATTGGGGTGACCAGTTCCTAAGGTATAGAAATGTCTAACCACTATGCTGTACACCTGAAACTAATATAAAACAATATTGAATGTCAACTGAAATTCAAATTGAAAAAAAAATAAAGCAGTTTTCTTTTTTGGAAAAAAGGAAATGGTTGGCACTGAATCTTAATGCATTGCTATTATTTTATAAAAATATATTTGCATTATGTTCCTTTAACTAGAACACCTAGATTTAAAAATAAGTTTTGCAATCTCTGTAGCTGGCATTTTTGCCTTGAGTCATAATCCCTGAGATATGTATAAATTCATTGTAAGTCATGGTGATCTCTGTAATGTACAAATACAATTATTATTTTTTAAAGATTTTATTTATTATTTTTAGAGAGAGGGGAAAGGAGAGAGGCAGAGAGGGAGAGAAACATCAATGTATGGTTGCCTTTCACCTGTCTTTAGCTATGGACCTGGCTGGAGACCTGGCTTGCGACCTGGTTATGTGCCCTGGCTGGGGATCGAACCAGCAATCTGGTTCAAGGGCTGGCGCCTATTCACTGAGCCACATCAGCCAAGGCTGATTATTTTAAATATGATTATTTTACTCCCCTGCTTATATGTTTTCAAAAGTTCCCGCTCTGGGCTAAGTCTGATCCTTAGCATGACATCTAACAAGGCCCTTCATGCTGTGGCTTCGGCTGGCCTTGGCGTTCAGCCTTAGTCTTAGCCATGTGCCTCTCCTCTTGGTCTTGTCCACGTTGCCTTTGCCTAAAATGCCCCTACTTCCTGACGCCTCATCAGTGAGACTTCTCCAGGCCCTCTCTTCTGTACAGTCACAGAATAATAGTGCTTACTGCATCTTTATCACTATTTACTTGTCTGTTTCCCTTTGTGAATTTCTGAACTACTTCAGGTGAGAATTGTGTTCTTCCATTTGTAAATCTAAGGCAGTGCCTGGCCAGGGACAATGTTCAAGATTTTATACCATGGAATCTTAAGACCAGTAACAAGCTAAATAAATTATAACCTATATTGTAGTAACGAGACCACCCCAATCTCCAGAACCTGACGTAAACCAAGAGAACTAGGTGTTTTATAGTGACAGAGTGCACCTCTTCCGTCTAGGTACACTGCACTCCAGGCACACTGCATGGAGATGTTCGAAACTTTGTCTTGTGTGGCTCATGTAGTCTGATAATTTTTATAGGAGCATAAATTGTAGTCAGACTGAGAATTGTGGTTCTCTGGTATAATTACTGATTCAAAATACCAGTCTTGGATGGATTAAGTTTTTCTTCTCTCAAGTGATGAATTGTAGAGAAGGCCTGTTTGCTATGTTTATGCTTTGATTCAGTGTGTGTGCCAGAAAGTTGCTGAAGTTTCCTTGATCATGAATGAGGAAACAGGTAAGGTAGCTTGCTAGAAGTTGCAAAATATGTGACTGTTAGTTGGCTAATATCTTTAAAATTTTTCCCTGGTTATAGGATATTTCTGATTGAGTTTTGATATTTTTAGTGATTGGAAAATGTTGTCACTTTCTAAAAATTTGGAGACCACCAGTTAAAGATCTTTCTCAAGGAGTTTTTTTTTTCCTTTTTACTTATTGGGGTATAATTTATATAAAATAAATATACATGAAAGGGAAGAAAAGGGGCTACATATATAAAATGAATTTTGTTAATATGTCTATAACCATGAACCATCACCACAATCAAGACAGCAAGCATTTCTGACTGCTTTGGAATCTATCTTCTTCTCTACTTTCATCCTCAGATAACCTCTGCTCTGTTTTCTGTCACTGTAGATTAATTTACATTTGTAGAATCTGATGTAAATAGTATCATATAGCACATACCCTTCCTTGTCTGGCTTTTTTCATTCAGCATTATGGCTTTGAGTTTTACCCATGTGGTTGTGTATCAGTAGTTCACTCCTTTGTATTGCAGAGTGATATTCCATTATCCGAATATACTGCACATGGTATAAGGTAGGGGTAGATATCCTATTTTTTAAATTATGGATATCCAGTTAATCCAGCACTATTTGTTTAAAAGACTTTATAACTTTTAAAGTCTTTATTGTAAGTTTTGAAGAATTATTTTTAGGTTGTGTATATTTTTATAGAAATAGGAACTGGTTATCAAATTTTATCACACAAATATACACACACATACATACGAGCCTGCTGGAATTTTGATTGAGAGTAGTAAAATTTAAAGGTTGGTCTTTTTAGGCATATAGTAAAATAATTTTCATTAGCTATCTAATATAAAGTTCACATTTCTGGCTTAACTTCTGATTCACATTTTCCCAGCCACTCACTAAAATTTCAATGAGGATATGGAAAGCCTTAGACACCTTTTCTGAGCACACTAACACTGAGGCTGAGGGAAACCACTTGGTAGAATCTTGGAAGGCTTATTCCTAACTACATGACCAGTGTGGTTAGATTGAGGTTTTTGTTTGTTTGTTTGTTTGTTTTTTTAATCACTTTATGGTTGCCTTTCACCTGCCTCCAGCAACGGACCTGGCTGGAGACTTGGCTTGCTACCTGGTTATGTGCCCTGACTGGGGAATTGAACCAGCAACCTTTGGGTTTGCAGGCCAGCGCTAATCCACTGAACCACCTTCCAGGGCTTAGATTGAGTTTTTAAAATGATTGTTTCCCATCTTTTATCACATGAAAAAGTAGCAATGTTGGTTCCCTGAGAAACTATCAATATTTAAGTTTTGTTCTATCTCATAACATCCCCTAAGTTTAGAGATTTTTTAAAATACCAGTTCAACAGGTTGTAAACTCAGAGAACAAGACCAACAAATGGAGGAGAGAGAGAGGGAGTGAAGGGCAGGAGTGAGGGAAGACACCTCTCCACATTTTTATTTCCCAATGGTTGGATACTTTCTGAACAGTAACAATTATCTAGGTCCCAAATTCCAGATCACATATTTTAAAATTGTAGCAAAATATACATAACATAAAAACTTAGCATTTTAATAATTTTTTAAAGTATACAATTGAGTAGCATTGTTTATTCACATTATTGTGCAACCCATCTCCTTAATTTTTTTCTTTGTAAAACTGAAATTCTTTATCCATTAAGTGACAGCTTCCCATTCCCCATTCCCTCAGCCCCTGGCAATCACTACTCTACTTTATTCTATGAGTTCGAATACTCTAGATACTTCATCTAAAAGAAGTCACACAGTATTTTTCTTTTTGTGACTGGTTGAGTTACAAATCACATTTTTTAGGAACTGAAAAGCGAAGAAGGTTGGAGATAGTTGGGTAACTAGGAATGGCAGAGCTGTTTCCCCACTGTAGAAAAAGTTCTGCATTCTTTTTCCCTTTCTTGAAATGTGTCTCATTATTATTTGAAAATAATATACAGCTTTCATATTGTCTTACAGGTATTATGATCATCACCTGTATTTTAGAGAAGATATGAGATGTAGAAAAATTGCCCAACTTGCCTTAGGTTTACATAGTGAATGGTATAGCTGATTTTTTTAGTCTAATTCAACATAAAATAATATAGTTATATTAATGATAGTATTATGTACTTATATATTTAATATAATATAGCCAGCTTAGTAAACCATGAAGTATTCTGCTTATAAACTGAAATATTGGAAAGAATTGATGATATTCTTGGAAAAAATATAATACAGGTGTCGCAAGACAAGAAAACCAGAGTAACAAAAGACTGAAAGTTGTCTCTGAAACAAATTTTGGAAAGATGATTTTACCAGTGATTTTTTTCCTCCAAATTTTCAAGAACTTTTAATATCTTTTCATAAAAAATAATGACGTCCAAGTCAGTTTGTGAAACATGCATATCATTCTGGTATGAAAACTTGACAAATAAAATATAAAAATACCTATAAAAGTATCTTAACTACATAGAGAAGTTGGAAGGAACTGTTAGCAAACCAATTCAAAAATAAAGTAAAAGAGTTTCCTTCTACAGACAAGCAAAGGTAATTTAATCTGAGGATTCAGTAATGTATAAAAACAAAAAATGTGTACTCTTACTACTAATGCCAGAAAATGTTTAATAATATTTGATCATCATTCTGATCAGAAAATGTTTTTAAACTTGAGGAAAGTAGGAATAAGTGAATATATCAGATGATGAGGGAAAAAATCATTCATCAATTAATAGACAACATTAGCATTTACTATGAACCTCTAGACATAATCTCAGTGATATTAAGGAGCAAAATATTCCTGCTAGCACAATTCCTATTTTGCCTATTTTTGAATGTTATATTCAAATAAATAATGCATATGTATCTGAAAAAGATCCAACTTTATTAAAATTAAGTACATGAAATTTATAAATTAATAATATCTTTTCTCCATCAACTTGCCACAATTGAAAACAAATCACTACTAATGCGGGTGACATGTAGTTCTGGCAGCAGGTAGTGACCTGGCCACACTCATGCTCTGTCAGAAGGAATACAACTGAGCAAAACCTTTATCAAAATCAGCTGGACAGTTGTTACCAAGAGCTTTAAAGGAATATATGCCCTTTGACCCCCATAATTCCACTTCTGAGAACTCTAGCCTAAGGAAATCAAGAGAATTGCTGACAAAGATTTGTGTGTGAGAGTATTAATGGCAGTGCTGTTTATGATATTTTAAAAATGGGAATAACCTAAAATGCCAAACCATAAGAGAATGGTCAAATAAAATATGATGAATCCATGCAATGGAAGTTTATATAAGCATTAAAATGATGCTTTTGATGAGCTATTTAATCTAAAGGAAAAGAGATAATGTTAACTAGTAAAAAGCAGGATGCCAATTTATTTAAATTTGATTTCAATTTTATAAAAACACACACATACAAATATATATGAATACGTTTAATGGATTGGTAGAATATACTAAGAAATACAAATCATGTATTAATATTAATATTAATACTATCAGTGTGTGTTAGAGTCAGAAAAAATTTCTGACTCTCTAGCTGATTACTTATATAACACCATCAGAGATTTACATTTTGTATTAAAGGACACAATTCTAAATTAATACTAGAATGTTAATTTTTGCTATAGGCTGAGGTTCATCCTCTGTCCAGAGAATCATTATCTTTGCAGTGACTAGTATATCTGTTTCACAGTCACAATTTCATCCTTAATAACGGACGGTTCAGATCTGTTGAGAAACTGAAGTAGAACTATGTCTTATCACTACCAAAAATCACCGAAGGTTAATTGTGGTAGCTGAAATTATATGAACATTGGCAAACAGTTAACTGTAAAATAATCTTATCTTCTCCCCTTTTGCATCCATAAAGCAACAGATTTAAGCATCTTTTACACTCAGTTGAAGAAAATGAACAACTGGAATCATAGGGCTAGAAAATGTCTATGAGATATCTAGCATCCTATTCTTTCTCCAAAGCAATGCAAGAAAATGAATAGGAAATAGCCATGTGAAAAAGTGGAATCTGAAATTTGCAATGGGCTTTGGAGGTGCTTTTATACAATTTCCTACCAAATGATAATTCTTAAATCTGATGGAGGTCTTTATAGCTGGAAAATCCCTACCTCTGTAGATACAAGTTTTATTATCTGTAAAATGATAACATGAAAACTTGTAGGATGGTTGTGAACATTCTGTGAATTATAATGCTTTTGGAGATCTTAGCATAGTAGTGTGGCATACTTTGGTTATTATTACCTTTCCAAGGTTTCCTGTTTCTTTCTGGGACTTTTCTTATTGGATGACAAATCTGTTTATTGGGCCAAAAAACAGTTCCTGGAACTATGCAGACCAAGTCTAATCCACCATCTACATTCCCAGCCCTTCAAATACTTGAAGACAGCTTTCATGAATTTAATAACAGCTTTCTGTGGCCTATTTATTTTTAATTTCAAGAATAGAACACAGTAGACTATAAAAATGAGTGTTATCAGTCTTCCTTTGGATTTTCTGTGTAAATGTTGTTTAACATTCAAATGGTGCTGATTATAATTTGAGATATTAACAGTTAGATATTCCATTGTGTCCCTCTGTTATTGTTTGTGATGGAGGTTAAACACTATATTAACTTCTGAGTAGTGATTTATTGTTGCTTTTGTTAGAGAAAAATGAAAGAAGAAGTAAAATAATATAGTTTGATATTGCCTTTGAGAGTTTTCAGTTTGCAGAGATCTTTATTTCCTACTTGATTTTGCTTTTTAGAAAGCATACATGTGGTGTAAATACAGCATCACATAAATGTTGAGTTGCTCTTGGCTTCCTGGCTTAATCTGTTGTGTAATGTTGCTCTGTAACCATTAAACAGCTGCTGTGCCTCAAAGATGCTCTTATTTCCTTTGGTAGACAAAGGGTATTTACTACATGAATGTCTGAATTGCTTTAAGATCTTTGGCCTTTGTATCAGCTATTTAGGTTCACATGGGTCTATGTAACATGAAAATCAAGTTACTGAAAGGTGCCCACAGCCTGGAGGTTACAACAATGACTGTGCTTTGCTGAGTATTAGCCTCTATGTTACCACAGGGCTCCTGAACCCCTGCATAATATCCCCCTCTCCCAGCCATACACACACCTACTTTGCCAGAGTCCTTAAGTATTATTTCTTGTAACACGAGAGCAAGTGTCATTACCCTCAGTAACTCTCCAGTTGTTGTGCCATTCACTATTTCATTTTTTTACTCTGCCACATCTTAGGTAATTCCTGTCCATTGTAAAGGCTGTGCTGTGTATAAACATGCATGAAAGTGGCAGCCTCCTGCTTTAGGTGCTTCTCCCAGGCCCAGTTGCCTGATTCCCTCCCCTCCCCCCACTCTTACAAGGTCATTGTTAATAGACATTACTGCTCATCCCTGGGAGTCTCACTATATTTTACTCAGGAGTGGGACCTGTAGGGTTGCATTTTTGTCTAGTGGATGCCAAAGCACTTCTGACATATTTTTAATGCCTTTCATAGTTTTAGTAAAATAATTCTCTCAATTTTTCTTGTCGATTCAAATTCCTTAGAACTTGGGGAGTTAGGGATGGGGCATAGAGACATACCCTGCTACATTCTGAATTGCCTTCCCTTTTCCATGGATTCAGCTTGAGATAGCACCGTTCTCCCTTATGAGGCTCTTAGCAGGTCACAGCCCACTCCATCCTCAGGGTCATGACTGAGAAACAAATGGAGCCCTGATTACTCTTTGGAGCAATAAGGAAATACATTTCAGATTATATCTACATACTGAAATGTTATTATGTATTGACATGATGTAATATATATAAATATACTGAAAAGTTCACCGTTCATTCATGCATCACTTTTTTACAGATACTTTTGTTCTTTAAACTCTTTATTCTTTAAATTCTTATTCTTTAAACACTTCTAGCTCCTTGTTATTTATTTTTGTACTAAATGCCTAAAGTTATACATTAGTATCCAACAAAGTTATAAATACAATCTGAATCTAACTACTACTACTTTCCATCCCACCCAAAAGCCCACATAAAACCTTCAGCAAATGAGTTCTGGGGTATAACAAGGCTCAGTATAGTTATTCTTCAACCTTGAGCCATCTAAGTCTACACTGTTATAAAATTACTAACATATTCTTTTTTTTATCCTATTTCAGTAAGTTGAATTTTAAAGAACTTTAAAATTTTGTTTTTAACATTTAGTAAGTAGTTACTGTATATAGTGTAGAGGTGCTGAGTTAGTTGTTTGAGAGGTACACAGATGAACCAAAACCCAGCTCCTCCTTCAAATAAAGGAGCCGATCATCTAGTAAGAAATACAAGACTTAAAAACAGTTATCTTGGAAAACTTGACTGTCCAAAGTGTTATAAAGTAAGTATAAACTAGCTGCCATGTGAATACTGGAGGAAGAAACTAATAGCTGGCCCAGGGGATGGGAGTGGAGGGTGGAGGTGCAGATTGTGGAGCGGGTGGTGGTTGAACTGGACCCTGAAGAGTGAGAGGTGAGTGTATGGAAGGAGGGCCCTCTGATCAGAAGGGAGCTGCCTGAGAAAGGCATGAGGTGGTTCAAAAAATTAGAAATATCTTTATCCCCAACCTCACAAAGGGAATCAATGTCTTATCCACTGTGCCACCTTATCCACTGTGCCACCAGTCAGGGCTTTAAATTTTGTTTTTTTTTGAGACCCCCCCCCATAATATATTTAAATGATTTTCTGTCTTTTCATGCTGTGTATGGTTACAAAAGTGGTGTAACTTTTGTTCCTGACAAAATTTCTACATGCAGATTGGCAAATAATTTGAGCATGCCTATAATCCAGTTTGTATAATTCAGCATATAGGTGATCATTGGCTCCTGTCGCCAATGTGAAGTTAGTGGTAACATGTAATCAGTGCCTAGTATAGGTTTTATATTTTTATCTCGCTTATTATTTATAACAACTCTATGGTATAGGTAACTTTATCATCTCTAATTTATAAATGAAAGCTCTGAGGCCCGAAGAGTCTAACAGTATTTTTAGCATTTCACACTTGTACATGGCGGTTGAGTGTTAAATCCCAGCTCTTTAGCTGGAGTGTTTCATGTGGCCAAACCAGCAATGCCTCCTACCTCTACAGCGATTTTGATCTCTTGGTCAGCCCTGAAACCTTATGTAAAATCCAATCAAATTGCCAGTTCTTGGAACCTAGAACTTTTTCCTGAAAGTATTTTAGTTCTGAGGATTTTTCAAACTCATTGTAATCTCTCTATTGGGCAGCAGAGAGTAACCATGTTCCTCCTTCGTAAGTTGTTCTCTTCCTCCTCACCTTCATTACATCTCCTTCACATAGATGAGAAACGAGGGTCACGACTGGTGTTTGTGGGAGTCCTCAGCTCCAGTCCTGGGTGTAGCTAGACCAGCTACCACACAGGTACCTGAACTGTTGGCTGCAGCCACAGCAGACCCTGCACCTGGAAGTTATGGAAGGGTCACGTGGCATTTCTTGGAGGCCTGGAATCACTGTTGTCTGCTAGAAAAAGTGTCAGTTATTAAATTGAAGTGAGTCCAAGAGAATAGTAGCAAGGGTGAGAAAGCAAGGCAGTCATGTGAGGTGTTTGAAAGTGCATGGAAATAGGTTGTTGTGTGTACAAGTTATGCTTTTCTGTGATTCATGACCCAGGAACAAGGGTGGGAGTACTGGTAATGGCAGCTCACTTTCTTTAATCAGGGAAGGATTTGTGAAAGAACAGTAGTTTCAAGAGATCTTTGAAGTAATTCCAACAAGGTGTTAATTGTGCTTGTGGTTTTCCTTTTCCTCTCTCTCTCTCTCTTTATTTTTTCAAATGGATGGACTTTAGTCTACCAGATGCTACCAAGTTGAACGATTTATGAACGTTCCTTCTTTGTTGGTGGACCATGGCAAAAATAACCATACCAATTGCCCTGTACATTTAGAAAGTTAAAAAAAAAGATTATCATTGGAGATTATTTAGTATCTCAATTTTTTATTTTAAACAGACCCAGTTTGCATTCACAAGAGTTTTGCTTTTACATGTTTTTGTTATAAGCTTACTTTTTTAATATTTTGTTCTAATCTTTGGTTTATAAACACTTGAACAAATTCTAGTGTTTAATCATTTGTTTACTTCCTGCTTATGCTGATCTTTTCCCCTTTGATGTTTATTTTCAGGATACCTTGAAGATAGTTTTGTAAAATCTGGAGTCTTCAATGTATCAGAGCTTGTGAGGGTGTCTAGAAGTAAGTAAATTGTTTTCTTACTACTTAATTTTATAGTAAGACAAAATATTTTACGTTTTGAATCTTAAATACAGTATGAAGAATACCCATACATTACAAGAAGTTTTAAATTATCTGACCTTTTGATGAAAATCATTAGAGAATATATTTTGCCTGATTTTCTAAAATATTTGCTTTTAAATTATTAAAACTTCTTGTAAAAAATAATTTGGGGATTGTTCTGATTGCCATGTTATTGGTATTCATTTCACTCACCGTTTTCTCTGTGACCATAGATGGTCAATTATATCAAAGGAAGTGCGATTAATTAAATGTACTCCGTATTGTTATAATAACCCACATAAGTTTCCTGTAGATAAGTGCTTTTTCATTTTACTAACATTTTGGTGGGAGCTTGGAGATGTACAGGATATACACGATAACATGCAGAGTGTAGAGGGATGCAGAAATTAACTTTGCAGATTGCAGCTGGATATAGATAGAAAGCATTGTTATCCAAAACAATATCCAATTGTTTTAACTGACCACATCACCTGAGACACCATTCTTGGCAGGCCAGTGAGATGTTTCTTGGGTAACCTCACCTGGCCAGCTAACTAAGCAAGGAGAAATTTTCCCTAGCTCACTCTTTTACTTATTACTAGTGTATGCAAATATATATCTAAGTATCTAAGATGCAGCTATTAATGCATTGATTACATTAAAGGAGGTGACTTCATTTCTTCTTGCTCTCTTCTGATTTAGCTTTTTTTTTTTTTTTTTAAGATTTTATTTCATTATTTTTAGAAGGAGGGGAAGGGAGAGAGGCAGAGAGGGAGAGAGACATCAACGTATGGTTGCTTTTCACCTGCCTCCAGCCACAGACCTGACTGGAGACCTTGTTTGCAACCTTGTTATGTGCCCTGGCTGGGGAATCAAACCTGTAGCTTCTTTTTTTTTTTTAAAGATTTTATTTATTATTTTTAGAGAGAGGGGAAGGGAAAGAGGCAGAGAGGGAGAGAGACATCAATGCATGACTGCCTTTCACCTGCCTCCAGCTATGGACCTGGCTGGAGACCAGGCTTGCAACCTGGTTATGTGCCCTGGCTGGGAATCGAACCAGCGACCTTTGGGTTCACAGGCCAGCGCCTTATCCACTGTGCCAGCAGCCAGGGCTGATTTAGCTTTTTTATGTAACTTTGAAGGCTGTGTTTTCACTTGAAATTTTGATAGGGAGCCTTACTGTTTGGAATGAAGTTATTCAGATAATGTAGTGGCAGTGTGGCTCTTAATTAAATTGTGTTTTTCACTTGGGTCCAATTCATAGGCCATGAATAAGATTTATGATGATTCAAAAGAGTAGCCCGGGAATGAGTTACTGAGGGCAAGAATAGGTAATGTTTTTGAGTTGTGTTCAGTGAAAGAAATCCCAAGCTAGGGGATAACGGACTATGTCTTTGAACCATCATTTCTTAAAGAGTTCAGATTTTCTGACGTGGTCAGTACAAATAGCATGTATCTCAGAGAGTTCTATACATGAACCTTCAAGATCTTAAGTAACTTATGCTTTCTGACGTGATTCTCCAGTGGGTAAATTCATGTCCAAAAGACGACTTCTGCCATAGGTGATGTACTTGGGGGCAGTGTAGACCACACCTAATATCCCGTAGGCCCAGGGTTTGTATTTGCTAGGGGAGAGGAAACTGGTGGTTTACTTTCTTGACCAAGCTGATGTGTGTTTTCTCTGATCAATGTGTGGTGTGGAAAGGCCTTTGACTTATGAAAGTTTTCATGTTAATTTTTTTTTTTTTTTTTAAATTTGGAAAGGAACATGCCTTACTTACTTTCACTTTCTGGCATTATATAAGGAAGGGCGTATTTGAATGTGTGTGTGTGTTCTCTCTATGCTGCTACAGTTACAAGACATTATGAAATTATTTGTTTAAATTTGAACTTTTCTAAATTCCATGATATATTTTTATCCTTCTTCTTAAGAGCAGCACAGTAGAGACATCAGCCAGAAAATAGAATTAATTCCTTATCATAGGTAGCATTATACGCTAGATGCTATAAAAGGAAGGCCATATTAGACCCATTAAAAACCCAGACTGATACTTTGAAAAATGCGAATATGAAACATAAAACATAGATTAAAAATTACTTTTCTGTAACAGTTTGGAAATGAAGTAAATTTAACATACTTCATTCTTTCTTAATTCATCCTGTCATCTCTTAGAGGTTTTTATATTATCTGTTATAAGCATTACTGATTTGTAATTAATACATTATATTCATCCATTAATTTATTGAGTAAACATTTATTTTCTACTCTGTATGCTAATAGGTATCTCTGAAATGCTTGAGAAATTATTATCCTAAGTGTTTTACTATATCCACATTATAATCTTACTTACACAATTGAACTTTATTATTTATGAAATAAGGGTTTGCTAAGTAAACATAAACTTCAGCACAAGCAAGCCTTTTGCTGTATATCACAAATTCTGACTTTTTGAGGGTTTCCAGTATGTTAATGGTTTCTGTCCTTGAGGGTTTTACTATCATGTCGCCCACTAATGTGCATGTTGACATTAGCTAATGAAGCTACTCAGTTTTAGGATAGTGATCTTTCTGTTAAATGATATTATCTCCATCTTAAGAGTTGATTTAAGATCAGCTTTTGGAGTGAGGAGAACAATAAGGGAGATTAAGGGTTGACCTCTAACCCTTAGAATCTGAGATTCTGTGGAGCTTGGTTTCTAAGAGGCTATTGGCAGCCTCTTAACCATGATTTGCAGCCTTCCGGCTTTTTGCCCCCTTCAGGGAAAGGTGCTAACACTGATCTGTGCATCTAATGTAAGTTCTCTCAGAGGCTTTTACACAGATATTTCTTTCTGGGACGTGCTGTTCTCATACACTTTGTCATTAACTAAAATTTGTGGGTGTGCTGTTTTGGAATTTGGCCATGTTTATTACTAATCTACCTTTTTTCGTCAGCTCCCATTTGGTGTCAGAATGCGCACTAAAACTTTACAGTGCTCATGTATAAATTTGTTGACAGATAATTTTTATTGCTGATTTGATACTCTGGAATAATCCTCCTGGAACAAAATTGAGAAAAAAAATTTTGAAAAAAATTTTAAATTATTTTACAATAAATGATACCCACTATGTTTATGGTCAAGCAGTATGTGTTACATAGACACTACTGATCTTGGCTGAATATTGCATGAGCTTAATAGACTTCAGATAATTTGTATAAGATAGAACCTATAAGTTTCCTGTTAGTAACTCAGTTATTTCAGTTGTATCCATTACTGTTATAGGAACTGGGCAGATTGCTTGCTTTCACTGAACCTTGCAAATACTTCCTTCTATCACATGCCTTGCTTTTCAATGTCACATAGAACAAGGTTCTAATAATAACCTTCAGAGCATGTGGTAACTGTGGGATTTCTTACCTTGCATTTTTTAACCTCTCGTGTGCCTCAAGCCACAACAAGCAGCTGCATTTTAGCTTTCCAAAGGATATAAGCCATTAGGCACAAGTACACCCTGAGTATATAAAATGTTCTGTGTAAAATGAGGCTAATGTGAATTATATGTAACATGAACAATCTAACAGAAAGCATAAGCTCAAGAATTTTGGAGCTGAGACTTGTATGTAGTGATTTACTTAATTATTAGTAGGAAACATATATATTTTGGTATTCCTCTGCACTAAAACATGTGCCTCATAATCATACTTTCTTAAAAACCTTTTAAGTAATCTTGGCCTACCTGATATTGGAAAATAATTCAACTGGTAGTGAACACATTTCAAATGTTTATTAAAAATTCTGTGTAAAAAAAAATTCCTTGAAAATCTGTGGTTCCTTTGGAATTTTCTCTTCAGCATTAGCAGTTAAGAGAAACAGGAAGATTAAGTAAACTATGTTCTTAGAGTGAGGCTCGGGGTTCTAAAACTTTCTTACCACAGCACAGGACACCCTATTTCTCATTAGGGTCTTTGAAGGCCCATTAAAATCAAGTGAAGAAATAAAAGCTATTCTTAAGTACCATCTTCTGACAACAACCTGCCTGGTCTCCACCTTGCATATTGTATCTGCCTGTGACTTTGCTCCTGACATAAACCCTGTTTAAAATGACCCCCCTTCCAAACCAAATATTTACATTCTCAAAGGTCTGGTCCTAGCCTTGGCTTTTCCACAGATTTCTTGGACCGTTCAAGTTTCTACGAGGGTCTTCTTCCCTTGAAATGCTACAGCGTTCACTTATCATGTCACTCATTTGGGCAGTTTCATTATAGTCTTCATTATGCTTATACTTACGGTTTTTTGAGTGTTTTGTTTACCCACCTTGTTGCCCGATGTGTTTAAAGGACCAGGACTACCTTAGACTATTTTGTATCCCTTGCAGCACCTGCCAGTAATGGACACAAAGAATAACTTTGTGAATGAACACATTTTCAGCAAGTAGGTTCATTTATACCTCTTCATCTGCTTTTAGTATGTTTTAAAACTATTACATCTTTGCTGACCACTTTAGCCTGCAAGGAAAGAATTTGTAGAAGAAAGCAAAAAAAGAAGGAAACTCATATTTGTTTAACACCTATTATGCACCAGGCACATTGCTGGGCTTCTATCACTTTTGATCTAATTTCATCCTCAAAATAATCATTGGTAGTAGGTTATTATTATTATTCTCATTTTATAGTTTAGGAAACTGAGGCACATAGCTCATAAGTGGTAGAGTAAGTTCCAAAGAAAAGATTATCTCGCAAAACTGTATTCATCCCAACACAATAGCTTCACAGATCTATTCAAGATATCTAGAAACAAAACTTTTATTAAATTAAATTGATGTACAGACTGAATACAACCATACAAAAATCTCAGTTCATAATATATCAGCAAATTCAAAATAAATTATTTACAAAATAATACCTTAAACTGTGAACCACCATTATGTATTTGAAATAATTTATAAAGTTGTAGCACAAAAACTTTTCCATCACCCAAGATACAGATTTTTAGTGTAATTTTATTGTTGTTGTATTACACCCATCCCCTTTTTACTCCCCTCTGTCCCCTTCCCCACCCACCCACTCCCCCGCAAAGTCAGTATCACTTGTTGTCCATGTCCATGGTTCTTCCATACTAATTTATTGACTAAACTGCTCCCCTTCTTTGCCTCTTTCTCCCTGCTCCCCCTACCCCCTCCCCACCTGCCCACTGAAGGTCTATTATATTCATTTATCTGGTTCTGTTTTGTTTGTTGTTTGTTTTGTTAATTATTGTCCTGTAATGGGTGAGATCATATGGTATTTGTCTTTCACTGACTGGCTTATTTCACTAAGCATAATACTCTCCATTGCCATCCATGTTGTTGCAAAACCAAGGTACATTTTTTAAATTGCTTTTGGAGAGAGAGGGAGAGACAGAGAGACAGACAGACATTGATTGGTTCCTCCTGTACATACTGGACTGGGGATCAAACCCACACCCTTTTGGTGTATAGGACAATACTCCAAACAACTGAGCCACACCATCCAGGGGAGCATAAACACTTTTTGAACATAATTTTTGAGAAAAGCTATAGTTACTATTCATATGAAACATGAATATCTGGGAAAAAATGACTTTCATATTCTAAAATTTTACTTACATACCTGTCATGATACAAGAATTATGTATTTATATCATAAATACCATGATTTCTAATCCCTTATATTAATTTTAATATTATTATAGAATAGTGGTTGGTATTCTGTATTTATTTAACAACAATTTGATTTTTGAGAGTCAGCTTAGTACAAAGCACCTTGTATGGTGCTGAGCATATTTTGCTTTCTCTGATGCATTTGTAGACTAATGGGCTGGCAGGTACAGTTACAGCTAATACAAAGGAGTGAGCCAGGAAGGTTGGAGAGCTGTAGTACAGGAAATGCTAATCAATAGTTACAGCCTGAGTGCCTTGAGTTTCCAGACTTGAACTTTGGGTATCAGGAGGAAGTTTTCAAGTCCTGCCCCCAGCATATGGTTGGTATTAAGAGTCTTAAAGAGAGTTCTCCTTGTCCTTGCCCAGAGGCATGGAAAATATTAGGTTATTACATTTGAATAAAGATGACAAGTGTAAATGTCATTCCCAATGTTTCATTTGTTTTAATCCTCAGCACCCATAACCCAGGGAACTGGAGTCAACTTTCCAATTGGAGAAATCCCAAGCCAACCATACTATCATGACATGAACTCGGGGGTCAATCTTCAGAGGTCGCTGTCTTCTCCACCAAGCAGGTAACTGAGAGAGAAGCCACTCTGGTTCTCAGTGTGTATGCAAATAGGTCTGTAGGGAAGTACAGAAGAGGGGAAACAGAACAAAGAGTTAAAGAGTTTTTGCTGATTTTACACAGATTTTTCATCTTTCCTGATAAAATGTATTTTTACATTTAAAAATTAAATGGAATCTTTATTCAAAGCATTTAAAAATCTTTTGGTGGGGGTGTGACCAGGAAACTATTAAAATGCATTAGTAAGATTTTTATCTTGTTCCATGAAATATTATAATTCTACAAGTTAACTAATTCTTTTGGCAACTTTAAACATGACATTGCCTTGGCAAAGAACCCTGGTTTATGATTGATCCATCCTCCTAACTTTTACCCTTGTACCACATCCAAGCTGGGGGACAACGAAACATGCAAAATAAAATGTGTCATTTATTTAAAAGTAAAAGGCCTTATTTTGGGCCAAAGTTTGCCAGGTTCTCTATTAGTCAGTATTCTTTGAATAACTCAGTGGACTTTACCAATGAAAATATTACCTGCTCTGCGATTTGGTTTAACCACCATTTTTGTAGAAGAGCTATAGTGAGATTACTTTGTTTTGTAGTTCTTTGTTGACATTCTTATTTTTCTCTCTTGACCTTATTGTAAATTTCAGCCCCAAAAATCTTTAAACAGAGTTTCCTTTTTAATTGAGCTTGGAAAGTCATTGTATATAGGATTTTGTGATTATATGTTCCACTATTACAGAATCATAGAAGAAGATTGAGTTAATGAGAAGGGAAGTTGAATAAATAGTATAGCTTTATTGTTGTTTTTCTATTTTTTCAATATATTTAATCTTCAATATATGAAGAGCCATTTGATTTCCAGAGTGTTAAATATATCCAGAATCAAATATAATGGCATACATGAATTCCAGAAAAAATGTTTTATTATTATTAACTTTTTAAACACTATTTAAATAATATTAATAATATTATTAACCTGTAAAAAATAAAAACATCTAATTTCCTATGCTATTTTTACAATGGAAATTAATTGCATTTCAGTTAATTATGGGGCTATGCACATTTGTATGTTTATAAACTAAGTTTAATTTTATATCATGTGTGGTCACATTGTATTTTTATGTAGTTAGATTTCATAGCAAGATAATATCCCTAAAATAGTCTGTGACATGGAGTGATCTTAAATGTGTTTTAGTATTTTTTTTTTTAATGTGGATAATAATTTCTTGTTCTGTCTGATCAGTATGTTGTCAACATAGAGCTTTCCTCATGGTTATTCAGTATCAGACATTATGTTACTCTGAACAAAAATGGTTATTTTTTTAATGAAAATCTTTTCTCTCTCATTGTAAGTTTTCCATATTTACCAATGATTCAGAAATGGGAGAATTAAATTAGAGGAGGATTTTAAAAATATATGCCTTTTAACTTGAATATCATCAGAAGAAACTAAAAAACTATTATTTATTTTCACTATGGATAAAAATTGCCACCTCCTCCATCATGTTACTGCTGTGTGAGTTGTGAGTCAAATATTACTCACAGATATATCTGTGCGTATATGCAGATTACGCCTGCTTCCAGGTTTTGGAAACAGGGCAGTTAGAAAGAGCACAGCTGACTTTGTGTCTAATGGCTTCCATTTACATGCCCTGGGCACCTCACTGAATTTCTCTAAATTTGTCTCCCCACATGTGAAAAAAGGGAGGATTGGTGTATGTGTAGGACTTTGGAGGCCAAGTTCAACTCTGAAATCCTATGGCATTATGTGTGTCATTTCATAAAGTTAATTGAGAAAACATCATTTTCAGTTTTTACCTTCATAAATGTAAATAGTGATGTTTTTAACTTAGGGGAAAATATCCATTTTTATAGTCAATTAACTGGTTAATAGGGTATTTGTGGGGATATATGAAAGCAGTATATCAAGCTAAATGGCATGTGTTATAAAACGGCTTTTTAACCTCTGCTCTAAATACTCAGTTTTCTTAATAATTGAGATGAGCCATTTTTTCTTTATTAAAGTACATCTTTTTAAAAGTATGATATACTGTGTGGTTTGAATTTCACAAAGGCCCATTTTTTCATGGTTAATCTTAAGAATAAAGAATCAGTTGCCTGATTTTTTCAGAAAAGATAAAGACGACTATATGAAATAATTTATAATTGGTAAATTACTATAAAAATTTAATATTATTAATTATAAAGTTACTGCTAATAATTACTATATGGTAAGTATCTTCTAAATGCCATCCACTCTACTAAGAGCTTTACATTATACAACTCATTTAATCCTTTCAACCACTCCCCTTTGAACTAGGTTTTACTATTTCCATTTTATGGATGATAAAACTAAGTTTAGAAAGGTTAACAAGCCTATTGCTAAGAAGGAATAAGTGGCCTAGTTCTATCTAGGCCAGTCGCACTCCACAGCTCAAGTTCTGCTCCACTTGCTATCTTATCTTTGAGTTAATGTGAAAGGATTGCATTGCTCATATTAAGAGCAATGCAAATGAACATTATTAATATTGATAATAATTATATTAACCAGGTACAATCCTAATAACAATTAAAAAATTAGTATATATATCTTATTAAGAATTCACTTTTTACTACTGAAATTTCTTTGGAAATGCATTTTAAAGGTAAATGTAGTAAGCATCATATTTGTTAGATAGGAACACATATAATATAGAAGGATAAAGGATACATACAACTGGAAATTGTGTTAACCCTGTTTATGTCTTGAATACTAACCATTATTTCAAAATGATTTTGAGATACTATTGTGTTTATGGGAATTTCCACACTAAGAATCTTCTCAAAGTACATGCTTTGAAATGCTGCACATCTTACTAGAAATCCCATTAACATAACTGCTGTCATGTTTTAACAGCAAAAGACCCAAAACTATATCCATAGATGAAAACATGGAACCCAGTCCAACAGGAGACTTTTATCCCTCTCCAAATTCACCAGCTGCTGGAAGTCGAACATGGCACGACAGAGATCAAGGTGAGTCATAAGACGTCTCCAGGGATGTTGGGGTAGATGTTAGCTCATTTCATGTTTCATTTAGTCAAAGTATCATAATTGAACCAACATGGATTATATTTTTTCTCATAAAATGACTGCAGTAAAATTATTTTTAAGATAATGTACAAGTCAAATGTTGTCAAAGTTAACTTTAAAAAATACCATATTTTGCATGTTTATTGGACTTTATTTTTAAACAAAATGATCTTTTAGAGCCCCTTTTATGTGTGGGATAGATGATGATCTGTCTGCCTTAGTTGGTTAGATTGCAGCAGAACCACAGTTTTGATTCAATTAGATCAGTTTGCTTCTCTTTATGGGGTAGTTTAGGGAGGAGCCAACTTTTAAGCTGTTTGCAGGTGCAGTTACTGGAAGTTCCCATTTAAAGGAGGCCATAATACCTTTTGGAAGTAGTTACAGCATAAACAATAAGTAAATGTAGAATGTAAGAAACTTTGTATCAACCTGGTTATTCTTTCTAGATGAAATTATGACCCAGTTCTAAGGAAGCTTTGGGGAAAAATACAACTTGAAGAAATAGGTATCATTTGGCTCTCTGAATTCAGACTTAGCTCCATGTCATTCTTTAAGTCTACTGCAGTGATTTTCAACCAGTGTGCCACAAGAATTTTTAACACATGTAGTACCTGACTATTCAGTCAGGGCCACTGACCTTTTAACTTTTAGATTGTCAAATATAAAAATGAAAACAGCGAACACTACAAAAGCCATTTGGTGTAAATGAATCAAAATTATACCTGTTTTTTTTTGTTAGACTGGTAAAAGTGTATTTTTGGCATGCCACAGAATTTTAATAATTAGTTTATGTGTGCCATGAGGAGAAAAAGGTTGAAAATCACTGGTTTATTGAATTATATGAAATGCATTTCATCAGACATACCCCATGCCTTTTCTGCCATAATTAGAGGGAGATTATTAAGCCTGAAAATAGAAAAATTAGCTAACTGCAATTTTTAGTATGTGTGCATGGATGTAAGTAGGACTTATTCCAGCAGCATAAAAATGTATTTGAGAATTATCTTTTAAATCAAGTTCTGCCTTTTATTAAAAATGTTAAAGAAAAGCACTCTTTATCAGTAGTTTTCAGGCCATGACTTGGGTCTGTGTATCTGAGAGTTGGGAAGCTGTACGTTGAGTAATTTTAGGAGACAAACAATTTCACAGGTAAGAACCAAAGTCAGTTCCTTATGCAAGACTACATTTTTGCTGCTCCAGATTGCATGCTACCGGATGCTGTAGGGTTTAAAGAATAGTGAATTTTTTTTGTGGGGGAATTGAACTTTGAGTCCAATGGGTCTCCTTTAACAGGCTGAGATTTTTAAGTAGTGAAGAAGGCAGAGGCATAGATGTAGGCAAGTGCTGTGCAGCAGTTAGTTTCAGAATGGCCAATGCGCCCTGTGGTTGGGTACTATGCATGTGGAAGGAAGTAATGGCAGGTGACAGATGTCATTCTAAGGTCTCATTCTTTGAAACTAGCTGGAGAGTTTGACTCTTGAGGACACTTTCCAATGTATTCTTCAGACAGTAGACAAAATCATCTGTAGAAAACATAATGATGCCCTATCACTTCTCTGGTTCAGATCTTTTAGTAAATTTCCATTTCTCTCAGAAGAAAATCAGAATTCCTTCATATGACCAAAAGGGCCCATTTATTGTCTGTCTGTCCTTTGGCCACCATTCTAGCCTCAGTGGCTGCTATCTGCATCTCCTTCTTACACTTGAGTCTATTGCTTTGTTTAGCTTTGGAAATACAAAACCCAAGATGTTCGCATAAGCCACATTTTCTGGAAGCTCTTCTTCTAACTCTTTATGGAAAGGTCTCCCCCCCCCCCCCCCCGCCATTATTTAGTTCCTGCCTAAATGGAGAAGTTTCTATCAGGTCTTACTGTTTTTCTCTCTTGACATGTAGTATGGTCCTTGAACTCCTAATATATTATTACATATTTATTTTTATCTATTTATGGAATTGCTTGCCTCAATCTGCCTACATAATGAAGTCAGGGTCTTGATCTGTTTCGGCTACTACTATAACCAGCACTTAGGAACCATGCACAATACTTGGTACGTAGGAGGAGCACAAGGGACTGTTGAATAAATGAACCATTAATGGGCAGAGCACCAGTCTTATTAGTGAAGGCGAGAAAAAAATAGGGACTTTTTTTTTTATCAGACTTGCAGAAATGAGGATGTAAACAAAATCCTCAACCTTTTATGTTTTATTGCTTGTTTCGCTGACATTGTCAACTTATTCTAAACAAAGCCATATTTTCCCCATCAAAAAATCATGCTTGAAAAATTCTAATGGTAATAACATTGTGAATGCGTGGGAGTGGATATGTTGTTCAGAAATGTAGTGTTCTTTATTATAGAGAGTGTCACTTTTAAGAATTGATTCCCCTTTCAGCCTTTTGAATAAAGCTAATCTCAAATCATATTGTAAAACATTTTTGAAAAGTAGAAGGGAAACTGTCATTCTTTCTCTTTGTAAAATCATTGTATTGTCTTGGTGACTTTCTTTTGTCAAGATGACTAGAGTTATTGGAGAAGTCTGTAAAGGCATATTATATTAAGAGAAAGGAAGAATGATCCATTCTCAAGTGGGCTTTAAAAAAAAGTCTGTCACTTTAATTCTGAAGACCCTGAAGACTTTGTAATGTGCACAATAAGCCATTGTGGAAAAAAGACTTCAACTACAATGAAAAAAATGAGGGCAGGACAGTCCTATCTTTATAAATTTGTTAAGGCAAATACAGTCCTTTTGTTCATAGAAAATTGCTTTTTAAAAATTTTCAAAGTAAAATGACCCATGGTTTTTCTTATTGGTCTTGAAATGTTTTTCAGACACACTTGCCTGCCATGAAGGGAATTTTCTGAAGGGCATATTGAGTACCTCTCAATATTTGTAATGGCTTTAATACATGTTTTATATTTGTTTCTCCCACAAAGCCTTGCACTAATTGGTACTCAATAACTAGATATTAGTTAAGTAAAATGTGCTTGTGTTTGTCATTGGCAGAAGTGTTTAAATTTTGCTGTTACATCCTGTTTATACCTTACTCTGGTGTGTTAACTTTGCATTAAAATCTATTTTTGCCGTAGCCCTTAGCAAAATTGATTTTTGAAATGTGAGAATTAAAAATAAATTTATGGGCAAATTGTGGTATTTTACTTATAATCTGAAATCACAACCTAAACTATTGATACATTTATTCCAAGTAGGCAAAAAAATAACAGATATAATCTAACCAAATTACTAATTTCATTTGTAAAAAAACCAGGCAAAATTTTAATATAAAATCTAGATTTAAGTAATGACAAAATTTTATGTAATTTTAAAAATAATTTAATGAAAATATTTTTTATTTTAGCATATTACAATTAAATGAAACAAGTTACAATTTTCCAATTATTAAATAATTATAATTTTTAATTTTTCAGAATGTAGACACAAACATTTAAAAACTAACCACTATTAGTGTTAAACATTTGGTAGGAATCTATATAATTGGCTAAAAATTCTTTTGATGAATAGTGATGAAAATTAAATTTGTCAGCATCTAAATATGTAATATTTATATTATTATTTTATGTTCTTTTTTTATACATAGATAAGGAAAGAAAAGAGAAAAAGAAAGCTGGGTCATTAACAAGGCATTTTTGACACATACTTTTTTCTTGCTTATTCCTCTATGAATTTCCCAGTCTTAAAATTCTGGTTTTTACCTCTTGAAAACTTTTATGGATGCCATTTTTTCATCATTTTTAAATTGTAATAGTTGAATTAATAGAACCAGGTTAGCTTTTAAATATGCACGTTGAAAATTTTTTATTTCAACTCTTATACCAGAAAAAAATTGCACAGTCTTGTCTACCATAATATTTTTTTTTACCATAGCCAGTTCAGAGATTCAATTTCTAGTTGATGTACTTGTCTTGAAATCATTAGAGTCATGTATTACAACTTCCGATAAGAGAGAATTAAGAGGCAAATTTGTCAAGTTACTTTCAAGGTTATAAATATAGTTGTATTTCAGTACCCAAGAATTTATGACAAATAATGCTAACAATTGTGCTTGGAAATTGGAAATTTTTTATGATTGTCAGTTTGCCACTACCATGCTAATAATCACTGATTTATCTATGTTCCAACTCCTAAAATTTAATAGACATTTAGTGATAGGGTAAATATATTTAGTATATATTTAGTAAAACAGCTAGGGTTTTTATTGGAAATTTTAACATCTTCTCAGTCTGATCAGTTTTTAAACAACTGGTAATATTAGGTAAATGTCAATTTAAAATGACCTTTTTTGCAGTACTTATTAATTCCTACTACACATTTAGGATTGGAGATAATTAGACTCAATTAACACTTGTCAAATGCCTATTATTTGCCAGTAACTTTTCTAGGCACACAAATATGAATAAATTAATTTCCAGCCCTTGACCTGGTGAAACAATAATAATTTTTTACTCTTGTGAAAAAAGTGCTTCAAAAAGAACAAGCAATGTAAACCAGACCACAAGGGGACTATCTACATACCTAAACATTAGCTTACTTTTAAGCACTGTGAGAAATAACTCTTTACACAGAAATCAATAAATTGGTACGGTAGCAAAAACTAGCACTACTTAGTGATGTGTTGGATGTAATTACAATTTTAATAGTAGTTTAAAAATTTATACTGGACTTTTCAGTAGGCAATATTTAGGTATCTTGGTTGCTCTAGGTACTAGAAAGTAACACTTTAAAAAATTATAGTTTTGTCATATAAATAACTCTCTTCAGCTAGTCTTTGTGAAATTTTATTATATGTCCAAGCCCTCGACATTTATTTTGACCATTTTGTAAGTGTTCTCATTTAGAATATAATCTTAAATGCTGTGCTAAATTTCTATTTGCACTTTATAAGAATAAGAATATAGTTAAATAGCCAGTGGATTTAAGCCAAACACCTCAGGGAACACTGGGAGCTAGAAAGTATTAATGTCCACTTCTATCATGAGATCAGTCAGGTATAGAAAATAAATAATAAGTAAGTAAGAATGTGGCAGCATATAAATAAACTGGAATCAGACTCCAGCAATTTAAGGACTATTAATAGTTATGCTAGATACATGATCATTTAACTAAGTTTGGAAAATTCTAAAATTTAAACTAAAAAAAAAAAAGAATTTGTAGAATATTTAATATATGACTGTATACTGTGGATATGCATATCTGTGAGTGTGTATGGACTGAATGTGTTTATTAAATTTGGGGCTTCGGGACCTTTTTTATTTTCTTCATCCAAAAACCTACCTGTTGAACTTTGGAAAATAGTACTCCAACCCAAACTACAGCTGCAAAATGATACCATCTTAAGATTTCTCTAGAGCGACTATCAGAGCAGGGTAATGAATGGGCAGCTTTCACAAATAGTTGAATAACTACTATCTGGGAATCATTAACGTTAAATGAAGTTCTAGAAAATGGCAAGGCAAACAGCTTAGTAATCTTCCTGGAAGAATTGGTAAGCTCCCTTTGGGGATCAGCTAGAATGCCAACAATTCCTTACATTCCTAGAGTTTGTATCACAAAGATTAAATATCAAATTTTGAAACAAGTAGATGAGACATACAAGTGCTTTTGATGGATAACTATGAAGAAGTGGTTGGACCTGAATGTTTAAGCACAATTTTTAAGAGTTTTTCTGTTTAGCTTGTAAACAGAATTTTGAATTTTAGACTTCTTACAGAATTTGCAATGAACCTCTATGTCCCCTGATGCCATCAGGGAGCAAACTCCAGGGACACCCCTGCCACAGTGCATTTCATTCTCTCCAGCTCCACTGCTGTAGGTGAAAAATCACAGCTTTCAGACAAAAAGGAAAACAGTAAACTTGATGAAGTGAAGGCTGTCATCAGAAGTCCTCACTTTGCCTGTTAATTAAAAGATGTTCATGCTCTTTTCGTGCATTCTAATGCAAAAGAGAGTTTTGGAGAGGGCAAACTTGAGTACTTTTTAGAAGGGCTGATACTACTTAATAGGAGAAAGTTATATATCTGGAACCGCAATGATTTGGAAATTTGCAGAAACACCACAATGGATAATTCATTTGAAAAAAATAACAACTGCCTTGACCATTGCGGCTCAGTTGGTTGAGCTTATTCCCACAAAGCAAAAGGTCACTGATTTGATTCTGGGTCAGGTCACATACCTAGTTTGCGGGTTTGGTCCCAGGTCTGGAATATAGGAGCATCTGATCAATGTGTCTATTGTGTGTCGATGTTTCTCCCCCTCCTCCCTCTCTTCACCCCTCATAATACATACATAAATAAATATATACATACATAACAACTTGCTAATTAATACTAGGTCTCTAGATCGATGGAACACAGTAGGAGAGTGGAAAACCCAAAGGAGACAGTGTACTTCAATATCCTAGTATACCCCAAGCAAAGTCTATTGGAGTGGTAAAGGGTTTTATTTTGAATCCTTTTTCACATTGATTTTATGTTTAAGTTTATTTTGAAGTATTTTGGAAAGCTACTGTTATACTACCAATATCATATATAATAAGTAATTCGAGTTTTTAGGGCTAGAACACAGATTATTAGACCCTTCAGTGAGATGTAATTGAGACTACTTTAGAACTAAACTGTAGAAGGTTCAGAGAGGCGTCAACCAAAGTATCCAAGTAATTAATAGCAGAGTATAGACTATCTCTTTTAAAAGCTGTTCTTTTTCTTGTTGTCCCATAATTTATCTAGAGAATCAGTATGTAAACTTACCTATGTAGGGGTAAATGGAACTGGAAAATTTGAACACTGCTTTATAAGTCTTGGCAAATGGACAGTTTTCCTAGGGAGCTTCATAGAGGATTTCATTACATGTTGTAGAATTAGCATGGGAGAATAGAGTGAATTCATGTTTCCAGGGTTCTGGAAGACTGTCAAAATTTTGAGATGGTAAAATGTGCATTTTCTTTCTTTTTAAAAAAGCCAACCTCTTCATATTAGTGCCACAATTAAAAGTTTTTAGGCCCTGGCTGGTGGCACAGTGGGTAGGCACCAGCCTTTGAACCTAAAAGTTACTGGTTTGATTCCCAGTCAGAGCACATAATCAGGTTGCAAGCCAGGTCTCCTGCCAGGTCCATAGTTGGAGGCAGGTGAAAGGCAACCACACTTTGATGGTTCTCTCCCTCTCTGCCTCTCTCCTTTCCTCTCTCTCTCTAAAAATAATAAATAAATTACTTTTTAAAGAAAGTTTTCAGCTAAAAAATGTAGGACATATGAGTAACTTTAATGGATAAATATGGAGAAGAGCTGTTTTGAATGGAATGTTTAAGCATAATTTTTTAAAAATGTTATACCAATGTATTCTCTTTTTTAAAGATTTTATTATTTTTAGAGAGAGGGGAATATATGTGTATGTGTATGTGTGTATATATATATGTGTGTGTGTGTGTGTGTGTGTGTGTGTGTGTGTATGTATGTGTGTGTGTGTGTATATTTATGTTCTGATTTTTTGCCTAATGCCTAAAGTTCTATAATGGTGATCAGGAAACTCTAAATACTGGTATGGCCAAATCACTTAATTTCAGTAACCTTTGAGTTTTTCATTTATGTAATAAAGTTTGCTGTTAAGGTTCCTTATGCTCCAATATTCTAGATTTAAAATGAGGTGAAGATTTGTAGGCCTTTAGGACTTGAGCTATTACGCTTTCATTATCATGGATCTTTTGGAAAATTCAGAATTTTTCACTTTCTAAATTATTATTAAATGTTTATTGTAAATACTCTCTGAATCACACAATAATGGGTCTGTTTATGTGCTTGGAGGCACCGTATATTTTGCCTTATACTTGAGGAATGTGCAGTTCTTACGTGCCCTGTCTTGTACCATTCTGGTACAACAAATGATTGATAGAAATTGAATTATTATAACAGAACCTTGTTATGGGATCAGCGTCTCCTACTTTGAAAATAAATGACTCAGCCAGACGGCAACATTTATTTTCTCTAAATGACTAGGGATGTAGCAATAGGAGACCATTATCCTGTGACAATATTCTGTTTCATTGACATTATCTCACAAATGTAATTGGTCCATTACTAAATAGAGGTTTTGTTACTGATCAATTTCACGATTTTCAAAACCATTAGGATAATAAATATGCCATCATAGTAATTTCATTGACAGAATGTTCTTTTTTCTTCATTTACATTTGTTAGAGGAAAAAATATAGATTTAAGTTGAACTTAAACACTACAATTTATACCAGTTTTGACTACTTTTCCATTAAGAGAAATGGAATATTGTGCAGAGTAATCATATTTGCATCGAGCTGCTGAACTGATGACCTTAAAATTTTTGTGATTTTTTTTCTTCTACCACACTAAACCACATCAAATCATAATTGCTCCTAAGCATTTAGTTTACCACCTCAGTTTAATGATTTTATTTGAAATAAGTTCCAGATCATTTCTAGGACTTTACTGTAAATCCACTGACACATCAGTTAAATTAACCCTAACCATTACCAACCAGCCGGGCATTAATAGCATTAGTAACAACAGAAACCTTGCCATGTCTTGTAGCAGAAATGTTTCTAAATGCGTGGCTTTCCTCAAACGTTCTCTAAAAACTCATCTGTAATCTTGTTAAAATAGAACTCTTCCAGTATCTTCCCGACTTTTACAGTTAAGGTTACAATATTGATTTTATTTTACAGCCCATGGCTCTCAGATGCTTAACACTAATAAGCCTCAATAGCCAAGAGGTTTTCCCGAGAGGCATGGTGATGCAGCTATTTACCTATGCCAGTATTTAATAAGTGACTGAAATATACTACAAATCCTGCATAATTGTTTGGTGTTTTTTCTCCTTTCAAATTAGGCTTCCTGACCTTCCTCAAGATACTTTAATATTGTTTGTTAAAATGAAATTGCCGAGCATTTTGAAGAGTTCTATAAAAGCAGTTTTCATTTATTCAGTATTTACTTCTTTAACACTGTTCTTAGTCTAGTAATTCAGAGATCTTTATTTTGTTTTGTTTATGTCTCAAGGAAGGTGTTTGTGAGCTTCAGAGGAGTTTGAGCTTTAACTACATACTGGGTAGAGGTGTACCTGGAGACTTTGTTTAATAGAAATGTGATAAACAGAAACTCATAGTAACATGCTACTTACTTTGCTTGGGTTAGAATACACTATAAAGAGAGACTTAAAAACTATGACAAAAATGTTTTAAGCTGTTGGAGAATATAGTAATGTGCTTAAGTATAGGTGAGATTAAATAAATGAATTTAAAGTAAGAATTTATTTTTAACATGAAGGCTACTGCATTTTCTCCTTTAAAAAAAGAACAATTTCATTAAAAAGAAAAGGTTGAGAAATCTAAATATATTTAACTATCCTAATGTAGGTAGCCATTTTTTCAGTGATTTCAGAGTATGATAAATATAAATGGAGATGCCTCTTAACATGGCAGCTAATTATTTTTTTAATCATCTGGCATCATCATCAAACTACTGTAGTGGGGTTTGGTCCATATGTCTTGTCATAACAGTCAGAGCGTTTTGTTAACTTGGAAAGTGTAGGGTGGACAGTTACATTTCCCACATAATCATAAAATGGTACATCTAGAAGAATCCTTAGAAACAGATATTTATATATTCCCTTTTCTTCACATGTGTTCTCAAAAATATTTTTTTGCTGTTAGCCAACTAAATTACAAACATTACATTTAAGTATTTTATTTTACATTTTTGCAACATCCAATGTCTAAGGCCAATGGGGGCTATTTTTTTCCTAAAGTGTGATGTCTGTCTCGGTACAAGATCTTACATTGTACAACCATCATTAGAAACTATTTATAAAATTCTCTTCAGCTACAGGCAGTGTTTTCTTTCTCCAAAATATGTATTTTACATTTCTTAAAATTGTAAAGTAAGACTTACTTGTGGGGAATATGGAAAAGCAAACTGTCAAATGCTAATAAGAAAATTAAAATCATCTATAAACCTATCATTGAGACAACATCTGTTACTGCTTGACTATATAATATGCTGATCTATTTTCTATATATTTTGAATGAATTTCTTACACATATTTTGTACTAAATTGGGCTTCTATGATACATGCTGTTTTGTAAGTTATTTTCTTTTTTAAATGGCAGTTTGCAACATTATTTAATTTCCTCTTTATAATGACTGCATACTGTGCCATCCTTTGGATATACTATAAATTTTTTATGTCTGCTTTGCTCATAGATGTTTATGTAGTTGTCAAGTTTTTATATGATAAATAAAGATACAGTGAAAATCATGGCATGCGAATCTTTTTGCTTAAATCTAATTATTTTATTTCTGTTTAGTTCTATTCATATTCCCTAGTACCTGTCATACTGCCTGGCATGGTCATCAAATAGATGGTCAAAGAAATTTAGTTAAAGGAATATATACATTACTACTACAGAATCACTGAAGTAAATGCTATATCCCTTTCTAGGTACAGAATCCACAAAGATATTATCAATTTTCATTCCTACCAGCCATACTGGAGGGGTTTATTGAACTTCACTGTCATACCTATAATATTTCAATGCAGCACATGGCTTTGTAAGCAATATTGAATCTTCTGAAATATATGTAAATTAACAGTATCTGTGGCCTTGTGACTCTATCCATGCACTGCTTTTTTGTCATTTCTCATTTAAATCACTGGACAATACACCACATCTTTTCTCCTACGAATCAGGACAGCTCCATTTTATTGTGAAGGAAATGGGGAGATGATGATGGTACCTCAGGGATTGTGCACAGCTTTTTAGTAAAGGTATAGCCTACTTGGTCTACTTCCTTGCTCTTCTAGGCCACACTTCCTCAGGGGACCTCCCCATCATCAGCCCTTTCTCTGCAGGTAAACCTTGTTCTACGTAAGGATCAGTATGGTTCTCCTAAGGGACACTGATAGAAATAAGTACATCGAAGCTTTAGACTGGGATCTTCTAGGCTTAATCATTGTAGTATTTTACATATGTTTATATGGGGTTATAAATAAGCTCTAACCTTTCCTCTCCTTAGTACAGATTTACCATAAAGCAGAAACAGAGGAAAAGGAATCTTGGTCTCCTTAACATTCAGCCGGCAGAGTAGCTTCCCAGCCTTCTTGTCCTCTGGACACAGGGCCCATGCTGTTTCCTTGTCTCAGGCCTTATTCTGGATTTATAGTCTGAAGTAGAAGGATCAGATTTCTAGCTCTTGAACATGTCCTACACACTGGACTTGGTAACTTCTCATTTCTAATAAATAGTGTAATTATAAATATATTTATAATTATAACTAGTATGATCATTTTTCACATCTTCAGGCTTCCACTCCAAAATTTTAGTGGACAGCAGAAATCTCTGAGTTTAGCTAAAATTTATTTTTCACTCTCAGTGTTTTGTTTTGCATGACGGAGTCTCAGCCAAGTCATGGATGTGTTGAACACCTTTGCAATCATCCAGCAATGAGTTTGGTCTCTGTCTCTGAAGAACTTTTCTACATTCAGAATGTTTGAAATCCATAAAACTTTAGAAGTCTAAGACCTCTGAAAAATAAAGAAATCTAGGAAGTTCTAAGGGGTATTAACTTAGTAAGACTAGTCAGTATAATATATCCTTGTCCATTCCCAGTCTTTGGACTCGGTGAGTCAAACATTCTGCATGTGCAGTTTTGCTCTCTGGTCTGTGTCATGCTTATAGCAAATGGGCTAAACTAACAGAAGTTTCCTCATTGTTTTCATTGCACTTTGAGTTTTCTTCTGCCAAAATGAATCAAGTAACATCTGTACAACAGCTTGATAATACAAAAAATAAAGAAGATATTTTTAACTGTGATTATAACTTTTTAAGCACTTTGTAATAAAAGGTAACTTTAAATATTGGAGAAATAAGAAAAGCCAGCAAATGGTGACTTATACCTATAAGAGTTCACTCAGACTTGCCTATAAGTGTGGCATGTGAATAAGCAAGACAAGGAATATGTAGAAGTATTGAACTTAATAATTTTTTGTTAAGCAGGTAGAAGTATGATTTTCTAAATCATAGGAGTGGCATATATATATATATATATATATATATATATATATATATATTTTTTTTTTTTTTAAGATTTTATTCATTATTTTCAGAGAGAAGGGCAAGGAGGGAGGAAGAAAGGGAGAGAAACATCAATGTGTGGTTGCCTTTCCCCTGCCTCCAGCCAAGGACCTGGCTGGAGACCTGGCTTGCAACCTGGTTATGTGCCCTGACTGGGAATCGAACCAGTGACCTTTGGGTTCACAGGCCGGTGCCTGTCCACTGAGCTACCAGCCAGGGTCATTTATTTTATTTTATTTTATTTTTTTAAGACTATTATCAGAAAGAGGGGAATGGAGGGAGAAAAAGAGGGAGAGAAGCATCAACAGGCCACCTTTTGCACGTGCCCAGCTGGGAGCTCACCTGCAGCCCAGGCATGTGCCCTGACAGGGAATTAAACCAGCAATTCTTTAGTTTTCAGGCCGGCGCTCAATACACTGAGACTCACCCACCCGGACAATAGTTCATATATTTTAATTTAGTGTTAGGCTATGTTAAAAATAATGGCTTTCAAAAGTTCAAAAATTCTTGTGTGCTTCTACATAATTGATTTGAAATAGTTGTGTACCATAAATGTAATTTTAGGGAAGAAGAATAGATTTTATTTTTTTTAAAGAAAATTATGTGTTTTCTCAGTTTGCTATAGAAATGTGATTTGTAACCTTAATCTATTCAAGCATATTGAAAAAGCTAACGTACTGCTCTACTGTATGTGGAAAAGGAGCAGGTGTCCCAGACAGGCAGGTGTTGAGGTGGCTGTTTGAGCTTGCCCTAGATCACTAGTTGACTTCCGTGGAGTTCTGCTAACAGGTGTCTAACTGATTGGAGTGCCATGTGACATTTATCCCGGGAGCTACTTGGATGACAAGCTGCTACAGACTGAGGAAGGGGTCTTTGCTTTGATGAAGAAATTGCCAAAACTCGTGTCTCATTAGTGTTTCCTAAGGTTCTTTGGAAGTGAACAACAGTTTAATTAAGGGCTGACGTAAACGTGTTTCTGCACACTTTCCCTGCAGCATTTTATCACATTAGAATTGATCAAAATTGTTGCCTTGGGCTGACTTGAACAGATCTACATCTGGAGTGCCGTTTGTGCAAGCTGCTGATGAGTCGCGCACATACGCTGGGTTTCACAGCAACACTCTTGCTTTGTAGATGAAATTACCTTGTTGGGAGATGAGTTGATCTAACTATTTGCTTAAGCCTGTATCTCTTTGAAGTGATGCCGTGAAATGAATGACACGTGAGGGTTTAGGATGTATATAAGTAACAGTGCCAGAAAAATTACAATATAGCTAGTAGAAAATATGTGTAAATTTGATTTTGTAAAATACTTATTTAAAGGTATGCTTAAGTCTAAAGAACCAACTTAGCTTTATGAGTAGCCTTCTTAAACTTTTCTTACATGGTGATTTTTTCGTTATGCAGTTAACTATACAGTTGGTTTCTAAAGCCATAACTAATTTTCCAATTACAAGTCTAAATGTAAGCCCTGGCTGGAGGCACAGTGGATAAGGTGCCAGCCTGCGAACCCAAAGGTCACTGGTTCAAGTCCCCAGCCAGGGCACATAACCAGGTTGCTAGCCAGGTCTCCAGCTAGGTCCGTAGCTGGAGGCAGGTGAAAGGCAACCATACGTTGATGTCTCTCTCCCTACCCCTTTCTCTAAAAGTAATAAATAAAATCTTTAAAAATACAAACAGAAAACAAATCTAAACATAGGTGTAGACATTGAAAACTAATAATATCAGTGTAAATATTTTTTAGATTATTCTCCCGAATCTGCTGTCATTAAGAAGGATCCTTCTATAGTCTGATATTATCATGATTGCAATTATTTAATGATTTTTTATATTTAATGTTTATCCTTTCTGCCGAACTCTAAGTATCACCAGGGCAAGGAATAGGTGGTCTTTTTATTTTTTTTTAATTTAATTTTATCGTTGTATTACATTCATTCCATTTCCCCTTCCCCATCCCCACAGTCAATCCTTCTTGTCCATGTCCGTGGGTCATCCATGCTAGTTCCTTGACTAAACTGCCCTTCTTTGCCTCCTTCTCCCCTCTCCCTTTCCCTTCTGCACACTGAAGGCCTGGAACAGGTGGTCTTATTAAACATCTTGAACTTTATGCCTCACCATAGTTTCTCATACTTATTAGAAACTCAGTAACTAATTTGTTTTCTCTGCTTTCCATTCAATTACTTCTCTTCTTGTGGTATCTGTGCATGCAACATGCATTTAAACATATATCAACTATGGTTATTTCACTCATCCTACACTAGTAGTTACCATTCCACCATACAGCTTCTTTAACATGCAAGGGATTCTAAAATAAACTGCCTAGACAGTATCTGCTCTTCCTTTTCTACCTTCTTTCAGTCTTAGATTTCTTAAAAATTATTTTCCCCAGTAACATGTTCTTTCAGCCTCCATATGTATGTGTCTTTGATAAAATTATCTTGTGTATGATAAGCTATTAGCATGCCTATATATATATTTTTTCTTCAGTTGACTATGGATTAACCAAGTACAAAATAATAATGAAAAAAGCCATTGATTAATGTAAGAAACAAACAAACACAAGATCGCTCAGGAGATCTAGATCTCCAAAGTTTCTCAAAAGGATTACTTACGGAGAAAATAAATCAAATTGGTTCAATGGATAAAATATTGTTCTATAGATAGAACAAAAAGGGTAAAGAGACATACTGCAATTTTTTAGCCCAAGGGAATGTCATGTGCAAGGAAAGGGACAAAGTTAGAAGCACATTCCTTCTCATTCCTTCCTCTTCCAGGAGGCAATAAGTATAAATAAAATTGAATGATAAGGAAAAATTCACATGAAAATATGGTTCCATGGTAAATCTTAAAATGAAAAGGATGTTTTCAGTTAGTGTGCTTGTAATGAACCATGAGGAGGAAGTTTTGGGAAGGAGACTTAATAGGAAATTCTTGATTCAACTAGGTACACATGAAAGGGGCCTAGTGAAAGCTGCAATAACAGAAAAAATAGAGCTGTTGGAACATTTTTTTCCTTCTAAAATGAATTCATTTATAAATTGTGACTTTCACAATCGTATTAAATTTCTTTGCCTTATTTCAAGACCTTTATGCTTTCTCATCACCCACCAATAACTCCTGTTGCCTTCCCACCAGCAGACATACCAGCTGGTTCTTTTCTTAGGATCTTGTCTCTTCAAATTTTTTATTTCATGTATTATTCAACTTATGCATAATAATTTTTATTATTATTCAACTTATATATTTATGAGTGGAAATAGAATTTATTTAAAAATGTGTAAAATGTTACACTTTCGTTACCTTCAAAATAATCTCCATTTGATGCACTTCATTTGTCAAGATGTTTTTTCCACTGCTCACAACAGTTTTTGAACTCATTGATTTTGACTCCTTTTTAGTGCTTCTGCCATTTTTTGTTTCACCTCTTCCACATCAATAGAAGGTTTCCCTTTGAGGACTTTTTTCATCCAAGGAAACAAGCAAACAAAAATATCACTCCGCGTGAGATTGAGTGAGTAGGCAAGATGAGGCATAGGGGTCATGCTGTTTTTGGTCAAAAACTGCTGAACACTCAGGTAGCATGGGCAGGTGCACTCACAAATCACCCATCATGAAATGGGCAAAGAGGTTGAAAGTGTCTAAAAGCAATCACTGAAGCAGAATGCAGCTTCTCACAACAACACCAGCTGGTGCACTGACACAGATGGATTCCTAGTGGGGGGAGGCCTGTGCTACAAGGGGTCTGCCCTTCAGGAGATAATTCCAGTTTTTCTTTTGGGGGATCCTCCCTATATATAGTATTATTCAGGTTTATTATTCAACTGATTTTCAACTTAATCTTTTTTTTATGTATTATTCTTACTGCTTGGGGACAGCAGATTGTGAAAAGCATAACATTTGTCTTTCTTCACAGAAAGGTCACTTAAAACCATCTCCTTTATATATTTATTCCTCAGACTATTTTTTCTGTAGCATGAGTCAAATTAAAAATAGAAATTATATAATTTTGCAGTTTGGCATGAGGTCTATTAGACTGCAGACATTCAAAATAAAATTAAAATCAAAATGATGCTAGTTTGATTCATGATTAAAACGTAATAGCTGGAAACACTACCCTTATTTCTCTAAGATAATTGACTGTTTATTTTTATTCCCTCTTCCATCCAGAAAGATTTTTCTTTTCTTTGAGGGGAGGGTTTACTTTATGTCCTCCTAAGCACTCAGCATAGTGCCTTGCACATGCAGTATATCTTTATTAACTGGTGAATTCCAAATTAATTTCATTTAATAGGAAAACAAAGGTAGTTAAGCCCATTTTCTACACTTACCTTAGCCAAAAGGCTGAGAAGCGATAAGCCCACTTTCCAATACAATCGTTCTTTATTTTTGAAGAAAATCATTTCAGTAAGGCCAGTGGACCTTCTCCTTCTTATGTTTACTATTGCAAGTTAATTTTTTTGTTTAAGGAGAAGGTAATTCCTGGCCAGCTTGGAGAGTAAGTTATTTGTTTATGTTACACTGGCCTTTATAACTCCTCTGTGTGTTCTGAACATGAAAGGGCATATTTAAAAGCGAATCAGAAAAATAAAGGGACCTATATTAATTGTCTAATAAAGCAAGAGTATCATTTTGACTAAGAAAATGAAAAGGCCTTAATTCTCAAAAAGTACATAATCACCTATATTCTTTAATTTCTGCACAAACATCTTTGCTTTATGTGCCCTTTACAAAAACATACTCATGTGAATTTGGCTGGGTTTAGTGAAAATTCTGAAATAGTTATGGTAGTTGCAGTAGCCTTGATTGACCTCCAGAAATGGCATGACTGGAATGAAATTTACTCTGCTTCCCAAGCTCTGGTCATATTTAATTGTTCTAAGTGTACAGTAAGGGTATTATTATTTATACTAGGGAGTCTTTAGAAACTGATTTACACAGCTTAATTTTATTTGAAATTTATGGTTAAGCACAGATGAAGCATTAGAGCATCAATAGAAAGTTAACAGTATTTTTTTCTAAGAATTAACTTTAAATAAAAAGTTGGGGAGGAAAATTTATTATGTCATCCCTAACGGTGGTTTCAAACTCATTTTCTCCAGGGGCTGTATCAGCCTTGAGGTTGCCTTCAAAGGCCAAATGTAATTTTAGGACTGTATAAATGTAACTACTCCTTACCAGTTAAGTGAGCCAGGTAGAAACAAGGTGCGGGGCTGGATAAAACAAGGTCAAGGGCCGGCTTCAGCCCGCAGGCCTTGTGTTTGCCACCTGTGATCTATAAAGTGAGGGATGAAACTTTGCTAGATGGGTTTTTTCCCATCCCCTAACACTGTATGTGTCTGATTAACTTCCATCAGATCAAAACTTATATTTTTTAGTATTACCTTTTAAAATCACCTAGCTATTTTTGACATTTTGAAAGTAACTAACCTAACATGAAATTCCTTTGTTTATTTTTTAAATTATTTAAAAATTTTTTCTCTCTTTTTTGATAACAACATTCATTGCTGTGGTTTCATTAAGTTTGTTTTCTTTGTTTTTTGATTTTGAGAAAAATATAAGAAAATGGTTCACTGATTCATCAAAGTACTGATAGGTTAGTGACATCTGGGTAGTCATATATTGTAGCTTATGGCTACCAATACACCTGCTATTTTTGTAGACTTGTGTCTACTGTCTTTATAGTAGCATGTCCATTTTTAACTTTCCTGTGTGCTGAAAACACATATTTAATTTTGTTGAATGTCTTTACCAGAGGTTAGGTAATTTTTTTAATGATAAAATATGATGTTAACTAGTTTCTTGTGACTAATAGCACCATGTAGTCTTTTTTTCCTCATCTCAAAAATTTGTTAAAAATGAACATGGTGTGTGTGTGTGTGTGTGTGTGTGTGTGTATGTGTGTGTAATATGTGATGAAATTTTGGGATTTTTTTTCTTTTAATAAAAATGCTTTTAGAAATATAAACAAATATTTGTAGGTGAAACTATGTGATGCTTAGCAGTTGCTTCAAAATAATATAAAGGGAGGGAGTATAGATGAGGTAAAACTGAAATAAGATTGGCTATGAGTTGATAATTGAAACTGGGTGATGAGTACATGAGGACCCATTACTGTTCGATATGATTTTTAGAATATTTTATTATAAATTTATAATGCTGATAAAAACAACACTACTCAAGGTATTAAAAACAACGCCCATCTGTTTCTCTTAACAACCATGTAGAATTTTCTCCAAAATTCTCTATTTCAGCTAACCGCATGGTATAATTTTTATTCATCTAAGATGATGACCTTTTACATCAGCTATTAATTGAATAGGTTATTTGTTTAATATCTTTGGCAGCAGTTTTCAACCTTTTAAATAATCTAATTACTAAAATTCTGCAGTACACCAAAAATATATTTTTTGCCAACCTAACAAAAAATAGGTATAATTTTGATTCATTTACACTAGGTGGCTCTTGTTGGGTTGGCTGTTGACATTTTTAATTTTTTATTTGACAATCTAAGTGAAAAGAGATCATTGTCCCTGACTAAATAATCAGGTATAGCGTGTTTAAAATTTTTTTGCAACACACCGGTTCAAAATCATTGATCTATTGTATTGGTTCTGTCTCCACTATGATTTCAGGTTTTCATGATCTGTTTTTGGGCAGTGTTAAATGTTTGTGGAATGAGTGAATGACTAAATGAATGCATCCCTGAATACTTCTCCTTTATGACACTTCTTACACTGTAATTTATATTTACTTGTCCCTATCCCCTCACTAGGTTTTAAGCTTTACTGGGGCTGAAACTGAGTCTAGTTTACTGTTATGTCTCCAGCAACTAGCCTGGTATCTGGAATAACTTAGACCTTCAATAAATATTTATGAATGAATATGTTAATTAATTCTATCTTCTTATGTAGACTCCATGATTGCTATCTCCATTTTGGCTAATTCATCCTCCTTGTACATTCTGGAGAGATTGCCCTAAACTGTAAATGCGATCCTAGTTCACCCATCAGTAGCCTTCCCCCATCAGGATAAGCATTCAGATATTTATACACAAAACCCATTACCCCCTCTCATGTGGGTCTCAATTTCTTCCTTTATCTTTCTCTTCATTCCACAAACTATTTGTATTACTTGCATGTGTTATGGCCCCATTCCTCAGAACATTTCCTCTCTCTGAGTATGTCATCCCCATTCACATTTTAAGTACAGTGCCTCTGGGGGCCCCTTTTCTAACCTGGGGAAGCTGACATGGTCCCTGTTCCTGTGAAGCTCGGCTGGAGAAGGAGACCAGACACCTCCACACCTCTGTTGTTAGCACACTTCCTCTCTCAGCTGTTGACCAGTGTTTCTTCTTATCGTTTTTTCCTTTACTAACACTGAAAATCCTTCCAGTGGCAATTACGTGTTTTTAAACATCCTAACTTAATTGGAAAAGAGGAGGAACCTAATAAATATTTGTAGAATGAGCAAATTAGGGTTTTATTTTTGCTAAACAAGTAATGAGTTTTCCATAAAAGATGTTAAATCGAAAATAGAGTTACCAGCATACCCAAAGGTGGTTTCTCACATTCACACCAGGTTTTTCTCTACTTTCCCCCCATATTGTAGTCCACAAACCCCTGAATTGTATAAATCTATGATTAAAAGCTGAGGTAAAAAAGACCTGGAAGTGAACCCCAGGGCTAATGATACTTAATTTTTTCAGAAGTTCAGAATTTACTTGTTAGTAGGAATCATTCTGATGATAATTCTAATGAGGCTATGGAAATTGTTTCTAACACATATTTCAAAGCTCCATCACAGCTGGATATTTGACCCTAAATATATATTTTGTAAAAGAGCCAAGATTGCAAAAATAAGAAAATGTTGGAAGTTAGAGCTATCATGTTAACATGAACCTTGAAGCTTAAGAAAGTCATAAAGCTTGGGACTTTCGCCCTTCCTTTGCAGATATGTCTTCTCCGACTACTATGAAGAAGCCTGAAAAGCCATTGTTCAGCTCTACATCTCCACAGGATTCTTCCCCGAGGTTGAGCACTTTCCCCCAGCACCACCACCCCGGAATACCTGGAGTTGCACACAGTGGTGAGGACTTTCAAACAGAGAGGAGAGGACTTCCTCTTACTTGCAGAGTCAAACCCTCAGGAACAGAGTTGATGTTTTCTTATAGTTATGGAGACCATATTTTCTCAACCAAAAGGGGTGGGAGTCACAATCTGATCAAATATGTTTTTTCTTATCAATATGTGAGGAAAGATTTTCAAAGACATACAGTTAAAAACCATGTATGTATATTATCTTTAAATTGCCTTTATTGGAAAGATTATAATTACCAGAAATTAGAAAATACAGGGTATATGGTTATCTTAACTATATCTTAAAGGTTGGTCTTAATTCTACATATTTTACCAAGACTTAAAGATTAGTTTCAGTATATTGCTAAATTTAGAGCATTTCCAGATGCATTAAAATTTACAGATGTTATTTCTGTATATATTATTTTCTTTTAAAAATTTATTATAGATTTGAGAAAGAAACACTGATTTGTTGTTCCACTTATTTATGCATTTATTGGTTGTTCCTTCCAAGTGCCCTAACCGGGGATCAAAGCCCCACCATCTTTGGCATATCCAGATGATGCTCTAACCAACTGAGCTACCCGACCAGGGCCGTATATATTATTTCTATATGAAAATCAATATTTCACTTTTATTTGGAAATGAAATTAATCAGGAAAAGAGACTTTTCTTTGATATTTATTTATTTATTTATTTACTTAAAATATTTTATTTAATTATTTTTAGAGAGAGGCAGAGAGAGAGGCAGAGAGGGAGAGAGACATCAACGTATGGTTGCTTTTCACCTGCCTCCAGGCGCAGACCTGACTGGAGACCTGTTTTGCAACCTTGTTATGTGCCCTGGCTAGGGAATCGAACCTGCCACCTTTGGGTTCTCAGGCCAGTGCCTCATCCACTGTGCTACCAGCCAGGGCTGATAATTATTTATACATACAAATTCTGTGGGATAATATACTTGATGTTATTAATAATATTTTAATTAAAAGAGGAAAAAGGCTCCAATATTTTACACTTGTACTTTAAGGAACAATGAATATTAACTCCCCTTTTAAAAATTAAAAGAAATATAAATAATAATATAGAAATAAGCAATAACCTCCTAGGGTTTGTGTGTAGATATGAGTGAAGACCATGGTTAAACTGAGCTGTGATTAAGACCACTTTGACATGAAGTAGAGAGATGCCCGGTCTAACTTAGATATTTGTATGTCCTTTAGTTACACTTTCAAAAGTATACACTTCTTAAATATAATGCTATTTTAACAATTGCTCTCTGCAATGCATCCCTTTGATGGAGGACACTCAGACCTCATGCACTTTCTGGTTGTCATCCCTGGAAGTCCTCATCTAGGTCTGTGGGTAGGCCCAGGCATCTTCACTGTAACAACAATTCAGAGATTCTAAGTGCTTTGGACATCATTGAGGAAGATAAGCAATATTCCTTACAAAGGTTTTTTGTTTGCTTGTTATTTTTGTTGTTTGCACATAAGTACAAAGCTGGAGGTAAATTATTCCAGGTGATTTTCACTTATAGGTCATGGAAAGAATTTATTTTTTCCTATTGTTTGCTACATTGCCTCATAAAACACTAATCATTTATATGTGATTTCTTATTGTCTGGATCAAAAAATTAAATAGAGCAGATATTTCATCTTCACTTGTACATATAGTGTACCGGTTGCTATTCTTAGTTTTTACTTATGTGATTGTTTCCCTTAACATTATAGAGATAATGATCATAATTTTATTCTTTCTCCATTTTTCAAATTTAAAATTATACTTCAGAAATGAAATAATAAATGTGGTTATACTAATGTTGAAAAATTACAGTATAATTAAACATTGCCCATATTTCATATGTTTTATATATTATTTTCCTTTATAAAATGTGATATATGGGTAAGTTAATATCTAAATATGTGTATGAAAAAAATTCATGTTTCTGTTGGTTTTATTCTTGGTCTTAGTTTAATATCTTTTAAGCTACATGTAGTAAAAGTTGAAGTGGGAAGCAAAATAGTTAAAGAATGGAGCTTTATTTTTGGTTATGAAAGAAACATTTTTATTAGAAAAAAGAATTCCCAGGTTCTATTTTCAAATATTATTAGGCATTTTTATGGTGATCAGGGCATTATTCAGGGCATTATTGCCAATTAATTATTGCCTTTCATAGTAGCCAACTACCAGCTAGGATGTATAGAGAAAATATTTACTTAAAATTGGATTTTACTTTTGTTTTGAATTTTGGTAAGAAAGTATGAATCCTCTGTCGTCTAATTAATGCTGTGACTTGGTCTAGACTTATGAGACAAAGGCTTTCTAACCAAAGAACGGTTCTGATGGGAAATAACTTTGCTTAAATAAATGTTTTATGAAGTATTGGCTTAACCTATAAAAGAGAAACTTCTTTTTAAATCATGTATAGATGTAGAAAGCAAGAGTGCTAATTCCTTATAATGGGGGTTGTGTCTATGTGTGCTTAGCAGTAATGGCATTGAGAATAAAAGACTAAGTGCTATTTTAGGAGAGTTTGGTTAAATTTAGATCATGGAGGAAAAATGAATAACTATGATTTTTATAGTTTCATAGCATTCTTTAGGATTAGTATGGAGCACTAAAGAAAACAACCAACGAGTCCATCTTTCTTTTCTATATTCTGCAGTCATCTCAACTCGAACTCCACCTCCACCCTCACCGCTGCCATTTCCAACGCAGGCTATTCTTCCTCCAGCCCCATCAAGCTACTTTTCTCATCCAACAATCAGATATCCTCCTCACCTGAATCCTCAGGATACTCTGAAGAACTACGTACCTTCTTATGACCCGTCCAGTCCGCAAACCAGCCAGGTAAACATGAGAGAGAAAATAAGATTAGAGCCTAAGGGAAATGGAGCAGGTCTAACTCTAAGACATGGAGCTTACTTACTCAGTTATGTCTGGCAGAACAACAAGCTTTTGAAATCCATCTTCAGAAAGTGTCTTGGTGACTCAGTAAGTTTTTATTGAAAGGTGGCTGAATGACAGGTAGGAAGTGTGTTGCCCCACAGGGGCACATTTATGAAGATGTTTTTGGATTGATGTTTTTGGATTTTTATTGACTGAAGAGAAAGTTATGCAGAAAGTGCATTGACAGAAAAAGCTCTGAGCAGGAGTTCACACCTTTGGAATACCTGGCTTGACACAGAGACAAAGTGCTTATTTCAGGCAGGAACAAGGTATGCTCTAAAATAAACACACACAAAAGAACTTACAGTTGTATTTATAGACTAACTATTAGGTATTAAAATAAGCTTTGGTAATGTAAACATTCTCAGTGTTTGATGACTACTTGAATATTCTTTGCACAGACATGACTATATTTAATAATGAGTGACATTACCAGAAGCGTCTTTTTTTTTTTTTGTAAACATTGTGCAGTGGTTTTAGAAATTCATTGTATAAGTGTAGTGATTCATGTGCCTTTCTCACTCCCTAAACATGTGGTTGGTTTCTTCTATGGAGAGGTTGCTTCACAGAGTTTTGGGATAAGAAGATTTTCCACAATTGAGGAGACAGTCTTTATGCCAAGGCTGGGTCTGTCAATAATCGTAATCCAAAATTTGTAATGTGATTCTGGTCTGGTACTTGGCTTTGCTGTTTTAACCCAGAGACTCCTTATTATACCTCTTCAGGCTCTGAGAGACTTTTGAAAGCATTCTGTTATTAATGCTGTTCAGTTCTTAAAATGTCAGCAAGTAGTATGTGCATATTAATTTAGATTAGACAAAAACAATCTAAAAAAATTCTTTAGTCTTAATTTAATGTTTAAAATGGTCCTTTCCGAATATTCTGTTTTGAAGAACAACATGTCTACCACCATTTGGGTAATTTAAAAAGTTATCTGTTCTTTTAGATCCATTGACTAATATTACTAAGCTAAGTACACCATCTTCAAATTTTGAATTTGAAGTTAAACTGTGTATTTTAGAAGAAGTGTCCCAATTATGTGACACTTTTAGACTGTAATGCTACTTATTAAGAAAAACAGTGGAATTGTAGTATGTCAGTTTAGAAATAAAATTTACTGTTAGAGCATGGATTCAAAAGTCTAAGTTCCATAGAGCCTTCTGCTAGACTCAGCTGGGAACAGCATACAAGGTCTGATTTTAATTTGTGTAGGATTTCCATGAATAACAAAGTCTAATTAAGACATCCATTAAAAATCCTTAACGTTAATTCAGTGTGGAAAATTTTAGCGTTCCATTGGATTTTTTTAGCTGATGTCTTAATTAGGCACTGTTAGGGGAAAAATTATGCAAATTAAAATCAGGCCCTTAGTGTTACGCATTTCTTTAATTATTCAGTGCTTGTTTTACTTATAATTTCTTTATAAGGTAAGAGGGCATATTAGGTGATAATCTGCCTATCTGGTTCTCAGTTTTTCTTCATACTTCCAAGGTAAAGATCCAGCTTCTAAGAGAAGCATCTTACTCTCATCTCAATTAACAAAAATATCCTCTCTCAGGATTTTGTATAATAGCAGCAAAGAACTAAGTAGGATAATCCTCTCCTAATGCTGTTCAAGTTCATTTTCAGATGCAATGTCTTTTCATATCTACAGTATGAAAGTTTATCTGTGAACAGTGTTAAAAGAGAAACTTTTTAGTTTAGCTTCATCTGTTTGAACTAGTAGAAAACTGAAAACAACCCTCTCATTCTTCTGACCCTGAGTTTCAGAAAAGTTGACTGATTATGTTTGGGAAATCTTTGTCGCTTTATTTTTTAAGTGAAATGTCTATTGGTTCATGTTGATTCTGTTTCAGTAGACAGCTTACAGAATGGGCAAGGTGATATTATATTCTCGCACAGCATTTTCTTAAACTTAATTGTCATTCTTCTTTTCCATGCTTTCAGGTAGGTACTGCCAAACTGTTTTGGTGAACACAGTATACAGAAATTTTTTTTTTTTTAATCACAGAATGTACCACCAATGATTGAATGAGACTGTTCTTACTTGATGAAATATACAAAGCAGTCTTTTGCAATGTTCAAATAAAGTGGATGGTCTGCTTTAGAAACAAATGTTTTCCCTTTGAAAGGAATAATTGGTCTCTGTAGTAAACTACATTTTTTGAAGGAATATTATATCTGCTTTGATATTTAACTCCACCTCAAAATCAATTAATTTTTATTTCAAAATAGGAGTATTGATATTCACCTTTTTTAGCTCTAAAAATGGGTGTGTGTGTACTTATTTACCTGTAGTCAACTTTCCTTCCCAGGATCCTCTAGCACAGCACTGATTTTGATTGTTGAGTCAAGCAACCGATAAGCCTTGTCCTCCCCTAGCAATTTGGTCATTAATTGCATTGTGGCTGCACCAGTTAGAGTGAAACAGTCATGCTACTTGATGGAATATTTTAAATGAAATTAATTTAAAGTTAGAACTCTCATAGGCTTCCATAGGAGGAAGCTCTGGTAAGTTTTCCTGAATAGAGTTAAATACTTAAATTACTCATGATGAATAGTCAGAATAGTCAAGAAATACATTTCTTTTATAGAATAAATAGTAGGGCCTCCAAAGAACCCAAAGGAAGCTCTAGTTCATGTCTCTTAAGTTGTAGTGTATAAATGTTACTAGCTATTCCTCTTTTTCTCTAAAGAAATGTCCACTTGTAACTTATGTGCAGGTATTTAGGTAAATATTCTGCTTCATTGCTTTCCTTACTTTTAGCAGTGCAGATTATTAAGACTAAATATTTGTAGAGAATACACTCATAACAAATTGCTATAAACACTATGCAGTGGAGAATTGCAACATGAATGTTAATTAAAAATAGTATTCTCTAGTGCTGGCTGGTAGCTCAGTGGATAGGTGCTGGCCTGCAAACCCAAAGGTCACTGGTTTGATTCCCAGTCAGGGCACATAACCAGGTTGCAAGCCAGGTCTCCAGCCAGGCCCTTAGCTGGAAGCAGGTGACAGGCAACCATACATTGATGTTTCTCTTCCTTCCTCTCTCTCTGCCTTCTTTCTAAAAATAATGAATAAAATCTTAAAAAATAAACAAAGAACTTCCAACATAATTTAAAAAATAGCATTCTCTGTTTAGAAAAATATATTCAAGTATTTGTTCAAGGATCTTTTTTTCCTAATATAGATACTATTTTTGTATCTGGGGCTAAAACTCTGATCATAATACCTTTCTATCATTGCCAAGGGTATTTTCTCAGTTATTTCCCACAAATGTCAACAATAAATGTTTCATATAACTCCATGTCCAGCAATGGAAGAGTAACTCAAATAACAGAGTATATTTGATTGCCTTCTGCTTAACTTCAGCACATTTTAATTTACTTTGGAAATCTTTTTTTTGTAGAGGTAAGGTCAGACCCAGTTAATCATGTTATATCATTGTATGGATCTGAAATTTTTAAATGCTGTAAATATCATTCTATCTGCTTGTATTAGTAAATCACCAAAAGTTGAGTGGAGCTCCTAAAATCTAAATTGCCTGATGTGTGTGTCTGAGTGTAACTGTGTGTGAGCAAGAGATAGAGGTCTGCTGGCAGAGGAATGGGTCTTGACAACAATGATGGAAATTACTCAGTTGGATAGTCTAGATATTCTTGTCTTCCTTGAATCAATGATATCATCAGTTAGGGGAAAATTGTTTTCTGAAAGCCAAAACTGACTCATTGTAGGGGATGAAGAACAGAGAAGAAGCACTGGTTCTAATTTGCACTAGTTCAGTAAGGACTTTGATTTCAGCCTTAAACTAAGCATTTCAGTCTCAACCTGAGCTTTCTGGATATGAAAAAGGATCAATTCTACCTGGCTTTCAGGGTGTTCTATAAAGACAGTTAACCTTTGAATGTGAAGACTTTCTTTTAAACGCTGCTGCTTCGTATTGCTACTAACCATGGATCTTTTTGATCACCCTCTGGGACTCAGACTTGAGAGAGTGTGTGTGGCGATTACACAGTGCAGGGTCCACTCAGCCGAGTGTGCTGCGTGGAGTTGTTGGACAAGACGATTGCCTTTTGGATTGTTTCACCCGGCATTCTGTTTTTGTTTTGTAGCCTAACAGCAGTGGTCAAGTAGTAGGGAAAGTGCCTGGCCATTTCACTCCTGTCTTGGCACCCTCTCCCCATCCCAGTGCAGTGCGACCTGTGACCCTGACCATGACAGATACTAAACCCATCACTACATCCACTGAAGGTGAGGCAGCTTCACCTACAGCAACCAGTAAGTATTTCTGTAGGAAATGAGAAATGTCCATCAAAGACACCTTTGGATACCTGATCCAAGGTGGAAAATGCGGCGACTTTTCCAGCTACCCAACCAGATGGAGATTTCTCATTTATGTGGAACCAGCAGGCATGTGTATGGCCTGGCAATCACTCGCTCTCTCTTATCAAATTTAAGTCAGTGCATCACATTTGAAAAGGGAGAAGCTTAATTGTTTGAGTAAAGAGATAACAACACAAATAATGTCATGCCTGCTTGTTCAAGGTATACATTGAAAATGCACTGAATAACATAACACAGTGTACAAGGTTTTTATATCACCCAAAGAAAGGTTAGATCATTTTTACTCATTGGAGCATTCCTATAGAAATCAATCCCCTTCCCAAGCAGACTGAATCGGTGCTTCTGGAAGATAATCGCATGTTTACATTACTATAGTCTACGTCATTGTGAGAAATAGTCACACAGCATTGGGTACAGAATTTATCTTAAAGCTTAACATTAGGCACATGTCGGCTACCTGCGCTTTCTTTGTCTTCAACTTAAACATGGTTTGTAAAATTACTTAGCCTATAATAGCATATTAGGTACTGTGCTTCTTAGCATGGCCATGACATTTTAAATGCCAGTCAACTTACATAGCACGTACCAATAACTCAGATCATTCCTTTGCTTCTTCACATAGAATACTTACAAGTACACAGGAATTATCATTTTTCATTTGGCTTTATCCAAACCACCATCTTCCTAGAATGGTGCAATTTGTTAGTGTGGAATGGATAAAGTTCCAGTCAGGAGGAATTAGCAAGCTCCCTGTCAATTATACATGCTATATGTTAAATCCAGAGATTCTATTTTCTTACCTAGAGCAAGAAAATTCCCATGCTCTGTGAAATTGCAGAGCCAATTAGAGGCACCACTGACTCTTTCTTCCCCTGCCATTGGGAAAATGGCCTTTTTTTTTTTTTTTTTTTTTTTTTTTTTTTTGGTGTGTGTGGTTTTTGAAATCCTAGAAAGGAACCTACAAGAAAATTGGACAATACTTTGTACAGTGAATTCAACATTTCTTTCTCAAAATTCATGATGCCCCAGAAACTAATAATTTTGTATAGGTTTGTAATTTTCATCAATAATCATTGAATACTTGATTACTAACAGGTTGTTGATAGAAAGCCCTACACTAGTGAACTTTTGCCTGAATGCCCAGATAGATGAGACCAGTCAAAAAAAGCTAAACAATTTTTTGTTCTAAAGGTTAGCTAAGTGCATTACAGTCACTAAAATAATATATCCAGATTTTCAAAGTGGGTGTCTTAGCATTTTTGAACAAATAAGTCATCAATTTAAATAAAGGGAAATGGAAAACAAATATTTTTGTAGGAATAGTTGAAAGCCTATTACAGGATAAATGATCAAAACCAAGTTCTAGAAGTTTTTGGTACCTACTTGTATAGTGGTATTTGACAGATAAGATTCAAGGGAAGATCAGACGCAAATGATTACAGCTCACTTATGGGAATGCAGTAACCTGTTAATTATTCTTATACTCACACACAGATTGATAAAAAAGAGATCTGATTTGACAAATTACTAAATAGTCAAAGGGTGGCTGCATCAGTACATTTTGCACTCTTGCGTTAAAGAAATAGTGTATCATTTTTCTTTTCCAGAAACAAACATATAGCTCCAGGCACCACTGATAATGAGAAATTGGTCATTGATCAATAAGTTAGTATAGTTGAAGTTAACACAGAGGCCATGGAAACCTCCTTCTCATGGCTGGGAAGAATAAGTAGCACAGACTCGGTCTAGTTCTGTAATGATTAGGCAGCTGCCCATGCTATGCGTTGATGTCCAGAGACCTGGATACTTACCCAGGAGCCACTGGTTTCACGTGGCTGCCCTTGCATAGGCCCTTTGCCCAAGAGGAATGAAAAGGTGAATTGTGAGCATCTTCACTATTTTAAAAAGTTGACCCAAAAATGCCTCAGTAGATCAAATTCTGCAATCCTTCATCAATGAATATGGTAGAGTGACTGTATTGGTTTTTAAAAAGCCTTTTTTTCTTTTTTTTTTTTTAAAGTTGATGTCTAGGTTCCTCATTAATCTGAAAGTTTTAACCAAATAGTTGAGCTTTTCCAGACCTAGTTGTCCTTCTGTTTAATCTGACATGGAGCAGTGGGATTGCTGAGGATACTTTTCTTCATGAAAATAAACCAAGACTCTTTAGGAATAGGGAGATTTGCCGGGGAAGGGGAGGATTATTGGAATTTACTTTGTACCAAAATGCACCTGTACAAATAGTATTTGCAAGGTGAGGCCATATAATTTAAGGAGTATTCACCATACATATTTACTACATGGTGGCCATGTATTTACTAAACACCATCAACTCCATTCATAAGAAATGGACTTTTTGTACTTGTGAAAAAGAAATAATTATTAAAAAAAAAAAACAAAACACAACAGCATTTCTATCAAACCTAAGGTCATTTTCACATTAAATAAAATACCAAACTAATTCATTCTGTATGATATAATAAACTCAGGCTTCTCCTTCATGCTAGTAATACTAGATTTTCTTTTTAGTGAGACTTCTAGCAAGATATTTTTCATCCTATATCATCAAGCACATCTGTGTAAATTGAATCATTAAAAGCTTTCACTTATTCCTGACAGGCTTTCAGTCTGCTTTACACTTAGAATCATAGATCATCATTGATTATTACATTATTAGACAATTAATATCTGGTGAATAAGCACATCTAGAAAAAAAGCCCTTCTGTTGAACCAGTCAGTCCTTGGTACTTCTGCAAGGATAACTGGAGCATGGAGTGTGAGGTGCCCGCACCCAACTTTGGGATATGATTCACTGGATAGATTTTTGGGGAGGGGGATAAAGCAGTTGAGGTCAACTACCATTTCTTTTATATCACTCAGTGTTCACTCAGACAAAGGAGCTGAGAAATAGAGACCCTTTTTTGATTGGTTACAAGTCCCACTTCTCTGGGTTTCTTTTACATGGACAGGGTGTTCGTTCTGAGAGTTCACAATTTTTATCTTTGTTTTTGTTCTTCCTTAATCAGCCTACACAGCCTCAGGCACATCTCAAGCCAATCGATATGTGGGACTAAGCCCAAGAGACCCATCCTTCCTACATCAGCAACAGGTGGGCAAGTTTCCCCCAGGTGTGATGGTGTAGCCCCGCTTTTGCATCGGTGCTTTCTCCGTGCTGCCTCTCAGATCGGGACTCAGAACGGGGCTCACGGGGCTGCTGAGAAAGAAATCGATCCTTTAATTTTCCAAATTACTTCTCATTTATCCTTCGCTTCTTGCCTTTCTGAACCAGGTTTTTCAAATTGGCTCAAGACCTTTCTCATCTCTGTAGCATGTATCGACAACAGTCATGAAGAACAGTGTTTCAGCCGAACAGTAATTTCCTCGGTGTTACTGGCTGTTGAGAACGTACTAGCCTATAGTTTCCAAAGACAAATATGGAAAACTGATTTAAAAACCAATTAGAGTAGAAGCAGTATACACAATTTGCGTTTTTGAGCTCTTTCAGATTTTCCAGATGTTCTACTCCCCATTTTGGTATTTTAGTCCAAGAAGATGAGTTATGAAGCTAAAATCTCAGGCGGCACATCATTCCTATTTTAATAGGTTTAAATTGGTTTACTGATTTCAGATGTGATAAAACACTTTTGTTCTGCTTTCTTACATCATTTATGTTTCAAGTAGCATTTTAAATTTCACATCTCATTAATGCCGTAAATTTAATGCAAATGAAGTGTTTACCCAGGCTGTGAAAATATACAGCCAGGATTAATGGTGGTTTATAAACAAATTAACCACAGTCAAAAGTGTGGACCATACCCATACAGAAATCCCACGATCCCAGTTACAGGATAACAAAAATAATTCTAACCACTTCAGAACTTAAATATATTTTATGATGCATATGTTTGCTGCACTCAAGTTTTGATCTAGCAGAGCAGTTTGAAATTAACAGTGTGCAAAACATTACATAGGGAAAAATAGGCTATAATGATGAGTAAGAAAGAGCTGATATTAACTAACTTGCTCTTCATGTATATTATAAGTAGTGCGTGCCTATGTGTGAGTTTTTAAATATGTAGTAAGCCTGCACAGGTTCTTGTGCAGGCTTCTTTTGTTCCAGACCTGTCCACCTATTTTATGCTTATTGTGCTTCTGTGAAATTCTTGGGTCCTGCCCAGTTGCAGACTAAGGTGCCAGACTGCATGTATTAAAGGTCACCACATGCAGAGTTCAGAGAAAATCATAAAGATGATAGCTTATTCAAGATAACTTGACGTTTTGCCAGGTTTAAAAAAAGCAAAACAAAACAAAACAAAAGAGTGAGAACTAACTGAAAACATCTGTACACAGTTATGAAAATACCAAGTAATAATTAGTGGTTTTGCCAGCCATTGGCTTTTCAGCATAATTCTCTGGAATGCTACTTTTTTCACCTCTAAAATTGCTGTAATATGAAATGTGTTATAATTACTATAATATGGGTCTATTTGACAAATGTATATGTTCATTGTGTTTTTTAAACATATGAAGGATTTATAGGTTTAGAAACTTGTTCTTTTAAAAAATTATTCCACATATTTTCAGAAATATTTTTGTCATGGGATTTGCATTATTCTTTATGACACATCTCTAATTTCCAATTAATTTTTAATTTATAGAAATATGCTTCCATTATTTAAACCTTTTGCCCCAAACACATTGAGATTATAACCAATTCATATATTTAGAAACAATCTTCCCCTCCCTCTGCACCAACCTGTAGAAGCTTTAATTCTTTTAATGCTTATGACTAACATTAGCCTCATATAATTATGAACACAATAGTTTATTATATAAAAGTTACGTCTCAGCCCTGGCTGGTGGCACAGTGGATAAGGCTCCATCCTGCGAACCCAAAGGTCGCTGGTTTGAATCCCAGCCAGGGCACATGACCAAGTTGCAAGCCAGGTCTCCAGCCAGGTCCATAGCTGGAGGCAGGTGAAAGGCAACCATACATTGATGTCTCTCTCCCTCTCTGCCTCTCTCCCTTACCATCTCTCTAAAAATAATAAATAAAATCTTAAAAAAAAGAAGTTATGTCTCTTTTCACATATCCAGGGATAAATCAAAAAAATTTAGCAACCACCATGAAAACATGAATCTTAATGCAGATAGGTTTCTGAGCACATTTTAATCGGAAATATATATGTCATATATAATGGTAAATATTACATATTATATTACATATTATATATTAGTTCTAGAACTTTATCACAGACCACCAACTTGTTATTTAAATGGACAGTGTCAAGTAAGACCCCTTACAATATAAATATGATTTATTTGATCAAATGTGGTTGATATTTGTGGACTACATAACGTGTTGATCTTTGGAAGAAAAAACTATATAAGCTTCACAGCTGAAACTATACTGTTCAAATTTAAATACTATGCAAAAAGATAATTTGTTCTCTATATAATGAAAGACTTGGTGCTACTATTTTAATTGAAGAAGCCCAATGTGCCAAATTCATAACAAGCTACACTTTTGAGGCATGAAGAAAATGAATGTATCTGCCTATCATACCATACAAGTATGTTACTAAACTAAGGCTCTAGTTAAAACACTTACTACTTTCATACTTTCACATTTTAGAAGAATCATAAAGTTAAACTTTTATGTTTATGATCCAGAAACAAAGGGACAGAAATAGTCTAGATGACTTTAGTAAAGGTTATTCTTTTCTACAACAGAAATGAGATTGATTTACTGTGTCCTTTCATTACTTTACAAAAATTTAAAAGAGACCACTCTTCTAGCAGCAGGTTCTAAATGCATTCGGTTTAAAGTACTCAATGATGAATGAAAGGAAAAATCAAGGGGTACATGAAATAAAGGTAATCAATCATTTTATATTAGCCAGGAGAAATTCAAAATTAGAAAGGCAATGGTTTTAGTCTGAGAGGGCTCTTTTAAACATTCTCCATAGTCTTTAATACACATGACCTCTTAAGAATAAATATTGTCACCAGGTACATTCTTCAGTTCATTTGAGGCTGCTTTGTAAAGATGTGCCCTTTTAGGTTATGAAAAGTATTGATGGGCATTGTTGAGTGCTATTTTTTCTTAGAAAAGAACTTTAATATGCCCTACATAAATGAGAGCTAATGATAAATTTTAAATTGCTGAATAATTTTGACTATCATAGGAAATCCACAATATGACACTAAAGCAGAGCTTTTAATATTGAATATTGGCATTTTTAAATTGAGATGGAAAATATTAAAATTAACCCTGTACTCCACGTGTAAGAGTAATAATACATTCATATTTGCCAGTCTGGATACTTAAAGTATATGCTTTTATACCCATTAACTTGGCACACATGTAGTACCAAGTTAGGAACTATGCATCTCTGTTTTTTTTGATAATGGTTATTACTGATTAATACTGCTTGCTAACTGCCTTGAAATACTAGATTTTTTCCTGACACAGGAATTTACCTGTCACTGTAAATATGATACCTCATTTGAAAAATAAAATGATATAATCATGAGTAATATTTTTTAAAAGATTCATGGAAGCCAGGTGATAATTTGACATTAAAAACAGTTCTAATAATCAGCTCATGATCAGGACTTTAAAATTTCCCTTTCTCTCTTAACACAATCTTGAGTGTTGTTCAAGGTCTGGAACTAGACTGTCTTCAGGGTGATTGGCTTAGTTCGTGCATTCACTATTGGCATGTGGGAAATTAGAATCAGGGTTTCAATTAGAACTTCATTCTTCTTTAACTTTTCTATTGGAAGATGGTGTGGTGGCTTGAAGAGCTGTGGAGCCTGCCTTGGCAAACTGAACTCTAGCCTCTGCTGAGAAATGTCTTTTTATGATGTGGAACTTTTTTAGGAGTCCCAAGACCTCCTCTCTGACATAACTTCATTGAAGTTTAGTAAAATGCACTGCTTCCTTTCCTCCTAAATTTCATGCACACACTGTGCACACTCATAATGACAAGCAAAGAAGGAACTCCATTTCCCGAGTTTTATCTCTGAGAAAAGGGGAACTATGTAACAGAATGATGGATGTTGCTTAGAAAATATAGAAATTATTTTACAATCCTGTCTAACAATGTTAGGACAGATGGCAAGTATGAAACAACTTACCTGAATTAGCACCAATTCCTTATCTGGTTAACCTTATAGTGAATGAGCTAAATTGCAGACCTTCCTTCTTTGCTGGCATAGAAAGTTTAGTATTATAAGAGGGTCTAGCTAACTTGATTATCAACATTATATTTGAGTGTAAGGTCATAATAAAAATATAAATCTTTACTATTATACATCAGTATGATATATTTAAAAACCTTATTGGAAATTGGAAATAAAAGCTTATGACTAAGAAGCTTCTTGTTTGGAAGTAAAAGATTATTTTCTGAATCAGCTATTGAAGTGCATATACCTTTGATACAGAGTTAAGATTTTAGACAATGCAGATGGGAAGTCCTTCCACCTTCCTTAAGTGAGACAACAAAGTAAATTAAACTCTAGTTGATGACACAAGACTTATTTTCCTAATCTCAAAATTATAATCTCCTGACTATAGGTCTGCTTATTACAGCCAATGAAAGAATGGCCTGATGAACTCAGGTCCTTGCAGTACTGATCACAATTGCATGGATTTTAGTGGTGCTTGAGCTTCGGCATGTTACATATCTTGCATGACTGTATAATGCTATTATTTCCATTTCAGTTACTGGGCTACCTTATATCAAAATATTTTTAACATTTTTCTGGATAGAATTTTAAAACTAGAATTTGAAAGCACTGTTTATTACACTGAAAATTTCTGTTACACCAAATCATCCTTTAAATAAATTGCTTCTGTAGGGTTTTAAAAAACTAGTATGTTAATCGAAACCTCTATATAATATTTGTCCTGGCAAATGAAATGGCAAAGACAAAGTTAGGTACATTGAAACCACTGAAAGGTAGCTTTTTAAATTAGAGGCAGGCAATTGAAAGGACATAAGTGGACTATCTACAAACTTTTCAATAAAGTCAGGAAGTAGGCTATCAGCACTTGGGCTGTTCTTATTGTGTCTGTTATCATAATTGACAGCTTGACGCAAAACCCTATCATATGACTTCTGGGTAGGTATGTAAATGGATAAGAGGTCACTTTTCACATATGCTGGTTGGAAAGGAAACACATTTAAAGGAAGTTTCAGTCAAAATAATGGCTATGCAAATGTTTAGCTTTTGAACTAGTTCATAAATTAAAAACTAAAACCTAAGGTTTGCCTTTTATCATTCATTCATTTATTCAGTAACATACTTTCTTGGTTATCAAAGGCTAATAGCCAGGTAAACTACCTAATGTAAAAATAAAATTAAAATTACTGAAGACTTAAATCTCAATCAACAAAATCACAAGGGAAAAGTGATCTTTTCTTGAAAGTATTAAATTTAAAAGATGTAAGTTGAATCAGGGAAGTAAAGGAAATTCTGAAGGTGATAATGATAGATATTATAGCTTTAAATATAACTTGGTCTACACATGAAGAAAATGGTAGGAAAAGAAAATTGACAGACAAACTGGTGTCCTGGGCAAGAACCAGCGATTGAGAGCTAGGAGGTTGGTTTTAGTGTTGACATGAACAAGAAACGTCAAACCTTAGACAAGTCCTTAAACTTTGCTGACTTTTACCCTTATTTTGGAAAGAAAATGAAGTTGAATTACCCAATCTTTAAGTTCTCTTGAAACCTTAAACTTTACAAGTTAAAATAGCTTCCACATGAAAAACAAAAACTTTCATTTTCTAATCCTTATGATTTATGGTCAGTAATGTTTATTTAGTTCATGGACTTCTATACCCATTTAACTTAGTTCTACCATGCTAATGAAATTAAACATCAAGAAGCATGGGTTTCCGAAAATTGACATTAGAAGTAACTTTTAAGATACCAGCATGTCCTTGAGTATCTTTAAAAAAAAAAAAAAAGTGTTATATGTCCCACATGTAACAGTTTTATTTGGACTGTTTTATTTGTTTAGTAAGGCAGGCTACATCCTATTCTTTCAAAGGCCTTTGTTATTTTTGTTATGGCAGGCAATTAGTAATAGTAATAAAATTCTATTAAAGAGTTGAGAGGAAAGTATGAATATTGGAGTGTTAATCTTTATAAGCCCTCACCAAAACTATCCCACCACCACCAATTTGTTCCATTGAGGCTATGTGGAGAAATGAAGAAACCTAAGAGAACATAAAATACATCTTTCAAGATATTTCCTTGAGGTCACAGTATATATTTTTTTAAAGTGAAAAGGTAAATTTGCTTGTTGATATATTCTCTTTACAATTCAATGGATTATTTGTTCAATTGAGAGCTGTTGTCATCAAGAGGGACTGAACCCTAGACTGCTGAATCTAGCAGAGTAGGTTTTGCTTACCTTCTTTGTTTTGATCCCAAAGCTAATTGCCAAGCATTTAACAAAAGCCCAAGTTCATGACAATAGAGGGCCCTCATTTGAATAAACCAATTTTTATTCTGAAATCACAAGCAATATTGATTCCTTCTGGCTATCACCCACCTGCATATTTGAGTGTGGTGCAGAAAAAGGACAATGATCCAATTCTTAGGTGTTTCCCCTGAGGCAGTTTTTTAAGGGAAACTACTGATCCCTGTCAGGTCTTTGTGAAACAATCTCATTGGAGTTGGGAGAGGAGCAAAGTTCCAGAGAATAGGAACTGCATCCTAAGAACATACGCAGTGAAATCTTTACCTTCATTTCTCTCCTAGTAACTTGGACTATTTTCAACCGTTTACTCATTTACTCATAGCTCTTCAGAGGGGAATCTTAACTCCTTATTTCATCTTTTGTTTGCTTTAAGAACTCTGGGCATAAATTGTTTTAAAATAAAACTTACCTTAATTTTTGAAATGATCTAATTTCCTATTAGTAGGTATGTACAAACCAAAGAATTAAAATTCTTTATACGAGTGTGCATTTCTGCAAGGATATACATATGATGAGGTCTGTCGAAGAGTCTATATTGTTACAAAACTAAGAATTACTACCCCCCTACACATACAAACGTAAAACTCAGACTAAATTTCTAAACTAATCTGCACCTGGTTTTAAGTTTGATTACTATTGGGTTATTTTTTTGAGGGAAAATACTTGAAAAAATTTATGTTATTAAACCTTATAATACCACTCAAAATTAAAGTTTTAAAATTTAATTAAAAAATAAATTGAGCCCTGGCTGGTGGCACAGTGGATTAGGCACCGGCCTGTAAACCCAAAAGGTCATTGGTTCCATTCCCCAGCCAGGGCACATAAATCAGGTTGCAAGAAGCTAGGTCTCCAGCCAGGTCCATAGCAGGAGGCAGGTGAAAGGCAACCATGCATTGATGTCTCTCTCCCTCTCTGTCTCTCTCCCTACCCCTCTCTCTAAAACTAATAAGTAAAGTCTTTTAAAAAATGAATTAATAGCTAAATTATATTAACACCGACTCTCACAGGATAGAAACTGAGGAATCACCACAGTAATCTTAAATAACATTGTATTTATTATTTTAAACTTATTTAAAGCCTCAAGTAAAATTCATTTTTGTTAAAAATACTGAATTATGCTAATACCATGATAATTTAACATGCTATAAATAGATGCTTAAATGTACTTATTAACACAGTACTAACCTTTCATCACCTAGAATTTGTTAAAAACTTGCTGAGTCAGGGCTATCTTGGTCAAACAAGATTCTTAGGATTGATTTTATTTGGTATTAGTTTCACAGAAATCTTCAGTGAAGAGGTGGTTTTAATTTTAATTATTTGTTTCTCCTGTCCACACAATTCCTTTTAAATTGTTTACTTTATCAGGAGTTTACTAATTCAAAGATCCTCTATGTAAAATTAATTAATACATTAAAAAATATGTGGACAGGCCCTTGCTCAGTCAAGCAACCTAATTGAAATAAGTTTTAACGTTGAGCATGTATACACACACATCTTCTCAAATTTTTGAAAATGTTGACAGTGCTATCCCACAATCTATATAACTAAATAACTTTATATTTTACATTTTAGTAATGGAAAGAAAGCTAATTCAATATGAATTAATATTCTGTCAATTTCTTTGGCACTTGAATTATTCTTAAGTATATTGTGATCATTTATATATACTTGTTTTTTTTTTTTTTTGAGAGAAAATACTCGTATTACATGTACCTGAAATATAACAGTGATAGCTGTTGTCAGGTTTAATCCCTTTGAGACTACTCTCAGGAAAGAAAAGTCCAAAAATATGTCGATTATAAGTGTTCCACATGTGGCCAAAGCCTACTTGACATTTTGGGGGATGGTAAAAAACAATTAGCAACGTGGACAACAAAATACTAACAATTTATATATACATTCTTCCCAGGAGACATGTCATGCCTGTAGCTGTCTGTGACTGACATGCCAATTCATGAGTAATATTTCAGTTCACCTTCTTTGTGCAAATGCCTTTTGAAATCAACTTTAGTCAAACCTGCCAGCCCTACCAAAACTAGCCAGAAGTTAATAATGAGCAGAATTATATCGGGCTCTGAGTAAACATATCCCTTTCTTATTTAGAATATTTAACTGACTTCACACTAGGAGTTTCATTGACTAGAGCAGAAGCAGTAAGTAGTCCCTTTGATAATCTTTCTACAAAGTCAAGTTTCTTAAACAGTTTTAGATGATTTTGATAGTACAGTTGTTTTTTTTTTTTTAAATTACATACTTTGAAATAGACAACTCCTTTATAGTCATTGCAAGAAAACAATTTCAGATTGCCCCATCAGACTGCATTTGTGATTACATGACCCAATTTTAGAACTTTTTGGAAGTCTTGCCATATTAAAGTTTGTCATCTGTTTGATTCAAAATGAATCAAATATGCATTTCCTCCTTTATACAAATACTATAATCAATTTTAAGGATATTTTTTATTCTAATTTATCTTCTTTACTGATTTATGGCTTCTTTATGACATATCCTGAGCAGAATCTACATACCTACCAATCTGTTTACCTTTCTACCTATTTATTAATCTACACTAAGTGCTTTTTTTCAATTCTTTAAATTTTCAAATTACTCAATTACTTTTACCTGAAATATCAATATAATTAAAACACATATTTTAGAAATTTTAGATGGTATTTTGGAGCCTCATAGATCTGTAGAAAAATGAGCAAAAATGATCATTCTAAGAATCCAGAATCACTTTTACTTAGCATGTATAGAAACTGAAGAGTATAACAAGTAAAGATTCTTAATAGCCAACTTGTTTTTAGCCATAACATTATCAGAAAGGATTAAAATAATTTATCTTAAGTTTAAAAGCACTTTGGCTCCAATCATCATCTTTTAGAAATACTCACTGAAAGACAGCCAGCAAGGTTTAGTGGAGTGCTGTGAATAAGTCATCTTTTCAATGCAAGATGCAGTTAATTTACAGCATAGCTATCTAAAGATTAAAAACCATGATTTTCTAGTGTCTTCCCCCCGCCCCCAAAACCAGATAAGTTTACTTACTTAAGCATAAAAATAAGCAATATATCTTTTCAATAAATCTGCTAGCACTGTAGGGCAGCTGTTAACCAAACAGCTGGATAGGGTTACTTGAGCAATCTCTGAAGGGCAGAGCTGATGATTCGGAGATCTGGGAAGAATTTGTTTCAGCTTGTATTCAGTGCATTCCTCACTCTGTTCAGATGAGGTAAAGTATTTTAAATGCCATTACTGTGAGTTTAAAGTAAAAGTAGAAATATATATCAACGCTTTCTAAACAATGCCACTTTGAATAAAAGAAACGTAGTAAACATCTAAAACTGAGTAATACCTGGATGCTTGTAAACCTAAGCCAGGGACACTGTCTAAAAGGTGGGGCCTTTCTCCTCTCAACCGCATGTCTTCTTTGATTTGCAAACTGCATGCTTAAAATTATTCTTTGACTCAGTGCAGATTATTTGGTGTGTTGCATTTTTTTAAAAAAGCTTTTTTATTTTCTTTCTAAAATATATCTTTCTACTGAACATTAACGTTTGCTTTTATTGCAGCTCAATTTGTTCTCTAATAATGGCTAATTGTTATGTTCTAAGCACTTGTTTCTCCTGTATGCTTTAATTAATAGAGAAGCATATTGTAATGGCTTTTTCTAAAAAAGAGTCTAGGAATTTTGTTTTTCAGACTAAGGTTTTCTTTTGCCTTATTTTTTCCTTTAAATTGCCTCTTGGGAAATTATGGTTAATGCCATGTACAGTACTAGTTTGCATGTGTTCATTTAAATACTAAAAACTGTAGTACTGCTCGATCCATATCTGACTGCTAGGTTTCAATTGACAGCTGAGGATTTGTGACTGGACCATGAATCAAAACGGCAGGCATTTATACCCCAGTACCAGTGAGGATACATTGGGAATTACTTGGCAAAGGTAACATTTTAATTATTTCCAACCCTACACTTACACTTAAAAATTACATGAGCTATAGTGTTTGTTTTTAACTAGTTTTATAGATAATATATGTTAAAATTTTAGTTGTTTTGGATATACCATCCCTCTTTCTTTACCCTGTTCCTTTATTTCTTATTTAAATGCAAGTTTAAATTAAGTTGGGATTATAGCATATGCTAATTATTATTGGAATTTCTAAGTGCTATGAAATATATTTTAAATAATTTATAGTATTTTTCTTGAGGGGGTATTTTACACTTAGACTCTAGGAACTGAAATATGAAATTGGTTTTAGGGAAAATTTTTTTTAGCTATTGGTTTTTCATATTATAGAGTCTTCTTATTTCAGCTCTTTCCTGGATTGTTAACCTTAAGCCATTTTACTATTCATTTATTCCCCTGTCAGAGGGGAAGAGCTAGAAGAAAAAATTTAAATTAGTCTATTTACTGTTATTAGCAACATTTATAAATTTAGGAGTGGGAGGATTGTTGGAATTAATAGCTAAAAGAGGAATTTGATTTAAATATAAAGTTTTAATTTCTGTTTGTACATTGATGTGAGTTATTGAGAATTGACTTTATTTGGTTGGCTGAAAAAATGATTCTAAAACCTCATTTTCAAAACTAGTTTTGATAGTGTCCTATGTATTGGTTTTAGAAAGTAAGTAGTGTCATTTTTATTTTAATAAAGAACAAGTTTTGTCAGCTTGACAATTTAAATAATTAAAATTCGTGGTATAATCATATGTAACAAGAGATAAAAATTCACAGAAGAGAGTGAGGTAATCCCACAAGGAGTTCACCAAAAGTAGAGCCAGCATAATTTTCCAGCCTGCTGTGTTTGTAATCCTCCCGTTTAGTACTGAACAGGCCTCTGTTGCAAAGATCGTACTTAGATATCACTTGTCCATGGGCCACACATCTCCATATTGCCCGATAGAAACAGCTCCAGAGTCGAGTTTCAAATGATTAAGTTAATAAAATGTCCACTTTTACTCAGGTAAAAACTAAGAAAATTAGTTGGACTCTGTTTTAAAACCTCATGTTGATGAACACACTATCTAAAATGAATACAATAATGACGTTCCTGACTTTGCCTCTTCTGACAGATTGGTATAACATCTGCTTTGATATGTAGACATTTTTACATTTTGATTTTTTCCAAGAAACTTATGTAATTCCTCCATTTGAAAATATACAATAAGTACTTACCAGAAAGAAGATAAGCTTAATGGAAGCATCTTAGTTAAAGTCTTAGTAGTTAATACTCTTACTTAAATTCAACTTTCAAATCTGTGGATTACTGATTGACTTTCATTTATCTAAAATAGGGAGGTACCTTTAAAGTACATTATAGCTAAACAAGGATTGCAATTATTAGAGATTTAAAACATAACTACAACTAGTTTTTAGTAATTTTTCAAAGAAAAAAATTGATATCCCCAAAAAAAGGAAAAGGTGAGTGGACAGTGAAGCATCACAGAACACACATGTATTGGAATGAATAATATGATGACTAGCTCAGTTCTTAGGAGAATATTGTTTGTGTTACAAATCCCCTTCTTGATGAAACATTGGTGTAGTCATCAGTTTCAGGTAATAGGTCAGAAAAAAAAATTCAGAATCCATTTAGTAAAGGTGACTTTTTTCTCCATCTCAAAGTTGTAATTTTTAAGTTAGTAGATAATGATAGAAAGCCTTAATGCTTCAAAAGTTTTAAAAAGGTAGCTTTTAGTTTTCTTTATCCGTTTTTATCATGATTCAGAAGGCACATAATTGGTAATGGCAGGTGTCACATTCATACATTCAACAGGTATTTATTGAATCTCTGTGGTGGGCAGACCCAAATGCTGAGTTACAGATGCTTAAAATCTAACTATCATATAATTCATAATAAAATTACTCAAATGAGACAGCAGTTTGCTTTTCCTTTGTCACAGTTTTCAAAAATAGGCACAAGTAGAATTCCTGTTTGATAATACAAATCGGCCATACCTGTGGCACAAACATATTCATAATTTGTTTATGGTTTACAGAGTGTGCCCTGTGGTTATTTATGAAACAATGTTGGTTTGTTTTGTTTCTAGAAAGGATACTGGAAAAGAATATCATAAGTGTCTGTAAACTACAACTTTTAATGCAGATAACAGACATCTAAAATCTCTAGGGCACTGCCTTAACTTTAAAATTATGCTAAGAAATTGAAAATATATGAGAAATGGAGATTTATTTAACCAAACAATTAAATAATTTGCCTTTGTCACAATGGAATAAAGAAAATATTAATTATTTTTGTCGTGGTTGTTGCTTTTTGCTTTTAACAAAAGGCAATCCCTAGAGACTTTGTAGTAGAAAAGCCAAAGGAAGCGTTTTGGTTTTTGTTTGTTCTTTGGCTTCACTTTGTTTTATTTTGTTTTGATTGCTTGTTGCCATTAATTTCCTGATACAGTCACTTGCTGTGGTTGCCCCTTTCTGCTTAAGACCAGTCCTCCTGTGTAAGTGTTTCCATGTCAAATGCAGCCCCTTTTCCTGACTGAAAATGGCAGTGCCCAGGGAGCTGTGCAAGTGTAATCAAAGCGGGAAGATTTCCTCCTTCCTCCTCCTTCCTGGCGCCCTCATGCCCCTAATCCACCCCAGCCCCCACCCCCCACCAACCAATGTGTAACATTCCTTCAGGAACCAAACCATACTTTTTTGGAAAGTTTTTACAGACTTACTAGGTTGCAACCCTGAAGGTGTTTTGTTGTTTTGACCTTAGGATTTTGTGACTCTGTGTGTGTGTGTGTGTGTGTGTGTGTGTCTTGCACCTGTGTGAATTTTTCTGACTCGAAGGTCAGGTATCACAGTTAACTCAGAGTGCAATCTGTTGGGGAAGAGCTTGTTTCTGCTTAGCAGGGGCCCAGCTTTTAGGAGAGGACTAGGTGATGAATTGCGTATGTTGTTCATAAGGGTACTGTTGTGTCTGATTTTTGTCCTCCAACGTGAATAAATTATATTGTCGCATATGTGAGTTATGTGGGTATAAACAAATACAGCAGTTAACTCCCTAACTGGCTTTCTTTCTTGAAACTATAGCCAGACTATAGCTTGCACTATCGAATATAAAAAACAATATAATTGAATGAAAAAGAAAGCCAAAGAACAATCCAAGAATAATATAAACATAAGTTATTTTAAAACATTGGAGGGAGTGCTTTATGCAAAAGAGAAACTGGATTTATTGTTTCATTCCCTCTACTCCCCCTTCACCCCTTTCAGGAAACGGCAAAACCACAAGTGAGTGGCTGTATGTGTCTGATTGCTTATATAAACATAGAAGAAGCCTTCAGATGGCTAAAATAAACATGCGCGTGTTACTGAAGGATATGTTTACACAAACCATTTGCTCAGCCTCTGAAATAATGAATAAATGAAGATTTTACTGAAATAATTGGAAGGATTTTTGTGTTTCTGCTGATGCCATAATTGAATGGCACCAAAGAGACTTTTATCAGCTATTTTACATGTTACATGTGTTAGCAGTTCCTTTCTATGAGTTGAATACTTCATTCTGTAGTTACTTTACACATGTTTTTGTAAGAAATTGTCGTTTATTGCTGCAATTCTAGAGAGTTGCTTGATTTCCCAAGAGAAATTTAGCAGCCAGTAAAGATTATTTGGATCTGGTTGGTCTGGAGAGGGAGGGCCCAAGGAAGGAGTAATAGCATGTATTTCAGACATACAACCCGATTTGCAGGACAGTGTCCTAAACCTACCATTTCCCTTGTTTTGTCCCTGTAATTGTCCTTGTAAGATGTATATTCTCAATGACTTAAGAATGAATATTTCAGCAAAATAATATTCAATTATAGGTTTATAAACCATATGTTTATATATAAATATATGTGTATGCATGTGTGTATGAGTATATGGTATATTTGTGTACATGTTATATGACATATACATATGAATGTGTGTATATACAGGTATTACCACATAATATACATATGATACTTGGACAGGAAGAGCAGCATGTCCTGACCTACCTATAGGTGCAGTATTAAGAGTCAACTTTTATTTCAACATTACACTTAGACCATCCCTATGAATTCTCTAGTTAGCGTTTCCTGCTTTCAGTTTGTTATCTTGACACGTAACTACAATACAACAGCTGGGTTGTTCCTGGAGTTCCTGGGGGGAGCTTTCTTCTCAAAGTGCTGAATTTCCTTTTCAGCTGTCAGCTCTGAAGTGTGCTCAAAATGTTGAACCTTTTACACACCATTCTGGGCCCCTAGCACCACTCAGGGGCTATGATAGAAATGCTCAGAAAGTCGATGAACTGAAGAATTTTTGGATTAAGGAAGAAAATTGCAAAAGCTGAAATTGCATATGACCATTGTTTGATAACAGGGCTGCTCTGCTAACTGTTGTCCCTCTTTACAGTTGAATAATCTACTTAAAACAATCACTCGGTTTTCCTTAAAATTATTTGCACCTGTTGTGAAGTCAAAAATAAAAATGTTACCATTCTTTAAAATGATCCTATAATGGTCTTCACCCATGGGTGATATCTGTGATCTGGCTGTTGGAAAACACATTTGGGATTTGTTTCAGTTTTGCCTAAGTTTCTTCATTTATAAAGAAAAATTTGCACAACACAACGTTTCCTTTTTTATCTAGGAAACTCTTCAGAACACTTCCTAAGAAATTAATTGTATTCCAGCCAGACTTGCCTGCTGCCATCCCACAGGAAATGGGTCAGCAATCCATTAAGATGCCATTAGATAATCTAATTTGGAACTTAATCTCTAAATTAACCATGCTCCATACTTGAAGCATACTTGAGAGAAAGAAAAAAAGTTTACATTTGAATCGATAGGGGAGCCGAAGCGTGAAGAAGGCTGTTTGTTTTTTCTGTAGCTGTGGTCACGTCTCAAGCCGTCTGGTAACCAGGAGAAACCAGACATGATGTAATTCCAGATTGAACTTGAACTTCAGGGACTTAGGATAGGGGAACAATGGACCATAGGAATCAATAATGTCCATTTTCCACATGATTATGTTTGGAGCTTTAATTTAACCTTTATGGGAGAAGCAGCAGGATCTTCAGTGTGACCAAAATGAGATGATCCAGAGACAAGATGTTAGAGGAAAGAAAACAACTTTTGCCATGATATTTTGAGCAGCGCTGCAGATTCCAGCAGGATTAGAAAAGTTCCCGCTCTGCAGTAAACCGGTGGCCGTTCAGAGCACTCTTTGTTCGCTTAGGTAGGACAAACTTAATCTTACGTTTCCTGTCAGATGATTTTTGGCAGCGCTACAGGATAGGGAGGAGCGAGAGTCAGAAAATTCCCAAATGTAAACCTTGCCGATTAACCCTTTGCAACGAAAGAATTATAGTCAACACTTACTTTATTTGCAGATGTTTGATGTAAAGTGCGGCATTTACACGTGTATTACGTCTCTTAAGAAATCGGCTTCCGCAGCAGTCAGTGCATCAGTTATTAACTTACCTTTTCTGCTCTCATGTTTGCTAGCGCTGTTAGTATATAGTGAGTTTTTAGTCATATTTACTTAAGTAACAAAGCACATGAGTGAGTAGATAAACATAATTACAAAAGAAACATGTAAAGGCGAAAGCCTACTTAAGTTCAAGAAACTGAAGAACACAGATTTTGAATGTTCAGAAATTATAGAAAATTACATTTATTTTCTCCTTTGTTCATTTTTGTTTTATATGAAAGCAGATTGTTTTTGCACATGTGAACATAGTAACAGGCATTCTGCAGAAACATGTTCAGATCCTCAATCAATTGTGATTTTACTCTTCAAAATTCTGTTCAAATAAGTTATTTTATTTATAAGTAAAATTATGCAAATAATACTGGTTTTAGCTTTTAAGTGAAAATCACCTGGGGAAGAATCACTTTTTGTTTTTGTATAAAACTTAACATTTCTATTTAACTTAGCATGCCTTGGGTGATTTTCTCTAATGAAAGACACTATTTGGAAGCTCTGTTTTTTGTAGAGAATTTTGTCTGCTGCTGAAGACTCACATATGCTAATAAGGGGAGCAATGGCACTTGGGACAATGGTCCTGAAAAAGAGCCCAGGGATAGCTACGAATACAGACTAGAGAAAGAGGGTGGAATCCGGGTTCTCCACTGCCTGTGCTATAGCCTGTGGGAAGAGATCAAATAACTACTGGGAGCCTGATAAGTCTACATTTTTTAATTCACTAAAACCTTCCATAGCAACATAAGTTGATACATATGTATGTGTGTATACTGTAATTTCTTTATAGTTAGTCATCTTTATAATGATTCTCTTTTCATTTTCAGTATCATAAAAACATAAAAAGTATCACACATCATTTTCACAAATCTACTAAAATTGGCCTATTTAGAGGAAGGGTGTTTTATTTATTTATTTATTTTGTATGTTTGTCTAAAGTAAACATTTTCAGGAAATAAGTTTTTACTGCTTTTAAGTATATAGATTGCCTTGTTGAAGGGTCTTCTAGGATTTTATAAGAGCTTTTTACTAAAAGGAGGCAGTAATTTAATGAGCACATGCAGTAGTTAGTTGTAGTGATCCCATATTCCACTGGCATATGCTGTTATTTTACTTAGAAAATGCTAGTACTCACATACAGTAAAGTTAACATTCAAATCCAGTGTGCCCCAATAACAAACACATCTGAAACAATTGAATATAAATTAATGAGCTTTGACAGCTTACCATTTTGATATGTTATTTCAAAAGTGTTGGTCTCCAAGGAGTAGCAATAAAGAAGGCAATTTACCTACTTAGTTAAGAAACAAATACATTTCTCTTTCATTACTATGAAGTGCTATTGCTTGCAGTTAGAATAATTCCATGAGCCACCTGCAGTTTATGCTATTTGGTGTTTCCCAGAGAGCCCACAAGAGTACTTTGCAGTTCAGGTAAGAGCTGGCCAGGGAGCTTTCCGAAACAGATTATTACAAATAGTAATAATCATTAGAAATCATCTTGCATGCAAATGGAATCATTCAGATGGCAATAATGAGCTTTGAAGGTGGGGAAAATAAATCAAAGAAATCCAAGTCCTGTGTAAAGCACTATGTGTATCTTACTTCTAGACCAGTCTCATCTGAAGTAGAATGCAACAAGCGGATTATTGACATGAAGCCACAGCTGTATGCACATGAACAGTGCCAAATATTGCATTCAGCTGAAAAGATTCTGGAATTGGATAAAATACAGTTATTTGTGTTGAAGTTTGAACTCAAGAGTTATACATTCATGGGAATTTCAGTGTATCTAAGTGATATGGACCTTAATTTATAGGCTTCTATATATAATTCAGGGATAACATAAATTCTTGTCCAGTGATAAAAGTAAAGTGGGTTTTACAAAAGAAGTAAAGTATAGTGGTTAAGAATATAGATCCTGCCCTGGCTAGTAGCACAGTGGATAAGACACCAGTCTGTGAACCCAGGGGTCACTGGTTTGATTCCCCAACCAGGGCATATGTCCAGGTTGAGAGCCAGGTCTCCAGCCAGGTCTGTGGCTGGAGGCAGGTGAAAAGAGACCATACATTGATGTCTTTCTCCCTCTTTCCCTTCCCCTATGTCTGGAAATAATAAAATAATTAAATTAAAAAAAAAAAAAAAAAAGAATATAGATCCTAGAACCACACTGCTAGAGTTCCAATCCTTGCTCTTACTACTTAATAGCAATGAGTTGGACCAGACAATTTCTTTGCTTCAGTTTCCTTATCTATAAGATCAGAAAAACAGTGGTAGTTTTCTCATAGGTTTGTTTTGAAGATTGAAGGCTTTAAAGTAAGTCAAGCATATAGAACAGTGCCTGGCACTGCTATTTAACATAAATGCTCTAGAAATTTTTTTTTTTTTACACATGAGCAAATTTTTAAATATAGTTTTAATGTACAAAATAATTCCTAACTATATGGGTACTTAAATGCTACCCACATGTGTATTTCTTCCACTGGTCTGAGTGGCATTTTTTCACAAGATACTAATCAGCAGCTTTTGTGTTATATTAAAATAAGCAGCTAGTACAAATGTACACATATACAATCCAGGACAGCATGCTTTCTAACGTAATTAATAGTTCATTACTATGCCTTTGTTTCTTGCCAGGCAGATTTTAGCTACTGATACAGAAAGTTGTTTATTATATATTTTGGGAGAGATACTATTAATAATATCTGTGTTTATATTATAGTAATAAAATTAGTATTTAGCCAAGAAAGTCAAAAATTTTCCTTCTTGGTTATATTTGAAATAGGTGAAGAGGAATTAAAGGCAAACCTTTCATTTAAATTATGGTATTGATTTTATTTATTGGCCCTGTTTTCTAGGCCACTGCTTATTTTTACTGCTATCTATAAGTAACGTGGCTACTGCTACAATTGATGTATGTATGAATACGTACAATTTTTGTGCTTCATTCCTATAGTATGTTTATAAGCTCCTTGAAAGAATACTTACTATCTTTGCAGTAAATGTGGTAATATGATGATTAAATCAGTATGTAAAACCTGAATGAGTGATGATATTACTGGAAAGTATTAGTGTGCTGAATACTTTGACATTTTATAAAATGTTTGACAAATGGGTTGCCTAGCCCATTATCAGATAAGTACAGACTAGTAATAAATGAAATTTTGCCATTCTTGAAATAGCTCTTATTATTCTAATCATCTCAGGCTAATAGTTGAAGTGAAGCCTTTGACTTTGTCTGGTTTTCTACTTGACCTGTGACTTCATGTAATTTTATTTGGCACCCCATGGTTATTGGGTGGTTATGAATTAAGCATTAAGGGCCCTATCCTTTTTAGCATAAAGACACAATCACAGAATGCATAATTTAAAAAAGCACAACCATCAAATGTTGATTTATTCGGAGTAATTTTCTCTTTTTTTACTGAAAGGGATATAGTCTATTTACTCCTTGTAGATGTTAGGCCAACTGTTTTATCCAATCTATTCGGGATTAGAAATATATAAATAGTGTATCATTTTCAAAGGAAAAAGTGGGTATCTTCTTCCCCCTTAATCCTCACCATAGGGTCATTCTAATAGAACTTCAACTAGATTTGTTTTCAGAAGAGATAGATATATCAAATGTCAATGTTGCTTGATCCCCAGACCAACCACATATTCTGTATGCAATTCTGCCGCCGCATTAGCTAGGTTATGATCCAGTTGTGTGGGGCATAGGAAATTCACTGTCTCCTGAAGCAAATTCTCTTTGCCTGCAGAAGATTCTGTTCAAATGTTCTAATGTTGGGTCAATCTCTGATCTCCCAGGGAAGCAGTGTAATCTAGTTAAATGGCCATGGGTATCAGATAGAACTGAGTCATATCTGAGGTCAAGGTGGGTAAATTTGGGCAAGTCACTGAAGCTCTTTAAGTCTATTCTCTCAACTGTGAGATGGGGATAATGATGACATATTCAAGAGTTCATTGAGAGAGTTAAGTAACACAGCATATGCAAACACTGAAGATGGTACCTTGCTCATAATAGGTCCTCAGACTGGTTATTTTCCAGAAGTTTTTCCCTTTGTGCTGAATAACTCTGTCCTCCTGAATCAGACAGAAATCCACATTTCTTTCCTACTCAATGGTTTTGTCTTCCCTAGCTCCCTTGATCTGTTTCTCAAATGACATTTTCTGGTGATTCTCCTCACCAAAAAAATGACATCGTTTGTTTCTTTGAAGAGTGGGGCCTATAAGGTACACAGGGTTTCAGAGGTAGGCTGATCAAGTATAAAATGAAATGGGGACCATCAACTAACTTAATGCATATTAAGGTCAAAACGTCTTTGTTTGCTTCTTACCTTTCTGAGACAGCAACATCACATGTTTGGTCAGAACAATGTGAAAATATCACGCATGATATCAGAATTTTTTTTTCAATTTTTTTTTTTAAAGATTTTATTTCATTATTTTTAGAAAGAGGGTAAGGGAGAGAGGCAGAGAGGGAGAGAGACATCCATGTATGGTTGCTTTTCACCTGCTTCCAGCCACAGACCTGACTGGAGACCTGGTTTGCAACCTTGTTATGTGCCCTGGCTGGGGAAGCGAACCTGTGACTTTTGGACTCACAGGCAGGCACCTTATCCACTGAGCCACCAGCCAGGGCTTTTTTTCAATTTTGTATATGTACAGTAGGGTGAATTCTGCTTTGTGTTAACATGCTGTCAAAACTCTTTTTCTTTTTCTTTTTTGCCTATTTATTGTACCTGATTTTTATCAAAGTCCCCATATTCTTTTTTTTTTTAATAGTATAGCCTACATCTTTTTCTAAAGATGTACTTTGAACTTTCAGTCATACTCATCTTCTATTTGCAAAAAAAAGAAAACAAAAAGGTGGTCTGGCAATGGAAATGTAATGGAAACAGTAAATGCAATGCTGAAGATACTGTGGAAGTAGCTTCATTTGCTCTTGAATATTTTGAAATCTTTCAATTATATTTTCATATCTGTTCATAGTAGAGACACAGATTATTGGATTGAACGTAAAATTGGAAAATTCTCATTCCATTATGAATTAAAATTATTAACATTCTTAAGTATTTTACATGTAACCAGCTTGTATATGTAGATAGATGTTCATATGTGTGTTTACTTTGTCCATATTGGTGATCATTGGCATTTATTTATATAGAGAGAGTTAGAGATGTAAAAATACTCTCACATTTTTACCAGAAAAACTACACAATTTGGGGCATGGTCTCTTTGAAATTAAATGATCTAGGTTATTTTGCTCAGTTTTTTTTTTTTTACATTATGATAGTTGAATTCATTTTACCCAATGTTTTTCATTTGTGGTACCAAAAGGCTCTAAAAATGTGCCTTATAGTTTTGAACTGAACCTACAAATTGGCAGTAAGAGACTTGTAAAACTCATATATGGGGTCTGCATAGTGTTAATGTTTGAAATTTATTTCCCCCCAAAGGTTCATAAACAGTATTGACAAATATATTGCACACTTCACTTTTGACATGGTCATAATGTGGGATGAGATGTTGGAAAGGTTTAAATAAACATCTAATTGAATTTGTTAGATGTTTTGCAACAAGAGTCCTGTAGCCACTAGTATCAATTTATTTTTACTGAGAATTTTCCAAAGAACAATATGTGTCTCTTCCAAAGAACTGAGTAAGAAAACTGTTGCAAAATAAATTCTTGTCTTTTCTGCCATTAGTGGTAGGTTTCTCCATTTAAAGGGTTGTGTCTATTTTCGGTCATTAAATATAGGTACATTTCATTTTTCTAAAATATGCAATCTCTAGATGACTTTCTAGAGCCTGTTTGATGTGCTTGTTGTTGACACTGTCTTTTACCATCAAGTATTATCAATTTGAGCTAGTTTATTTTGTTTTCCATACATACTTCCTATTCCAGGTTAAAAATAAAAGATATCCATTTTTGTAATTTATTTCATTTATTAAGAAATGATTAACATCAGCTATGGCCAAGCTCTGTAAGGTTTGGTAAAACAAGGTCATTTTCTTTACAGAATTTACCTTTCAGTCATAAGGTTATCATAGATACAGATTGTTATGAGATGAAGCCATAAATGCTGTTGTCATAGTGCTGTGTAACAAAGTGTGGTGGAAGCACAGTTGAGGAGAACATAAGTTTCATGAGTCATCATGTAACACCCTTCCTGATCAATAGTGCAAAATGCAGAAATAACTGTTGAAGAAGTGTGTGGGAAGAAAGAAATATGTGAAAACAATTAAGTCTCTTAGAAAAGGTCTCAATATCAACTATTTGTGTTCTTTAGAATTATGTTTTTTATCAGATAGTGAGGACATATCTTTTTAGTTTGAATTATGCCTTGAGTTACTGTTTAATTTCTTCTTGCATAATTAATTTTTTTAATGCTCAATATTTTTAATTTTAGGGATGCCTGACTTCTTTTTATAGGAGCCAAGTCACAATGTGTTCTTGAAAAGACATAATTGTGAGCAACACTCTTTAAAAATAGATAGGTGTGATTTGGTACATTTAATTGATTTGTTTTTCCAAAAATTTATTGGCCATTTACCATGTGCTAGATCATATTATATTACTATTTAGATGAAAAGCAGAAAGATATGAGCTTTTCTTCTCTAATTATCTAATCATAAAATCCCTTGAGCATAAAAAGTCATTGTGAATTTGCTTGTTGACATATTAACTATGAAATATGTACCAAACTATTTTTTCTGATAAAATTGTTCCTTGAAGTTAATATTCCATAAAGGTTTTTGTATTTTTGAAATTCAAATGTAAATATACAAGGGTGTCTCCGTTGATAGTTACAATGATAGTATCCATCTCACCTCATGATTGCAAAAGTAATCATGAGCACTAAGTGAAGACATTATGTCAACATGTGAGAGCATGACAAAACTGGGTATGGAATTGTCAGTTTGATATTTTCTTTGTTTATGAGTATTTATGCAGCTGAGGCTCAGCTGACACTGATTCTGAGTTGAGTGTTCAAACAAACAATATATCTGATTAGGTGTACTGCAAAATGTGTGGTGTGAGGTTGTATTATGATATGTAGATCTAGTGTTACTTCCCTCCATGTGGTAATTGTTTAATTAGAGATTAGGCCAATAGCATTTAGAGAACTGTTTTTCAAGCCTTTTTCTTAAACAGCCTCACATAGGTGAATGTCAGTTGATCTGCTTGCGTCCTCCCTCCAGCATTCTTCCCACTCGCCTGACAAAGTCCCCAAACTCAGAGCAGCTCCCATATGGTAACATTGCTGATGGGGCGGGACAGTGGACACCAGGGCTGCTAGCGTCAGCATTTCAAACCACAGGTTATGCACTGGCCTTCCTGAAAAATACTTCTTCTTTCTTACTGTAACAGAAAAGAAATAACTTTCATTACAGCTTTGAATTGTATTCAACCAATACAATTCAACCAATAGGCAGATAAAAAAGTGAAACCCATCTTATCAGTGAATTGTTTGTGAATTAAAACTGAAACAAGATCAGGATATGACTGGCAAACTATATTGCTACCATTGTAGATTTGCTGCTTTCTCCCTTTGTTTTTTTTTTTTTTTAATAAGAAAATCATACTGTATTTACATCAAAGTAGATCAGATATTTTCAGAAGAATATCTTCAGAGTTCATCAGTTATGTGTGAACCCAACTTGAGGATTTTCTGCTTGATAATTAGTCTTAACTTCCTTGAAAACAGTAGACCATGTAGAGTACATATGTATAAAATGTGTAAGTTAGCACACTGATCTCATATTAAACTGGAATATTAAAAAGTTATAGCAGTAATTTGGTGCCTGTGGAATTTATATTTCTAACATTGTTGTAATTTTAACACTATTTTTTCTTTTTCTCTTCCCTCTCTCCTCCCCACCTCTTGTCAACAGTCCTGGTACCTGGGCTAGCTTGGTTCCGTTCCAAGTATCAAACAGGACACCCATCCTACCTGCAAATGTCCAAAATTACGGTCTGAACATAATTGGAGAACCTTTCCTTCAAGCAGAAACAAGCAACTGAGGGAAAATGAAATACAGCAACAGTTTCAGAAATTTTTCAAAAATGGAAAGAGGAAGACTGGAGAAAACAAAACAAAACAAACAAAAAGGGAGAAAAGAAAGAAACTGAAGAAAGAAGATGATAGACCAGCAATTGCAGCATTTACAATCACTAATTCCCTTAAGGTTGAAACTGTAATGCTATAAAAAGGGTCGATGATATTTCACTGATGGTAGATCGCAGCCCCTGCAAACGTAGCCTTTGTTACATGAAGTCCGCTGGGAAATAGATGTTCTGTCTCTATGACAATATATTTTAACTGACTTTCTAGATGCCTTAATATTTGCATGATAAGCTAGTTTTATTGGTTTAGTATTCTTGTTGTTTACGCATGGAATCACTCTTCCTGGTTATCTCACCACCGAAGGCTAGGAGGCGGCATCAGAGGTGCTGGAGGACGGAGCCATGAGCCAGCCATTTTACAAGCACTCTGATTTCTCAAAGTTAAAAATATATATATATAAAATCTCTGTAGCCCTTAGTTATCAGTACAGATTTATTAAATTTGGCCCTTAACCCAGCCTTTTCCAGTGTTTAACCCAGTTTGAAATCTTAAAAAAGAAAAAATTTAAAAAAAAATAGAAAAAAAAAAAGAAAAAAAGAAAAAGAAAAAAACAGTTTGAACACAAAGGCTCTATGGAAGAAATGCCTCTATGTAGGTGAAATGTTATCTCTGCATGCAACAGTAAAAATTAATATAATATTTTCCCCACAAAAGAAGACACTTAACAGAGGCAAGTGCAATTTATAAATTTATATCTAAAGGGGAACCATGATTATAAGTCCTTCAGCCCTTGGACTCTAAATTGAGGGGATTAAAAAAGGATTTAAAGTAATTTTGAACAAATTTATTTTCCCCTCAGTTTTTGAGGGCAGGAAACAGGCACCATATTAAGACAAATCATATGCTTGAGGAGAAAAATTAATGCAAACACAGCACTGACGTTGGTTTAGCTGCAGCCTCCTTGGAGGTCAAATTTATTTATTTAAAATTACTGGTTGCATCAAGAACCCATAGGGTGTGCAAAAGGTTCTGTAAAATCTACACTAGAGACAGAGGCAGGCAAATCCATGCCACAAGGGTGAAGCTTACAGTTTACACATTGGGAATGCCAGGGTGTAGAGTATAAAAACGCACTCTTGAGAAAACAAACGTCATCAGGGTGCTGAAAATTGCATGGTGCTTTCAGACATTCGCCTTGTTCAACACATTTCTCATATTGACAGGTCTGTAGTGCGCATGGGCAGACACATTTGCCTCTATGTCTCTTAAATTTTTCATTAAAAATACTCTTTCCAGTAATCCTAATTTGCACGAAGATATAATGTCCACATGACGTGCCTTGCCTTGAAATCTAAAAAACGGATAGAAGAAAAACCACAAAAAAAAACAAAAAAAAAACAAAAAAGTGACATCACTACACTTGTTTTGCTGCATTTATTATCATTTTAAATCTTTACCATTTTTATGACAAAATATTTTGTACTCCAGACGAAGAAAAATGTGTTACATCATGGATTTTTTAGACAGTTATACCTTTATCTCACATTTATAAAGCATATCATGGCTGTGTATAGTTGCCGCTTAAAAATTGTAATCGACCAGCAATATTTTCAGTATTTTGGTGTTTTTTCTATTAACCTTTCATGTTTTTCATCTTCCAATTAATATTTGGGGGGAGGGGTTTCAAATTTATACGAATTATGCAATACCAAGTTTTGCCTATGTAGGTAGTGCTTTTAGCTGTATTGGTTATTATAGGTAAGTACACAGATTTAAAAAAAATAATGTATGCTTTCTGTTTGTTTGTTTGTTTGTTTTAATTGACCAAAGTGGGTACTGCTATTTTTGCAGTGTGATGAGGTCCTTTTGTGTACTGAGAGATGGACAGGGGATTTTTTTTAATATACATATATATATATTCTGGGGTGGGTGGGAGGATTTTTAACACTTTACAGTGTAGCTGTGAAGCAGTGCACCCGAAGATGGGGCTGGGCTGCAAAGCGACTGTTCTGCCTACTGTGACAAACTTCAGCTTACACAGGTTCCCCCTTCTCTAACTGCCCACCTGGGGTGCAAGCTGAACTCGTTTCTTATTTTCATGACAGCAGAAATAATAAGAGCAAGTGAACACAACAAATTCTCCTGGAGGCAGACTTGGCTTAAAACAAATTATCTTTATCTTTTTTTTTTTTTTTTTTGGTGGTGGTAATTTTTCTTGAGAGTTTCAGATCCACAGTGGCGAGTGAGTCTGTCTCACGTTTGGCAAAGTAGAAATACCCGCATAGCAGATGTCTCACACTCCAGGGTTTAACACACGAGTACACCTTCTCCTACAAAACCCCTCATCCCAGCTGGAGGGACTGCTCCCATATTCCTTCCCCACCACTTCTCCCCATTTCCTCATTTCAGTGGCAATAGGATGTGATTTACCTGTGACTCACCACTTCACATGATGGCAGTGTGCTGGAATTTCCTTTTTTACACATCCAGAAGATTAAACAGATGGTTGCTGTTATTAAATGTATTTGGACTCACAGATTAAAATCAAAGTTCACTTTTTAAGGAACAAAAAGATAAGTCTTCTTAAGTTTTCATTTTACCTGCCCTTTAAAACTGAGAACCAGAGCAGAAGGGCAAGAGAGGATTTTAAGAAATTAATGTTCCTGTGGACAAATTAAGCCCATTAGATGCTGATGGGATTTTTAAAGGGATGGTACCTCAAGTATATATTTGATTTTGTTTCCTCTGAGGCACAGAGGGTGAGTAGAGACTGATTTTATTTTGATTTTGCCCACCTCCCAGTCCGACTAAGGGAATTTATTACTAGAAGGAAAATTAGAATTAGGGACACATGTGGACTGTCTTGAGGAGCCCCCTGGCCCCCTTTCTCCAGACCATGGTCTAATAAAATAAACTCTTGTTCTCACAGAATCATTTAATAATGAATACTTTGGAACAATGTTTATGGTTCTGAGAATTGTAATGGATTAGCTCACTCATCCTGATAGCCCAGATGCTGAAGAGCACAGCAGGATCAAGCAGCGTAAGGTCAGAAGTTCAGTCATTTCTGTGATATTTGCCCTGTATCACCTCAGCCAAGTTCTTCATGTGTCTTTGACCTTTTAGGTGAACACATCAACCTCACAGGACAGGCAGTATTTTTTAAGAGCAGACTTGCTCTCTTTTTTTGACCAGTGAATGAGCAGTTCTAGCTAAGAAAGTTACACACTGTGGGTATTCCCTACCTGCCTCTTGAATACAAAGGACTAGTTCAAGTGTTGCTAATTTTTTAAATCATTTTTTTTCTCCGTTCCTTTTGAGATATAACTATTAAAAAAATACTACTACACATATAGTCTCAAATCCATGTTTTGGCCTCCTCCTCTTTTACCGGGAAGTATATACTGACGAAAGGGCCCCACGTTTGCAGGTCTTGCACGCCCCTCTCTTACCCAAAGCTGCAGAGCTTCAGGATGGTGAAGGTCACCCAAGGACATCCGCAGGGGGTGGTGCCTCCAGTCCCCGGCTCTGCGGCACTGGGCAGCGTTGGTTGCGCGTTGCTTTGCAGCCCACCGCTCGCCGTGCCGCCCAAGCGTTTCCTCTGGCGTGGCACGAGCGCTTGAGGCTTGTCTAAGGAAAATATATAAATAAAAGGCAGTGAAGGAGACTGTACATAAAGACATGGCAAAAAGCTTAATTATAGCAATATAGTTATGGGGTAATGTTCGGGTGGGCAGCTCCATTGAAAAAAAAAAATATGTGAATGAATCTGTGAAGCTGCAAGTAGCAAGAAGAACGAAAGGTCTTCTTAAAGAAC
>PVIW01000655.1:392500-426869 GCA_004026585.1 Noctilio leporinus
TCCAGTAATGCTCACACTATTTCTTGCTCCAAAGTGGTCCTGTCTTATTCTCTGTCAGCAAAATGGCCCCTTCAGGGCCATTTGATGTGACCAAAGTTAACTCACATTAGGGCCTGAGAGATAGATTAAGGGCAGAGTGGAGGTGGGGAACATCCATTTACCAGGAAGTCATCACCACTGTTATTTTAAGACATGATTTCTCTGTGGGTAGATTACGTGAAGGAGCCGTTGGGGTGTGCAGTTCTTTTACTGCATGGTTCAGAAAGGCAGTGAGTACAGATGGGACAAGGCAGATGCATAACCGGTCTAAGCAGGCAGAGTGGACAAACGGGGATGTTGGGGGCTGATGACTTCACATTAAACGAGGATAGCTGGGGTCTTTTTTGTCCCACCATTCCCAAATTACACAGAGGAGCCTCACAAAGCACCCTCCTGCCTTTCTCACCCTCCACTAGTGACTGTTGAGGGAAATGTGTGAAGTCTGTACTGTTTTATGGCCCAGAGAGGCCCCGCTGCATACCCACCCTCTCAGGGCCCTCACAAGATATAATGGAAAAGAGATTTTTCTTGGAAGAGAGATCTGGAATGCTGAGTCAAAGCCACCCTGTACTGATCACATGAGTTTCTTCCAATTGCTCCTCATCACATTTTTACTATTTCAGAATCAAAATTCTCTGTTAGTACAAAAATGTGGTTTTACACACCTATCCAGAGAAACATGTAAGAGGAGTGAGAGTGATGGAACTTTATCACCAGAAGTTTAAATTAAAATATTTCTAAATAAAATTTTAGTCTATATGCATTGACACTCCAGCTCTGTCTAATTTGTAAAAACACAAACATGTAAGCAACTTAGTATTTGCAACACTAAGTCAAATTATCCAGAATACTTAAATATCTCCATTTCTTAACTGCCATGGAACTAGTTCTTGATTTATTAAATAGAAGACACTAGTTTAACTAAGAATATAAATAGATTTTTTTTTTGTTCCAGGAAAAGTTGATTCCTATTAAAGAATACTCCACACAAAACTTAATATAAACTGGAATTTACAGAAATGTGAATACATAGGCATATGTTTGACTTTTTCATTTTTACTGTGAACTTTTATTTGTACAATTTTGCTGCAGTTGTTTCATACTCTAGCAAAGTAATCAGTTCCAAATTAGTGTTCAAATTAGATGATAGTAACATAGATTAAAATATATCCTGCCCTGGCAGGGTGGCCCAGTTGGTTGGCATGTAAGTTAATTCCTTAAACAGGAAAGACCCAGATTTGTTTTAAACTTGGGGTAAGAGGTATACCACCAAATACAGAGTACTAGAATGATCTCACCTCCATGAGAGCAGAAATCCATTGGGCCTGTTAGAGATCGTATTAATTTTCTCATTGACCTCTTGCCTGGGTAGTCTGAAATCAAAACTGGGTTCTGCTCTAGCTTATGTCCTCACTGGGAGTCCTTATTAAATTGGGAGTTTGTTGCCTGGTGCTAATGAAATCCACATGGGTTGCTCCAGGGTCATTGCTTTCCCCTTCTTGTTTTCTGTTTCTGTGTTCACGCAGGCCGCCCCTCTGGTGAGAAGTCTTGGGGCACTTTCTCTACCCAACTGAAAGGAGGTTTGTAAGGAGAAGTAAGTCAGTTAATAGCTCATGTTAGAAATCACCACCAAGCTACCAATACCAGAATTTCCCCATAGCAGTGACAAAGGTGCATTACAAAGGATAATAAAGGGCAGGAAAAGTTTCAAGTAAGAAGGAAACTGTATTGTCAGCAGTAATACAGAGTGGACATAGTTAACATTTGTTGAATGATTACTGAGTTAGGCGGTGGGCTGAGAATTTTACTTCTTTATCTTAGTTAATCCTCTGAAGACTCAGGAAAGGTAAGTACTAGTAATATTTCTTTTTTACCAGAAAAAAACTGTGGAGAAAAAGATACTTACATAGCATCCAACTAGCAGGCCTAAAATGCTTAATATATGTCTTAAAATTCGTAGCTCTGGCTGGTGGCACAGTGGATAAGGCTTCGGCCAGCAAACCCAAAGGTGGCTGGTTCGATTCCCTGCCAGGGCACATGACCAGGTTGCAAGCCAGGTCTCCAGCCAGCTCTGTAGCTGGAGGCAAGTGAAAGGCAACCATACATTGATGTCTCTCTCCCTCTCTGGCTCTCTCCCTTCTCCTCTCTTAAAAAAATAATAAATAAAATCTTTTTAAAAATTCAGTGCAATAAATCATTTAGTTATCTTTTTTCCTCAATAGTATGTAACTTGAAGAGTTTAGAATTCTCTGAACTCCAAATTAGAACTAGACATTAAAATAACCAGTGAGCTTTTCTGTTTTTTAGGATTTGTGTAAAGTGAAATAGTTTGGTCATCAATATTGATTTTTAAATGACAGACCTTGCTAAGTGTTGATAAAGGTGGATAATCAAAACTCAATATGTCATCTGTAATTTTACCATCATATTTTTAAAATTAACTTACCTTTGGGCTTATAGTAAAACAATAGAGTAATAGCTGCCATTTATTAAGGATGTATTACTGTGGGGTCAGAGCCTGTGCTAAATATTTTTACATACCTTATTTAATTTCATTCTCAGTAATTTTGGCTATAATTACCCTCATTTTGATGATGAAAAAAGAGGGATTCAGAGATTAAGCTACTTACTCCAAAGTCATGCATCCTTAATGTGGTGGACCCAGGATTAGAACCTGGAATGCCTACTAATATCTTAATCATTGCCTTTATGTTATGTCTTTAAATTCAAGTAAACCAACAGATAAGGAAAAGATATTAAAAAGTAAAATATTTTCAAATCAAACTGTCAATTGTTATAATAACACACTAACACCTCCTCAATAAAAGCTCTTGTGGTGTGGCTAAGACTGACCCAGTAGGCTATTGGGTCCCGCTCATGATGGTCTTACAGACCTGAGGATGGCCTAAGGGTGCTTGTGACCTTTTGAAAACCAAAGCCCCCGAAAGTCACAGGGCAGAGTGAGGGCACCTTGCTGGCTTTTCATTCTTCATACCTAACCTTCATCGGGAGGCTACAGGAAGACAGAGATAAGATGCTCGTGCTGCCTTGGCCCATTGCTTTGCAGGTACCTGAGATTTGGAAGTAGTTTCTGTATTCACCTGGAGACGTTGGTGGTTAACTGTTGGCCAAGCAGCCTAATTAGGATGCAGGTGGGCTTCCAGGTCTCAACAAGTTTTCTTTCACAGTGGATGCCCTGAGGAGAAAGGAGTTCTCGGTATAGCCTCATTGTTTGAGCTTGTAGTGCAGGTGCCCTGCTGGGAAACAATGGATTCCATTGATGGGGTGCTGGGCCGGACACATGCCAAAGCCAACGCATATAGCTGTGGGCAGGTGCGGAAGTCAACGGAGAGGTATAACCAGGTGGGGGTTCAGGATCAAAAATGGTCTCCTCCTGACATGACTAATCTAGGCCATGCTAGAGCAGACTACCTGCAATATGTTGACAGGCCTGTCTGTGAGCCTGGACAGACACTTCATTATAAAGCTCTGAAGTTATTATGACAGATGCATCTATTTCTAGTGTCTTCCACATATAGAGAACTCTAAGTCTTGAATGTAGAAAATTATATGCATTTTATTTTTAAAGAAAGTATCACTGGAGAACTATCTTTCTTGCAAAAGAAAAAAGAATTGTAGAAACTTACTTGGATTTGTTTAAAGTTTTCCATTTACTGAAAGAAACATAGATAAGGTAGTGCAATATATCATGGGATTAAAGAAAATCATTACTGTGATTTTTGAACAAGGAATTACTGAGTGCCTAATTTCACATGGCTAAGCTTTTTCTTCAGGCCTGATTTTTCTAAGCCAAAAGTTTCTAAGCAGAGGCACACAGACATGCAAATATATACAGAAAATCTGGAAGGAAGGGGCCATAGAAATGTATTCCAGCCTGGTCTTGAAACACTTTGGAGAGAAAAAATATTGATTTATTCATCCATTCCTTTATGAAACATTTATTAATCTCTCATAAACTGGCCCTACTCAGGCTTTTCAGTCTTAGACACGAGTTGTTTGGGCTTCTTGCCTTCAGGTTGTGGAAGATACTGCACGTTTAAGGTGGGGCCGTTTTCATTTTGTCTAGTTATGTGCCAACAGCCTGATTTTCACTCAGGCCACAGGAGGAAGGAAAACTGGCTCAGGGGATCACTTCTAAAGCTTTTTCAGCAGTTGTTGGATGACAAGAACCTAAGAGCAACTCCAGATCAATGGAAATAAGCCAGGCAAGGTATGATTAAGTGCCCAGAAGGCGGTCAAACTTTGGGGGTGAATTACTAAAGCTCTCCAGCCCTTGGTATCCTCATCTGGAAGGTGGAAATGGTAAGACCCACCTTAAATGGTTGTTGTGGGCAGTTAAATAATATCATGCTTGAACATCGTATGTCACAGTGCCTGAGACATAACAGAAAGACCAGAAGGGTGCAAGTGGTTGTTACCAGTTTTGGATATCTTGCTTCTTTCCATTTTTCGATAGCTGAATTTATGGACAGCTCTAGGGATTGAAGCTGTATTTTGGACCCTAAGGGTTTTATCCTGTGGAATTTCTGAGTACATGCCAAGTGCATAGACCTTGGTTTCTTAAAAATCTCAGACTGCTGTCTGTTGAGCACCATATTCTTGCCTTTTTTTTCCCTCTCTAATATACCTTCCTCAGGTAGCATCTTCACCTCGAAGTGTAGTCATGTCTCCCTGTTGCCCAACTAGGGCAGGAGACAGGAGGGTGTTGAGGAAAAGCCAAGGGAATAGGCTTGTCATTACCTTCAGGAATATTTGAAAACCAGCCCCTGGATATGTGGGCAGCAGCCAAGCTGAGAAGCCCACCTGGTTGTCAAGTCCTCCAGGAAACTGTGCCTGGCTCTGTTTGCATTGGCTGCCCGGGAGCCCTTTTGACCTGAGGTTGTGCTGAGTGGGTACTGTGGGAAAGTCCATCTGACAGCTGGCTTCCTGCACTTGACATCTGATTATGCTGAGGAAGGGGCCTGAGGATCAGCATGCAGATCTGGTCTCTGAGGAGGACGTCTATCAGCACAAGCACCCACCTCCCCTTGCCCAGAGAAGAAAGGAATAGAGCAGTACAAACATTGTATATTCCAACCAAAAGTTAGGCATTTTGGCTTAACTTGAACTGCGGAGCTAACCCTACCCTTGGCTGCCATGGGACCAAGGCCTTTTCTCCAGCAAGGGTCACAAAGAGTGGAATCCAGGTCACCACAGGGTAAAACGGAACTGCTCCTCCCCCAAATTTCCCTTCCTTAAAACAGCTTTGGACCTGAAACATACTCTTCCACTCCTCGATACCCACTCACTCCTCCTCACCAACATCCTGACCAGGTTTCTGACGCTGAGAGTTTGAAACCAGAAATCAATTCACTGCCTTGGACGTACTGGCCTTCCCAGGATTTGGTTAAATCTGATAAGAGCTAAATGAGTTTTGCTTGGCAGGAGGAAAAAAGAGAGAGAGCAGGTCCTAAGAGGGAAAAAACAAAGTGAAATTTACATGTTCACTTACCTTGGTCTTCCTTCCTTACCTGACCAGTTGGGCACCCTGTTGCCTCCTGCCACACACTACTTTGCTCCCCAATGTTGGGTGCCATGCAACTACTGTTTCTGCCTCTTCCTCACTTCCTTGTCGCTGTCCCGTGTCAGTCCTCACACATTCAAAAGCAGGGATGCCTGGCTCAGCACTGCTCTCTCTGACCCACCCTCTCACTTTCTCAGGGGTGTCCTCTCACAGGTTGGCCTTCAGTTAATTTCAGGATGGGGGGAACCTCTGGAGGGGGCAAGGCTGAAAGACTGGTAGGATCGCTGGAAAGACATGGCTTACAGAGCCAGATACATATGGGTTCCGGTGGTGTATTTTCATCAAGTTGCCTAATTGCTTTGAGTTTCAATATCCCCATGTACAGAGTAAAGATAACATTGTTTTCAGAAATCATACATAGAGCTTCCAGCTTGGTGCCATACAGTGGATACTTCATAAATCATCAGGGCGATGGTTATTATAGGGCGGGTTTCTAAGGAGGACTACGAATATGGGAGGTGCCTTTATCTTCCCTTGCGTGTTATGCCTTCGGGCTGCTCTGAGGACACCTGGGAAACAAAGAAAGGCGAGACAGAAACAAGCAGCGGGAGTAAGGTTGCCCAGCTTGGAGTTAAGACCAAGTGGTGACTGGCTTGATCTCTTGTTGCCACATGTGTTTCGTTCACCTGAGCAGACCAGAGGCTCCATGGACCAAGCCTCATTGATAATGGGCAGAATTAGCTGCTGTTGGCTGAGGCTGGTGACTAGCTCTGGGTTTCCCAAGTCCCCTGATGACCCCCACTTCCTCCGACTACTATTTTCTTTCTCTGCCAGTGATTCTCACCCCTGGCTGCACGTGGGGAGCGGGGCTGGCTGGTTTTAAAAGTGCCCCAGGTGAATCTTCTGTGGATCAGAGTTGAGAGCCAATGAGATGCAACCTGAGCCTGTTGGAGCTTCTCTAGAGGAAGCTGGGTTTACTGCACTCCCAGCTGGATCCCAAGTTCTCCTGGAAGCTCGAGAATAATTATTTATGTGGTTTAATATGGGTTATGCTTTAAAACTATTTACTTACTTTAAAATGTATACGCTCCTTATTCCAATAAGCATAGTCAAATTTGGTAGGGTCTCTTCCTCAAGTTATATATTCTTGCCTTCCAATTAAAAAAAAAAAAAAAATGGGGTGGTGGAACAGGAAGAAGCATTACCTAGTTTCATACCTGAAACAACTTAGTCCATGACTAAGTTAGGCAACATTAAACATATCCGGCTGAGTTGAAGAAACATTCTGGGGTGGTCTTCCCTTTCTTTGAATTGGTCAGTGAGCTCAAACAAGAAGCCTCACACGTAACAATGGCTACCTTGTCTTCCAACAGGTTTCAGTCATCCAAGCTCTTCTCCGAGTTCCTACTTTCATTGTAACGATGTAGCTGTGACATTGCCAACTTTTAGAAAACTGTATTCTATATTTTATACTTGGTGTTGGCACAGTAACTATCAAGGAAAAATGAGGTTTGGTGACATTGTTGATATTAAAACTGAAAGGACCAGGTCACCCACCTCTGACAAATACTGAAGTTCTGTCACAGGGAAGAGTAACATGACCATTTCTGTTGGATTCAGTGAGCACAACTAGGACTAAGGATTAGAACCTTACAAAGAGAGACATTTCTACTAAGCGCTAAGGAGACCCTTTTGTAGGCAGAAAATGGTGTGAATGAGCAGCGCAGCAGAGCATCTCAGGACCAATCAGTTGAAACAGCTGAAAGTCAGAAACGTCACTTAAAGGGGGGTGGGGGTATCTGGATTGCTAGTTACAGCAAAGCCTTTCACCTGGCCAGGCAACTGTATGCTGTGTATGGAGGTTTGGGGTGCTGACCCTGCCCTGGCATGAGAAATCCTCATAAATTTTGACTCTACAGTCAACCTTTTGCTTCCATGATTCAAGCGTTGGGAATCTGCACTTGGGAATCCGATGGAGGGAGTGTGAATATGTTGTTTTCAATCCACGTTTGACTGAACCTGTGGATGTGAACTGAAGTGTACCAACAGCAGACTGTATTTATAGGGAAAAACCCGTGTGAAAGAGGTCCCGCGTAGCTCAAACCCATGTTGTTCAAGGGCGAGTGTACATTGAAGCCCATGGGGACAGAAAAAGGTAAGAGAATACTTTCAGGCCACATCTAAAAGTATCTCAAATGTCAATGAGAGTTTTAGAAGGAGCTTTAATGATAGGGTGTTTCAGCAGCTATTTTTCCATGCCAGCCTGGCTCAGAAAACTAAGCCCCAGTGAAATTAAGTCATTTTCTCCAAGACTCACGGTTACTGAAGGGCAGTACCAGCATTTAAATTGAGGTACACCTCACCCCAATTTGTGATAGTTCTATCCTGGCATTAGGGTTTTTGTTTTGCTTGATTTCTTTTATTTTTTGGAACTTGTCTCTTCACACAATAATTGCACTAGATATTCAGAAACTCATTCAAATACAGTACATATTTTGGGCAATGATTTATCTAATACTGCTCTGAGCATCAGGCAGATTTTTCAACTGCATTGGTAGGCGTGGTAAGAAGGGTCATCTATTAGGTGTATTTTCCAAGTGAGGTCATTTAATAAGAGACCTAATAATAGATGGACTAATATAAATCTTATGCCAACATGCCAGGTCTGCTTTCACATTAGCATTTTGTTGGGTTGTGATTCGGTTCTCCCCCTTAGTGAGCAGAAATAGTTTTGCACCACCAGGTGTGCCAGGGTGCTTGTGGACAATGCCTGCCTGCATTCTCTGTCACCCCAAGTAGAGCCAGGTCATTTCCAAATCCTGGCTCTGCTACTTCTCTGCTGATGACCCAGCATAAAGGCATGCACGCATCTTTTCCAGTGGCAGTTTTCTCATGGAGTGGATGGAATCAGAAGAGATAATACCAGTTAAGAGCCTCCTATGCTGCAGGCAAAAGGCATGGTTTTCCTTCCTCTCTCCCTTCTTCCTTCCTTTCTACTTTGGCAAATACTAATTTAGCTCCCTTTCTGCACAGGCATTGTGCTAAATGCTGAGGATTCAATAGTACATTAGATAGAACTGTTTCTCTTTCAGAATTTAAAGCTCAGTGGGAGGTGGACTAAAAACAAGTAAACAAAATAACAATTGTGAAGAATGCTATAAGAGAAACAGAAGGTGCAGAGACAGACCATCAGGGTAGGACACCAACCTTAGAGCAGCCAGAGTTACTATTATTAATTGATTATAATTATGCTTTATGTGATTTTATTTTTAGAATAATTATTTTATAATGGAATTATTAAACATATGCAAAATTAGAGAGTGGTACATGTGCCATCGCTCAGCTATAACCAGAATCAACTTAAGACTATTCCTGTCTGTTGGTATTCTTCCTTTCTACTTCCACATCCCCCAGCAACTGGATTATTTTGCCAGAAACTTCAGAAATTTAAATATTTTAGTACATCTTTATAAGTGACAAACATAATAGCTAAATGATTTGAATAATCTTAGTATTACAGGTGAATCTTTGGGGGGCCTTGGGACGGAAGCTCTTAGATGTGTTGTCTACTCTATCTATTCCCTTCTCTTCAGTATGTATAATGCCCTTAGTTAAATTTGGACCTTGCCGTGATCTCTGGAAATTTGAGTTAATGCACAGAGAGTGCTTATAGGAGCATCGATACAGCATAAGCACACAAGAAATAGTGATTATTAGGGATGCTAGAGGGTGGCAGGAGTATGAAAATTTGTTCTAAATTTTTGCTCAAATTCTTTTTAGCATGTAGAATTTCCTTTGATTTACACTAGAATTCTATCCTTAGGCTTTTGCAAAATATTTTATTTTGTGAGGTAAACATCTAACAAACCCAGGAAAACATAAGAATCACAATAAGGTAAAAGTTGATTTTATTAACTTGATACCTTTTGAAACAATTACAACAATGTACCCAGGCATTCAATTGTTATTAAATATCCACTGTGTATCAGGCCTTTGCAAATTCTAAGGAATTCATATATGAGTAAGTTGTAGTACTTGACTCACAGACACACTCAGCAAAGTGAGTCAATAACACAACATTGTTAACCAGAAATCTAAATAAAATGCAGCAGGCCGTAAGTTTTCTCAGGCCAATTCAATTTGGGCAATGAAGGGGTGAAGTATCAGCATCTGGCCTGAGAGAATCTTCTCAAAAGAGTTGGTATTTGAGTTGAGCCTTTAAGAACAGGTTACATTTCACCAGTGAGGGAGCAGGGGAAGGGCATTTGAGATGGTGGTAGAAAGTGATGCAAAGTGGAGGAGTGTGGTAGTGTCTAGGTGCTCTGGGAAGACTGAGTTGTCTGCTGACTTCCAGGGTAGATTGGGGAGGTACATGGGGACAGTGGGTGGGAAGATATCCTGCACATAATTTTAAACTCCAACCAAGGTATATAAGGGTATTTTGTTGTTTTGTAAGGGCAGTTGTGGCTATTCTGAAATTGGGACTTTATGGCTAAGGAAATGGGGAAGCACAGATGTTGGAGCGTGTAGGAAGCCATTATTAGAGAAATATGCTTACAGCTTGGTACCGTGTATCATCCAAGATTCACTACCTAGTGACAGTGGCTACTCCCACCCCCACCCCACCACACACCCCCTGTGAATATCTTCAGGTCCATTGGTTTACAAATAGGATCTTTATATTCTTTGTACATTTGTGAAGATGGTAATAGACGATTCATGAACTATTTTCAGTATTTCAATAAGTTCAAGGAAACTAACCTATAAGGTTAAAGCCAACCTTCTCATGAAAGCAGCAGGACACTTGCTTTAGTTATGGCTCTTCAATGACTGTCTTTGGCCACCAATTTTAGAAAAGTCCTCCTCTCAAAGATTTTACATGGTACAGGAGTTATAAATATGGGTTTTGGAGGCAGACAGCCTCAAGTTTGAGTATGGGCTCTGTCACTTATGAGCCTTTTGATGTCGGCCAACTTAATCTCATTTAACCTCCCTTTCCTTGGTGAACTCTGTATGTCCTGCTATAAGTATAGAGTGAGGCCTGCCTGGAAATTACAAATGTTACCAGGTAAATCACCATCTCTCATATGTTCATCAACATGATTAGTCATGATTGGCAAAGAGGGCACAGGACAAGATTGTGCCTATTTGGGGTCTCTGGGTCTATGAGGTGGACTGCTTCCTCTGGTCTTCGATAGCCATCTTCTTGCACCCCAGCTCGCTACTGTGTCTGCTGACAGTTATTTGCGTGCCTCTAAGATCCCCGGTGATCTCCTTCTTTTGCCTTCTGCCTTGCCGAATGGATTTCCTGAGCCTGGCTCCTTGCCCCTATCTTACAAAAGCCAGAGGAAAATATTCTCTGTGCCATTCCCCACCCAGCTCATTATTCAACTTCAGGACTTCAAAAGGCATGCTAGGTTTAAGTTTGCTGTTTTCTGTACCTGACACGTACACAAATGTGTTCAATGCGCACTCCCTCCACTTGTGCATGGCTTTGCCCTAATGGAGACTCAGAGGTTTGCCTGAGAGCTGATACAAAGGCTCAGCAAGGAGGTGGGAGGAATGGATGTCATTTAATGTTACCATCACATGGCAAGTCTGAAACTGATCTCAATGTTAGTTGTGTGTCTTAAATAGCCTTTTCATATACAATAAGCCCCTCTTGAAAATGGTTTGAAATTTAACTTTCTTTTATTGACATGACTCTCAGGAATATAGAATCATTGACAACCCATATGCAGCACTGTTCATTATACAGCATTGGGCAAACATAAAACGATTCTCTTTGGATTATTGCCCATATACTTTACTGTTCATGTACACTTTCATATCTGGGAAACATAAAAACGCCAGGAAATCTCACCTGAACAAATCTCAACGTTCTTGGGCAGATTTCTGGCAGATAATGCTTCCTGTTGCATAGGAAATACTCTTAGGCTTTAGTGTCATGCATGGTACTTTGGCTTGCCTACTGTCTAAGCTATAAATTGTTTGGTTTCCAGTAACAGAAACGAAAAAGTGAAACAGGAACATAAGTGAATGGAGGCTTTTAGGGCTTTACGCTTCTCTCATGTAAAATACATTTGGTGATGGGCTGGTATGGCAGGCAGCTCCCTGCTGTCATCAAAGACTTTGGGTCCTTCTAGCTTTTTTGCTCTAACAGCTATGGGGTGTAACGCTTACCCTCATGCTCTCAATATGATTGCTGGAATGCCAGCCATCATGTCCTTGTTCAGTAAAGGGAAAAATAAGTGTATGAAGCCTTGTTGTAAGGTATTTTCTGAAAGTCTCTCTCTGTTATTTTTGCTCTCATTCCATCAGTCATAATGTTCTCACATGATACTCCTTAACTGCCATGGAGGTTGGCTACATATTGGAATTGGCTCATTTACTTCTTTAATAAAATTGGTATTTGTTCATAAGGAGAGAATGGCTATTTGGTAGCAGTCTCTTATATATCTATCTTTAATATTATCTATAATTTTTACTGATTCTTTGTTTAAAAATTCATAAAGGGAAACTGAAAAAGTTAATCTTCTAATTGTCAGCAGATTTAAAGAATATTTTTAATAATAAAATAAATAATAATAAGCATACTCTGATCTATAACAATACATTTGAGGAGACTTGTACAGTAGTCCCCACTTATCCACAGGGCATTCATTTCAAGATCCCCAGTGAATTCCTAAAACTGGGGATAATACCAACACCTTCCACATAATACGTTTTTTCATATACAGACAGACCTATTATGAAGTTTAATATATGAATTACCTACGCACAGTAGGAGATTAACATTAATAACTAAGAAAACAGAGCAATTATAACATACAGTGTAATAAAAATGTGCACGTGCTCTCTCTTTCAAGCCTACTCTCTTTCTCTTTCTCTCGCTCTCTCTCTCTCGTAACCAATCTGATAACCAAGATGGCAGCTAGATGGCTAATTGGAGGACAGGAGGAAACTGTAGACAGAGTGAATACACTGGACAAAGGGATGATTCACACCCTGGCTGGGACTCTGCAAAGTTTCATTATAACACTTAGAATAGCATGCAATTTATGCTATTCTATAGCATAATTATGAATTGCACTGTATATTTCTGGAATTTTCCATTAATATTTTCAGACCATGGTTAACCACAGGTAAAATTGCAGATAAGAGGGACTGCTGGATTATCCTTACCTTGTTTTTTACTATTCCCTGAGCACTTGTTGTCCTAAAAGTACAGGGTCTCATTGTATTCATTTGCTGTCATGTAGCTTTTCATTGGAAGTTTCATGATGTTTTTCATCTTATTATAAGAAAGAAAGATATTTGGATGGGAAGTATTATGCAAACACTAGGCTCCAAGCAAAATGTCCCTAACTGTTTTATTGTTTTCTGGTAATGATTGCAATAAGTTAATTGGTGGGGAGGAAACAATACAACCTATGATGGAAACTGTAGAATGGTATTGTACAGTGCTTTTCAATTATGTCTAATAATAAAATTGTTTCTTCAAATGAAATCATACTGAATATGTTTAACTGTACACAAAGGATAAAAAGCAGACTTCCTCTGGTTGCAGTGAAGCCCTTTACTCCTTTTTCACTCTGTCTCTATCTCCATGACCCCTGGGGCACTTGCTGCAATACTAAGAGCTCAGAGAGAAAATTTTAAAATCACTCTTTCATTTATGACTGGCTCTGCCACTTGCTGACTCTGACCTATGGCAAATTAGGTTTCTTGTCTGGGCCCCAGGTTTCTGACATAAAAGGCAGGAGGATTGGGCCAAATGATCTTAAAAAATCTACCTAGTTCCATGTTTCTAGGATCTCCTGACTACCAATATGTACTGTCAGCTTCTAGTGACAAGTCTTAGTCTTTCTCAACAAAATGGTTGGAGGCAAACAAAAGAAAGAAAGAAGGAAAGAAAGAAGGAAAGAAAGAAAGAAAGAAAAGAAAGAAAGAAAGAAAAGAAAGAAAGAAAGAAAGAAAGAAAGGAAAGAAAGAAAGAAAGAAAGAAAGAAAGGAAGGAAGGAAGAAAGGAAGGAAGGAAGGAAGAAAGAAATCCAATCATTTGTGTTGACAAAAGGAAAATTAGAAGTTAAGTATTTTCCTGCTCATAGGTAATAAGTAATAACAGAATTCAAATCAGAATGCAGCATTTATGGGTGAGTTTTGTAGAAGGAAGCCAAGGCTCATGAAAACTGACCATTTTAGAGCATCTGTTATCTTTAAACCACAATAGTTGCTCTTCCATATTTTATTTCATTTAAATCATACAAGACTCTTCAGAGGAGGCATTATTACTCTGACACAGTAACAATGCCAAGTTTGTCCTGGCATTGAACTTCCCTCATTAATGCTTCCATTGAGTGACTCACAGCTAGGTTCTATAATAAAAGCTCAGAATCCCAAACCAAATAAGGCCTTGGGCCTGCCCTTTGGAGATTTAGTGACTAATGCCCTTTTGCCCAATATGCCCTTCAGTCATATATATATATATATAATCATTAGTTTCCCATCTTTGTTATACTTTAGAATTAATCTGAGGGAGGAGGGCAGTTGAATAAAATGCAAATGTTCTGGTACCCTTCCTGCTTTAGAGATCTTCATTTAGCAGGCCTGGGGTGGATTCCAGGCATCTGCATTTTAAACCGGCTGCTCAGCTGAGGGAAGTGAAGCTTTATACCTATTAGAGTTATTGATGTGTAAGTCTGCCTTTCTTACCAGATGGCAGGCTCTGGCTGAGTGGGCACAAGGCCTTTTCCATATTTTGTATATTTGGCATATACTAAGTGTTCAAAGTTATTTATAGATTAAAAGTAAAAAAAGAAAACAACTTGCGTTAAGGCATGAAATTCACTTTCCCCATGAAAAAGTGACTGTAACAGCACAAGCAAAAGGAGGGTCTGTTTTGAGGGAAACTTTTCATGGGCATTTCAGGATGCAGAGGAAGGGCCAGCAAGTAGCTCCTGCCTTGTCCCACCCCCATTTATTCCTCTTGTGCTGATTTATTTTTATCTAAGCACTTCACACCTGCTTGACCTGTCTTGCTCACCAACCCAGCTACCGCTGGTAGAAGGCACTAGAGAGTGAGGGCCATACCTATGGATCATTCTGCCCTCTCATTGTCTACAGCAGGCTCTGGTACACAGTGAAGGGAATGAAAAAAAGAATTATGTGGTGGCCTGAGTCACAGCAGGAAAGAGTGAGATTGGAGGGGATACAGGCTAGTCTTGAGTATTGCAGGGCTCAGGAGGCAAAATGCTCAGTTACTCCAACACTTAATTAGCTATTTTTATTAAGTGTCCAAGGCTCCTTCATTTAATGGGTGTTTTACTCCTTTTATCTCAAGAAAGATGGCAGAAGTTTGTGTCTTTTGGCTTTGATCACATTATTTCTGGGTTTTGTTACTTAATAAGGCAGAAGTTTAAATTAACATCATTCTCCCTTGCCTGCTTTTAGGTTAGCTGTACAGTATGGAGTGGTTTTGGCAATTTTTCAATGGAGGAAAGAAAAGGAAACCTCTGTTTGGGAGCTGCAGGGGGAAGGAAGGAAAGCCATTTACCTGAGCCTCTGGGACTACATCTGCTTCCCAGAAAAGGTCTGCCTTGAAATCAAGTCACTTAAACCTGGTGGGGGCTAAGGTTAGGAGCAGGTAGGAGGAGGTCCCAGCTAACTGTAGCCTCTAATTGTCAAGGGGGCAGGGAGAAAAACTGAAAGGTGAGCTCACAGTCACTTCTGTGTTCAGATCCCTCTCAGACTTTATAATGGGGTCAAACACATTGTCAGACTGAGCAAAAGCCACCTCTGCAGGTCCTCCTTAAAAAGTGAAATTGCCCAGCTCTGATCGGAGATTCATGCCAACAGGATGTGCATTTCTTTAGTTTCTTCCTCTCCATGCAGCACTCATTGCAGAGATAGCTTGATGGTTTACAGAACATGGTAACGCTCACTTACTGACCACGTCAGCCAAAGGTTTGTTGCTGTGCTAACTTGAGAGAAAACACTGCCTTTACTTAAACTGTTTGAAACTCCTGTTGAGTCCCAGGCTTGACTCAAGTGTTACTAATTCAAGAATCAAAATGCCTCCTATTCATATCAGACAAACGCTGTCATAGCAAGTGTGGTGTAAACAGATCTGTTCAAGCCACAACACTCTATAGAAGCCCACAGACAAAGGAGGATCGGAGGATCGCCTGCACTTTCACAGAAGCTCTGGTGTTGCCATAAATGCTACTCCTCGGCCTACTGTCCAGCTGCATGAGCCCAAGCTGAAGAATGGACTCTGTGGCTCACCGATCCTAGGGAGAAGCCTTTATTGTTGGTGGGTTTTATCAAATTTGAATAGCCAGTGGAACATCTGGCTTTAATACTGATAGAAACTGTAGGATTTGGGCTGTTCTCTGGTCTTGCATATTTTCCATCCTCTGTATCAGGGCTTGTTGTCAGGGATTTGATGAAGTTAAATTGACTGCATTTGACTCTTTGAGCACAAGAAAAATTGCAGATTGTATGCTCCCCTCTCTCACCCTTTGGAACATTCAGCGTAAGTTTGCAGTGGGTTGGTTTAGGTCAGGAGCCTACGATTTTAAGAGGGAAAGGAATGAACTGAGAACTTTCCAAAACCTTCTTCCAGATGAGCACCTTTTTTGCTCAGAAATCAAAGAGGGTGTAGTTAAGCTGCACAGGTGTTATCTTGAACCAATACCAACCTTTCCTGGTTTGGTTGTGGCCAAGAAAAAAAAAAGCAAGACGGAGGCCCATGACGGAAATGTATTTGCCGGGACTTTTGATATCAGCCTTCCCCAGAGGACCTTGTCAATCTCACTGTCCCTCTGCTGGCCCAGTTGATGTTGTCTGGCACAACTGGCAATCATGGTGCAGCAAATGATAGGGCCCAAGTGAGGATGGATATTGAATTCACACCTCATCACATCCCATAAAGGGCAATTTTTCAAGGTCAGCTTTGAGGTGAATTAAAGGCACAACGCTTGGCAGAGGGCCCTCTGCTCACCCCTGGCAGGCCTAGCCCCCAGCTGCCGCTCTTTGTGTGCGGAGGGAACTCCTGCGCACGCCCAGCCCCACGCTCAGGCCGGTGGGTCGGTGCTCTTCCAAGCGGGCTGGTGGCTTTGGGTGCATATTGTATTTGTTAAAAGATGCCCCTATGACGTCTAAGAGGGGAAAATGGAAACAGTGATTGTAAATATCGTGGTGATGGGAAAATAGGCTCAGGAAGGACCAAATTATTTTCATCTGGGCATGAAAATAATTTCATCTGTAATTTACCTAAATGTCAGTGTGAGACCTGTGCACCAAGTGTTCTCTCTGAGCTGTGGGCTGTTTTCTGAGGGGGCAGGGCTCACTGCTTTCTGGAAGGGAAGCATGTATGCATTTTGGTCATCAGCGAGCTCTGTAGTTTGAGAGCTCAGCTGGTCATGGATGTCACACAGCCCAACTGCTGCATCTTGAGGATGCTGCGCTGGAGGTCAGGAGAGGTGGAGTGAGTTTTCTAATATCAACAGCTAGTGAGAGGCTGAGGTAGGGTTCTAATTACACTGTCCTCATTCCAGCTTGGGGCTCTGTTGGTCTCCAGACCACTTCCAAGATGCGGGGGAGCAGCGTGCTTGTCATTTCCAACTATGGGTCTGTTCTGGCCACTTGTAATTCTCTGGTTAGGTTCCATTAAGTTATTTATTAAATATCTACCATATTCCTGATACACTATGTGTCTTGAGGAACAGGGAGGTACAGATCTAGCATGGAGATTTTAATGTAAAAATTTATCAGGAACTGGTGGTACCCTTACTCTTCTCATTTATGGAAGAGCAAACTGAGGCCCAGAGAGACAGATAAAGGGCTGTCAATACTAAAGAGAGAGAGGTTTCTTCCCATGGGGACCTGGGAAAGGCTTGAAAGGCTTATGGGAGAGACAGATGTTTGAGTTGTTTCTTAAAGAATGGCTAGGCTGTTGATGGGAAGCGCTTAAAGGGAGAATCATTTTATGTTGAGAACTAGCATGAGAAATATGGGTTCTGGAACCCAACGGCAACCAAGATTTGTCTTCTTAAGTGAAAAGTTCAAGTTCATGCTCTCTCCAAGTATTTCTATAAGATCTAACCTGAAGAAGTTGAAATTTGTTATCCTGGAAGGTTTATTTTTCTTCCTATATGCATATTGAACCATATTTCTCTGCTTCAGAGGAGAAGCAAAGCAAAAACAAAAACGAAACTACAATGTAGTAGGCTTTGTGTGTGTATTTATGAATAAACTATGCAATTCAAATACAATAGCACAAGAGAACAATAACAAATTTTAGAAAATTAGAATAAAAAAAGGAGGAATGAAAGAATTAGGTGAGGCTGGAGCAGTGAAATAATACAAAAGTAGAATAATACTTTCTAGGAAGTTTAATTCTAAAGGTTTAATAATTTTTTTTTTTCAGATGAAGCCTTAAATAGAAGAGCAATAGAGAAGAGAGGATTGGAGCCTCTTCCCCCAAGCCTAATATCACCCAGTGCACACACACACACATCCCACACCTTGTCCTCTGTAATTTGTCAACCTTGGTTAGTACTGCCACCATGATTCATCTTCCATATTCTGGCACAAGAATAGATAGTGTGAAAAGAATGAACGGATTTATTCCAAAAATAACCAGGTACCTTCTGTGTGTCCTGTGCCATGATAAATTTAGCATATTCATACTGTATCAAAGTTTATAACTGAAGAAGAGTCTAGTTTAGCATTTTTTAAGCCTTATAATTTTGTAGCAAAAAGTTTGGGCAGCGCTCCCTTGCGGACTGAATGTTTGTGTCCCCACCCCCTCCAAATTCATATGCTGAAGCCTTAACCCCCAGTGAAGTGATATTAGGAGATGGGACCTTTGAGAGGTAATTAGGTTTAGTTTAGGTCATGAGGGTGGAGACCCATGATGGGCTTAGTGCCTTGATAAGAAGAAGAGTACCAGGGCCTCTCTCCCTGTGTGAAGAGGAGAGGTTTCCCCAGAGCCCAATTATGTCGGAGCCCTGATCTCAGCCTTCAGGCTCTAGACCAGTGAGTACTTTTCTGTCATTTAAACCACCCACTCTGTGGTGCTTCACCATGACAGCCTAATCTGACTAAGATACACCCATTGCTTTTCACTCTTTTTGAGATCTATAATTCACTTGACAATGAACAATTTCTAGCCTTCAAGAGGCCTGTTTAAGTCCCTTTAACCCAGTATTTCCAAACTCACGCTAGAGAAACGTTTCTCACTTTTCACTGATTTCTCACAGCTGCCTATTATCTATTGGGACACCAGGATTCCACTGAATCTACCATATGATTATTTATCTCTACGTACATTGGTAATCTAAAGAATGGAGCCTAAACCTAGTATAAAGGAACCATGGACATGGACAACAGGTGGGATTGACTTTGGGGGGAATGGGGAGGTGGGGAGGGGGACAGAGGGGAGCAAAAAGGAGATGGATGTAATACAACAACAATATTAAAAAAAAAAAGAATGGCACCCAGAACAGAGGCACAGAGGCTGGAGCTTCATGCCCAGTTTGGTGCATAGCATTTAAAATGACTTTTACTTCCTTGTCCCTCCCTCTCACTTTTCCATCTGAAAAGTGGGAATTTGCTTCTGTTCAATACTTTGTTAGGAAATGTAGGAAATAGCATGCCTTTTATTCATGCATGGAAGAGAAGCTTTGCTGTACCCAGAGGCTTCTTATTTTTTTAATTGGGTTTTGGGGAGTATATATTTATATGTAATCATTATAATGATTGATACTCTTCAAAAAGAAAATGGAAAGTGTTGTTCGGTGTTTATTTGAAAGTGAAATATCTTGGTTATGATTCTTTTTAAATCAATAAACCAAAGGAAAAGGAAATGAAACTTTATTTACTTATTAAAATTCCTAATTAAGTTCTTAACGGCAAAAACATCTCAGAATGTTCCAAAGTTTCATTTGGCACAGAGGCAAGTCACTCAGGCTCTTTTTCAAACATTAGGCCAAGATATTGGGTTGGACACCTCAGGAAAATAAACTTCCTTATGAGGACTCAAAGGTGGAAAAGCATGGAGAAAAGGCGTTCCTTGTGGAATTCTGATATAGGCCTTTCCTGTGGGAGCTGAGATTTGTGAAAAAGGAAAAAATAGAAGTTAGCAACTTTTGGTGGCTTATCCAAAAAGAAAAAAAAGACTGGAGTGAACTTGTGCTTTTCAAAAATGAAGAGAGAAGTTTCATGTGTGGACAAAGTTCCTAGTTTATTCTATGTTTTATCAAATGCTGGAAGTTAGAGGAATCTTTCTGATTTCTGTGTCTCTGTAGGGTACCGTAATTTAATCTAGTTGGTGGCACCAGACGCTGGTAACCACAGCCAGCCATTGTGGGCAGGGGGTCCAAACATATGGCCTGTGCATTGCATCCCCGTCCTCATCCCTCCATGAATTAGTTTTATATTGGATGCCAACCTAGAAAATGCACGAGTCTTGATTCTTGATGCACACTGCCAGCCTGTTACCAGCCAGCCCTCCTCCCTCCCTCCCCTGCCATATTGTTGATCCCTTTACTTTCCTAGGCCAGAATCTGTGCTCAGCCCCGAGGAAGATGGCACAGGAGCCGGTGTGTGCTACTGGCACCAGGGGGCCACCCTTTCTGTCTCTAACTGAAACCGCCCAGCCCACACCCTGGGTTTGGCCCATCACTGTGCTTGGTTCCTCCAGAGCAGCCCTCCAGCGGACTGCTGTTACAGTCGGACGGTGACCTGCAGATCTAAGGGAAAAAACAGATGTCCCAATAAATTTTTGTCAAAACGTAATTACCTCGGGATTAGAAAACCACATGGGGGTGGGGAGGGACAGGAACAGATGCACTACTTTCAAATATGCAATCATTATTCTGCAGAAGTTTAAATAATCAAGAGGTTTAAAGAATGGCAGTTGGGAGTGTCCCCTCCCCTTGATTTTGGTCCCCTCCTTTATCTACCGACCATGCGGAAACCTCTCCTGTTTCGCATTGCAGGGATGGTGCTCTGTGCAGGAGGAGAGCATGTTGCACAAAAGTATCATCCCGAGTGCTTTTTCATAAATAAATCTAGGCAAATATGACAGGCAATCCTTCCCTCAGGAACCTAGCCAAGTCTTTTCTTCCTCCCCAGCCGACAAAATATGATAAACTATGAATTTTCCCAGTAACCATAAAGTATTCTTATTTTCATGATTTGAACTGTTAGGTGCAGGTCAAGGTAGTATATCAACCAGGAATTCTTGTGGGGAAAATTCTTTTTCTGTTTTCTGTTTTCAATTTTTGTGGAGTGGGAGGCAGAGCTGGGTGCCGATTGAAGATTCATTGGGTTATTTGTTAGCTGGTTGTCATAGATTTCTGAAGGTGAGATGTTAATCTCTTAAGTATTCGCCCATAGGCCTAAGTGAGCGAAATGATTGGGTAGGACATGTGAAACCCCAAGAGGTCCAGGGTTCAAGGAGCTCCTGTGGCTTTAGCTCATTGGATTGCATCCTCATTGGGTAGAGGGTAGGTGGAAGGTTACTAACTAACTGCTCTGCAGCCTTCCTTCAGAACTATGGTACCTGGAACAGGGGCTGACTGACCACTTCATGCTCTGGATTATGGAAATTGTAGTTTTGGTTTGAAGACTTTTACCTTTATAGAAAATGTTTTTTACCTGGTAATCTGTAAGTTGGTATTCAGAGTTACCAATGATCAGGAGTCTACTATTGCCAATGACCCTGCTGAGGGCTTTACATACACACTATCTGATCCTCTGGGAGGTCTTGTATAGGGGGCATTGTTACCTTGATTTAGAGAGGTGGCAATTGAAGTTCAAAAGATTAAAATATTGCAAAACTTGCCAAGTTAATAAGTGATAAAACTCAATTTTGAATCCATGTATCAATGTCCACAATGACTCCATTTATCCATTGATTTATTATGCTTTGGGAATCTTATCCTTTGCATACAATGTAATTGAATATGCTCTGAAAATGGTAATACTAAACCAACAAGAACAACTCCTGCCTTGCTGTCCTGGCCATGATATATACATTTTCACAGTGAAGAAGTCATTTATAACAGAGCTATTTATTCTACTTCCCTTTGCTGCTAGTAGACTTATTACAAGCTAGGCTCAAACTTTTTCATAATCCCTCACAATTTTAGCCCAATTGGCTAGTGGTAACCATGGACACCTAGATGTGGAAGAGTTAAAAAGGAAATCCTCAATGAGGCAGTAGGAGCTCGATCCCATCTGCTTCCAGGGGCTATCTAATAGAGGGGGTCAGTCAGGAAACCACCACAGGAAAGGAATTTTGAGGCATGGAGGTGACTTCCTTCCTGGGAACTATCAGCCTGAAAGTAGCCTTCTCACCTAAATCCAGAGAGATTTGTCAGCCCCTGAACTTGGCAGCAGCATGAGGTGAGGGACACCTTGCAGAGAGGGCTAAGGGAAGACTTTTACCCTGAAAGGAGTGATACCTTTAGATGATCTAGAATAGTGTGACTTTATAAACCAACAAATAGAGAGAGCCACAGTAGTTGCAGCTCGAGAGACTGAGATCTCTGAAATTATTTCAAGAAATAACATGAGATTTTGACACAAACAACATTTAGAGGACAATACACAGCTATCAAGATGGAGAAAGGAGAGCACCTAAAACAGTATGGGACAAAGAATTTTTGTGCACTGACAAATACTCTCCTTGATCAAAAAACTTAAGCCAGCCTCCTCTGAGTCCACCTTTTGATTGGGAACTGACCTTGGGCTCTGTCCTTGACCTGCTTTAGTCCAGGTTTATAAAGGATCCTGCTGAGTCAGTTTAGGAAAAACCTCTCATCCCTGGTACCTGCTAATCTTCCTGGCTGGCCTTCACCAAGAATCTTATGGAGTTGCTCTTGTGAGAATCCCCCTACTCTAGAGATTTCTTCTTGATAATTTCTCATCCGTCGAACCCTACTCCACTGCTTGGCCCTAAATCTCCACTTGCCCTTGTTGTATGCTGAGTCTCTTTTCCTTGCTGCAAAATCCTTATTACAGTAGTCCCTCTTGAACAAAGCCTTCCTTACTTTAACGAATGTCAGAATAGTAAACCTATTCGTTAATGCTCTGGAATTAGAAGTTGTATAGGGAAATACAAAGTAAAAAAACCCTGGCAAAACTCAACACGTGTGAAATTTGGCTTCATTCAAACATCAACACCAGCATATTTCACACCAGTGCCTGGACTGGTCAGTCTCCTCTCACATCCAGCAATAAAATGCAAAATACAATGTAAATTGATTGTAAAGCTCAATTAAAAACTTTGTAAATAGTGTGGGGTTACATGAAAATTATGTTGGAGAATCATTCAAATCATAACTTTTGAATATCATGCAGCTTTAGATCAGTTAACATTTGAAGAATAGAAAACCAACAAGAAGAGCAATATAACAGTTATGTTGGAGGACAATGACTTAAATGTCAAAGGGTTAAGGGAAACCCTTGGAAAAATTGATGAAGCTATTACATTTTTTTGTATCAATAGATCTTATGATCATTTTGTTAAACTGAAATGTGGGGGAAAGAATGCTATAACAAGCAGTCATGTAATTTTGTCAAAAATAAAATAATCCCCCTTTACTGCAGCACTTGATCCTTTCTTTGTTTTAAGAATTAATAGATTATGAACTAAACATAAGACAGACTTGTTTACATAATTTTAAATTTTGCTCAAGTACTTGTTTTAGGTGTATTCACTTTAAGTAAATTTTCTAATACAGATTAGCCTCATAGAATGAAACATGCCTATCTATTTTAATTAATTGGACATGGTTTATTCTTTAGTGTGGCATCAGCTCTTACTAATTTACTCTTTCTATTGTTTTTATGAGGTCATAAGTTAAAATAATTCCTCCACGTATGAGTAAGAAGAACCTGAACAAGAAATTAAACTGACTCCTTGTAGAGAAACCATGATATTTTCCCCAAGAATTCAGAGGAAGCAAAAGATAAATGAAAACAATTAAAACAGATGAAAGCTCTAGAAGGTACCTAGGACTATTCAACAAAAGGACTTTGTTACTAAAGATGAGAGTATAACAAACAAAAAGGGAAAGGAAAAGTATTCATAAATGTAATACAAGAAAATTCCTTGAAAGGCATCCTATTCACCCAGAGACATCTGATGTTAGTAAAACAGTCAACATGAAGACAATGGATAAATGTCCATCAATTACAGAGAGAAAGAGTCTTTTCAAGCTGGATGCTGTTGTTCAGATTTACAGATTACTCCAGACATCCTCAAACATGAAACCATGAAGCAGACATGGTACCCATAAGTCCTTCTTGAAAAAATTGACATTAAGAATACTTTAAAAAGGTGAGTGGAAATAAAGAATTTAGGAATACATTGGCTGTGGTGAAAAACATGATAAACAGTGCATTTGCTTAAATAAGATGAGGTAACCAAGAGAATAGCAATTGTAGAAAGAAATATGAGAATTATAAATACTAACCTAGTAAAAAGAACAAAGGAACAAAAATCAAGCAATTGAGATGAAGTGTAATGTGATAAAAATCACTTCAGGTTTCAAAGCAGAGTCAACTGATATTGTCTTAGATGGAAATATATGATTATAAAAAGGATCTCAACTTTTTAATGGTCTTAATGATTTCTTCTGTTTACTTTAGAGGACTATATTAGCAATTAATATCTCTTGTGGTAAAGAAGTATTTAATCTAAGGGTCTGTAGTTTCTTTGACTTTTATTTTACTATAATGGTTGAAATAATGTTAACAGATGGTCTAATACCTCTCCTGTTGAGAACCACTATTTAGTTCATGAGGCCATTAAGTAACATTCCACTACCTCAGACAAGCATTTAGTTACAGAAGGATCAGTGACAGAGCCACTGTATCCTCTCTGTTGCTTTTCTCTACAATTCCTTACCTGACATTCAATGAAGTCCAGTTTATTCCTAGGATACAAACAAGGGGACTTTAATGTATGAATTGTGCTGCTGACCCTTTACATCACAGTACAAAACTCACCAGTTAGCTGTCTGTGAGACTTTTTAAAAAACTCTTAATGCCTTTTCCAAAAATAATGTCCACATTACACTTTTTTTTTTTCTTAGAGGTAACAAAGTGTGAAAGGGAATGTGTTTAAATAAATATTTTAGATTGCTTGAGAAGTTTAAAAGGTTTAGGCTGTAAAGTCACCATTCTTTAAAAAAAAAACAAACAAACAAAAATATGCTGGGTTCACTTTTCCCTTCTAAAATCTTTTCCACAAAGCATGTTTCCTTGGTCGCCAAAGCATACTTCTAGTTGATTTAATTTGCCAGAGTCTGATTCTGGCCCTTCCTGTAAGTTTGTACTATGATTTAAAAAAAAAAAAGAAAGAAGAAAGAAAAGAAAAGAAATAAGACGTGCTTTGCTAGTGAGTTCTCTCTAGAGGCCTTTATTCAAAAGACTCTTTCAGAGTCCTTTTTCCTAGGCTAAAAATCCTGATATCATGGTTTCCAAAACTATGCTCTTTGGGTCATTATTAGCTTAGTTTCGGTAAAAAGCTCCTTTGATTATTAGAAAGAGTAGCGAGAATAAACCAACAGTGGCATTATTGGGTCCTAAAATGGCTAAAAACAGGAATGAGGTGTAGGTAGTCATTGACTACCGGAACCTTCTATCATCATTTCTTTCTAACAGGTATGAATCCATGTGTCTTTTTTCACAAGAACACGGAAAGATCACAAACTTGAACCTGCTTCCTTCAGCTCTCTCCAAAGTATTGTCTTAGGAGCAAAACTCAGGAAGGGAAAGTTTCCAGAGCATTCAGAATGCAAAGGGCATGGCAACCTTTTTCAGGGTAAGTCATGAAGCGGGGAAAACACATTATCAGACAAAAATTTCCTTGGCCAGTGCTTAAAATTGTCTGTTGACACATTTCCCATCAAAATGTAATGCATTTTGAAATTTTAGAGATCGGATTTGATGGAGTGAAATAGGTACCATTCTGTCAGCTAAAATTCGCTAATCTGAGAGCTCTGTGTTTAGGCTTTCTTTAGGGTGGCTGCTTTCTTGTAGTCACATTTTGCTTTCATTTTAGGGGCCTGAGTGTGGGGCAGGTTAAAACCCTTGGTCAAAACAGGTTCCTTAGAGATTCTGCTTTAAATACTAAATTTCTCTTAGTTGAGAACCATGGCCCTCGCTGTGTGATTCCATTCCACATTCTCTCTATGTGTATTAACTTAGGTATTGTTAAAACATTTCATGCTTGATGTCATGTGAGCTACAAAGGTTTGGTTTCTTTTGAATACAATAGGATCATCCTACATTACTGCTAATTTATAAACCTTTTTATTAAAGCCTAAAATCCAGATATTACTTTTTCTTGGCATTCTGAATGCTTAAAAGATTGTATATACATATTATATCTGCTTCAGTAAATGGCATGGCTCTTGCCCTAAGTAGTTCTCTTGGCTGTGCTTTGTTCAGAAATGAAGATCCCAACTATACCATTATTAAGAAAATGTACCATGGTTTTTAAACAGATGCTTTGTGATTATAAGATGAGAAGCTGTAACACCACACACCACAACAAAGCCACACAGTCCACTTGTTATCTAATAGCTCTTTTACATGCATTATTTTGACTGACCCTAAACTAAAAACACATAGGTTATTGCTATCATCATTTAACAGATGAGAAAAGTCGTAAAGTAGGACATCACAATGCACCTTTAGATTAAAATGTTCCTACATTTGCTTTTCATCTTTAGTAAGTTATTTCTTCAAATGTAAAGCAGTGAGATAATGGAATTTTTCAAATCTAATCTACCTTTTAGAAGCTCTGTGTTAGGATCAGTTGGCAATTTTTAACCCAATTAAAATGAATTTTAATCTTAACGTATTGAGATATTTCCCTCTTCACCCACTCTTCCACAATCCCTATTCTCACACTTGACCATTCTGCTAGAATGCAAAACTCCAGCCTTGTTTTTCATAAAAGCCACATCTTGCCTTTCAACTTTGTGAGGACTTCTGGCTGCATCCTTGTCCCTCTAGGAGGGAAGAAGGAAAATGACTGTAGAGTAGCCATTGTAAAAAAGAGTCAGAGTGAAGAGCGTTTTTCAATGTTCCTAACAAAACAATCATTGAATCAATATAGCATGATTCAAGAGAAATGAGGCAAAATAATTCAATTTTAATTTTATATAAGAACAATATAGTAGCATAAGAGCTATCTTTGTTTTTGAAAGAATTTATGTGAGTAGTGGGTCTATATTATGGTATATTCTTGATACTCTTTCTTCTGTTATAGAAAGTTATTAAGAGTCAATTTAGATACTATTACATTCAAACAGAGATTAATTACAATATAAGTAATTAGTACATTTCTGGTTGTATTCTCATCAAAGAATCTAGATATTTTTCAGTTAACCCACTAACACACTTTCCAAACCCTCATTTTATACTTTTCTGCTATTTAGGTATTTATATAATACAGGATTTTAAATGTCATAAGGAAGTATTAGTTATGTGCTAGTAGTGGAGGGATAAAAGGAGCTATTTATCTTACAGCTGTCTGTGCACTTTCTGATGATGCTTGCCTGCAAGGACCTAATAACTGGACCCTGGCTGGTGTGGCTGAGTTGGTTGGACTGTTGTTCCACAAACCGAAATGTTGTGGGTTCAATCCCCAGTCAGGGCACATACCTAGGTTGTGGATTTGATCCCCCTGGTTGAGGCACAAATGGGAAGCAGCCAATTGATGTTTCTCAGTCACGTTGATCTCCCTCATCCCCCAAAAGCAATGAAAATGTGTCCTTTGATGATGATTAAAAGAACAAACAAACAAGCAAGCAAACAATAATTGGATAACAGAGCTGGGTTCTAGACTGGACTTGATTCTTACTTGTCTGTATCATTTTTTAAGGCAATTCATCTTTCCAGACCTCAGTTTCCTCCTCTGTAAAAGAAGGTTTCAACTAGATTATCTCTATGGTCTCTCTAGCACCAATGTGTGTGTGTGTGTGTGTATGTGTGTGTGTGTGTTTTCTTTCAACACTCAAAGAATCTAATGGCAACATCTGGAATTGATTCACAAAGGAAAGCATAATCATACTATTTGCTCCTACTCCCTTTAGCCTCAAACTACTATAAGTTTTTGTAGTCACAGAATATCCCTTCTCAGACGATTCCTTAAATTCAGATTACACTAGGCTTCTTTATAACATTTCTTTAATGGACTAAAGGAAATTACTGCCATTGAATTGGCATACTTGCAAACAACCAACCTGTGAAATCAATGGACTTCACATGGCCTATTTTCCTTAAAAATATATTTCAGAAAGTATATAGCCTATTTTCCCCCTTGGCATAATTTCATTTGTTTAAATAGCAAAGGAAAATTGCTTCTTTCTTAAGTCTAGGTGGAGAAAATCTTAAATGCTGTAAAGTGAATGTCATCTATGTGGATTTTTGGAAAGTTTATCCTATAATGCGACAAAGCCTTAACTGTGGCAATTCTCAAAGATGAAATTTCTTTCAATAATTTTTGGAAAATGTATTTTTCAGTTTTAAAGTTTGAAATAAGAATACACTTACTGGAAGTTGCCAAGAAATGTTCAGGGAGACACAACCTTCTTACATGAGTTTTCCATAGATTATCTAGAATATTTCTTTCTTTTTTTTTAATTTCATTTTTTGGTTGTTGTATTACATCCATTCCCTTTTTACTCTCCTTTGTCCCCTTTCCCACCCACCCACTCCTGCCCCCCAAAGTCAATCCCACTTGTTGTCCAAGTCCATGGTTCTTCCATACTAGTTTCTTGACTAAACTGCTCCTCTTCTTTGCTTCTTCCTCCCTCCTCTCCCCTCCCCCGCTACCCCCTCCCCTTTGCCTACTGAAGGTCTATTCACTGTATTCATGTATCTGGTTCTGTTTTGCTTATTGTTTGTTTTGTTCATTATTGTCCTGTAATGGGTGAGATCATATGATATTTGTCTTTCATTGACTGGCTTATTTCACTAAGCATAATACTCTCGAGTTCCATCCATGTTGGTGCAAAGGGTAGGAGTTCCTTCTTTCTTTCTGCTGTATAGTATTCCATTGTGTAAATGTACCAAAGTTTTTTGATCCAATCATCCACTGATGGGCACTTGGCTATTGTAAATAGTACTACTATGAACATATGGGTACATAGGTTCTTAAGAATCCACCAAAAACTTACTCAACCTAATAAGCAAATTTAGCAAAATAGCTGCATATAAAATAAATATTCAGAGATCAAAAGCATTTTTATATACCAATAATGAAACATCAGAGATAGAAGCTAGAAAACAAATCCCATTTACCGTAGCAACACAAAAAATAAAGTACTTAGGAATAAACTTAACCAAGGAGGTAAGAGACCTGTACTCATAAAACTGCAGAACACAGAAGAAAGAAATTAAGGAAGATACAAATAAATGGAAGCATATACCATGTTCATGGATGGGAAGAATTAACATCATTAGAATGTCCATACTACCCAAAGCAATCTATAGAGTCAATGCAGTCCCAATTAAAATATCAATGACATACTTTACAGAGATTATAGAATATTTCTAATGGACACAACAAGAAAGTGGTATCAATACATACAAGAACAAGGAGCATAAATTGTAACATATAATGTACATTTGTGTTAAATGAAAATAGAAGTAATAACATTGAATCTCTGCACAAAGTAGCTGAAGATCCTCAAGAATAAATGATTGATGAAAGTTTAATAAATAAGAAATGATTTGAGTACTTGAGGCTTAAAGTCATGTCAGGAAGAAGTAAAACAGTTTTGTGCTATGCAAATTCTGAATTTAAAATATACCCTGAGTCTATTTTAGAGAAGCTAAAAAAAAAAAAAAAAATTAAAGGGCATTAAGAATAATAATTTGAAATTGTTACTTGAAAATTATCCAATAAATCTAATGATTAGTTACATAAAGTCAGATGAAGATGCACAATATTGTTAACAGTGGTTTCATCTGGGTGATAGTACATAAGTGTGTCTAAATTCTTATGGTATGCATTTATGCAATACTCTATATTATAAAAAGCAAATATTACTCTTGTTTTCAAAGGAAAAAAGAATTCTATACTAACTTGTCTACTTTATTAATGTTGCTAGTTGGGTAAATGACACATCATCCTGCTTTTCCCCCAATGACCTTATGCATCCCTATAGTACAATGTCAAAGCTGGAGCCTAACTTTGGTATAATCCACAGACCTTGTTCAGATTTCAACAGTTATATATGGGCTTATTTGAGTGTGTTCCAAGTAATTACATGTATAGCTTCATTAAAAAAATGTATTTTTAAAATATAAAAATAATTAACCAAATTTTAGTTTGGGGCTTTCACAAAAAATTAACTTTGTATTTTTATCACATTTATTTCTTGTATAGTTTTGCTTCCAATAATAATTGAGTACATCATAGCAGATTAAAATTTCAAGTGTGAACAACTAGAGAAGCTATATTAAATTAAAAAAAAAAATCTGTCTTAAGGCCTCAGAAAACTACCACAGTAGCCAAGATTTGAGGGTCCAAAATCCTGTAAAGAAGGGAAACATATTGAGGTAAGGTTGGTATTTTTCCTCCTTAATTTATAAGGGGATTGGGCTGGGAGGCAAAGAAGCCAAACATTGAGCATCTGTTAAGAATCAGAGCTGTCGATCAGAGCTTTCAGTCCTGTTTCAGGGCTTGGAAGATAAAACCTGAAATTCAAGGCTATGAAGACAATCAGGGATTAAGGTGCCACGCCTCCCAGAGAACAGAAGCGGCAAGGAACCAAACAGGACTCTCAGTAGTCTCAAGGTAGCATGGAGCTAAAAATTTAAGATCAGGCTTTATCAAGGAAGAGAGGTCATGCCGAATATTCCAGGCTTTCAGCCGTAACACCTGAAGACCTAACTGATGTTTAATTGGACAAAGGTGCTATGCCCTATTCTATCTGCTTGACAGAAACTAAAGATGTATCCAGGTCCTGTACATTTTTTAATATGCAATATTTGACATTCAAACACAAATATAATTTGCTGCTCTGACCAGGTGGCTCAGTTGGTTAGAGTGTCATCCCAATATGCCAAGGTTGTGGGTTTGATCCCTGGTCAGGGCACATAGAAGTGAAACAACAAATCTCTCTCTCTCTCTCTCTCTCTCTCTCTCTCCCCTTTCCACCTCTCTCTCCGTCCTTTCCTTCCCCTTCTTCTCTCTCAAATCAGTCAATAAAAAAATTAAAAATAAGATTCATTATCAAATAAGACCAAATGAAACCATGAGTAAAAATAGGTGATTAAAAAAGACCAACAGTTGATCCAAATATTTATTATCAGACAGAGTTTTAAATAACTATGAATAATATATTTTTAAAGGATAGCAATGTAAATAATTTCAACAGTAAAATCTATAAAGGAATTAAGTAGAAGTTGCAGAAGTAAAAGCATAGTGAGTGAAATAGAGATCATAAGATAGATTTAACATAAGGCATTGGATGAAAAGAACTTCCTATCTAGAATTCTACATCTAGCAAGAATTTATTTCAAAAGCAAAGGCAAAATAAGAAATTTCCTGACAAACAAAACTTTCAGAAACTTGTGCCAGTGTTCCCATACTAAAAGAAATACTAAAAGTAGTTTTTCATTAAAAAAAAATTAAAATTCAGGAAGAATAGAAACATAGATAGTAAATAGTTGAAGAAACTTAAAAATATATTAACTGTATAAGAATATGTTTGAGACTAAATATATGTGAAGAGTGAACATACATGAAACAATAACAAGAAAGGTATGAAGAGGGTAAATGTAGTTAGAAAGTTTAAAGACTCATTGTTGGGAATGGGATAAAAATAATAATTTGCTCTAGATCCCTATAACTTTAAGGCACATTGTGATCTGTTAGACATGACTGGCAAAAGAGTGAAAGAATATACTATGTATAACTAAAAAAGCTAATGAAGAGGAAAGTTAAACTAATCTAAAAGAAGGCAAGATGGAATGAAAAAATATAGAATAGTAGAAAAAAGAAAATGAAGAGTTAGATGATATTCAAACTCTAAATAAATGTACTAAATTCTGGTGAAAAAAAAAAATAGAGATTGTGAGACTAGATTTAAACTACCAATCTTATTTCATTAGTTCTGCTTCTAAATCCTTTTATCATAGCTTTTCAAATTTGGATTTTCCTTCCTAATTTTCAAGAGAATGTCCTCTCCCCTTTTAGCTCTTTCTGAAATTTTCTATGCTTGGCAAAATTTTCTAATCTATAAAATGGGACAGGAAAATAGAAGGGGAGCAGTATTTTACGACTATCTATGACATTTCCTGAATGAACATGGGAGAAAGCACTTTACCTCCTTAGACTTCCATTCCTTTATCTGAAAAGTAAATTCTACTGGAATTAATTTTCTTTTCTAGTCCAAGGCTCCTTTTAATCTGGGACTCTGTTTCTATTCCATGGGGATCAAGTTTATCACAATTTAATTGAATTTAGTTTGAATGCTGTTGAGAAGGGCCAGGAACTGAAACTTCACATATCATGGATCTTTGATGATATTTTCTTCATCTGTAATGCTTCACATACCAAAAATGAAACTGTGCGGCAAGAGTGTGGTATAAAGTGAGAGCAAACTGGTGGAGGGAACAGTAGATTAGGCTCAGGACAGATAGGTTCTAGACCTGACGCTGCTGCTAATGAGCTATATAATACTGGACAAGTCACTTACGTTCTAGGATTCTGTAAACTGTATAGCCCACTACTGTTATCTCCATACTTCCGGACACAGTTACATGTGGGAATGCCTAATGGGACCTTTGTGTTCTTAATAACTATATTCTTTCTGCTGGGTTTAAGATGGACTCATTTTATAGTATATAAAAGTCTAATAACTGCATTATTTTCATTCAATGAGCCTCATTCTGGTGTTGCATGATAGGCAATGGGAGTAGGATCAAGAGGTATGGATTTAATATGTTCCTTGCTCTAGGGTTTTAGATAATCCATTTAACCCTACCTGCTTACCTGGAAAATGCCAGTAGTAATATTTCCTGTTTTCAAGGCCTGAGATAATAATGAATAGAAAAGTACTTTTAAATTGAAATATTTTGCAGACATGAAGCATTATTATTGAAGTCTTTTGTAAATAAACTCTAAAGAGGTCTACAAGTGTGATTTGAGCCAATAACAGGAAACTAGAGGCAAGGCTAAAACGACTTGTTTATCACTTACTGTGTTTTAATATCTTGACTCGCAATGTGTTCTGTGATGGGGTCAAGGTTGTGGCTGAAGTTTCCTATACCTGTCCACCTCCAACTTTCTGTCTTTGGATAAGATTTTAGATCACATATTTCTTTATTTTTCTCCATATATTTGCACAAGTATTTGGTTTTTCCCCCCAAAGAAATAATTATATTGTATTTCATGCTCTACCAAGTTGTTTCTCTTTTTTTAATGTATAACATGTTCTGCAGATCATTGAAGAGAAGTAGGTTAAAAACCTACTTTATTCTTTACCCCCACCATCCTAAAAGATTTTTATGCACTTTGTGCAGGCCTTCTTACCTCTCACAGTAACAACAGTAACAGGCCCAGAGATGACAACTTGTGTAAGTCAACCGCACATCATGCAAAGGCTTTCATGTGAAACATTAGAAAGGACTGTGCTGCTCAAAGTGGATGGAGTTCCCATTACAGCCAGAGCTGAAGCCTCACAACCCACCTCCTTTGGTGATCCCTAATAGTCACCGAGGTCCTTTCTGTCGTCACTTCTCTCTGCCTTGTGTTCCTGTACTGCTTCTTGGAGCTCTCTGACTCCTGTCCTGAGCTGAGTTCCTCATAGTGGGTCCAGGTAGGTCATCTACACTTACCCCCACACCCCCATAGGACTTAGCCTTCATCCTGTTCTTTGTTTGCTTTGTGAGCTCAGCCACCCACTCCGGCCCCTTTGCCTGTTACCCTGATGCCCTTTTCCTTTCCTCTCTCTCTCTCTCTCTTTTTTTTTTTCTCTAAATTTTATTGTTGTTGTATTACATCCATCCTCTTTTTGCTCCCCTCCGTCCCCCTCGCCACCCACCCATTCCCCCCAAAATCAATCCCACCTGTTGTCCATGTCCATGGTTCCCCCATACTAGGTTCTTGGCTAAGCTGCTCCCCTTTCTTGCCTCTGCCTCCCCCCTCCCTCCAACCCCATTCCCCCTGACCACTGAAGGCCTATTCCTTGTATTCATATACTTGGTTCTGTTTTGCTTGTTGTTAATTTTGCTCATTATTGCCCCGTAATGGGTGAGATCATATGATATTTGTCCTTCACTGACTGGCTTATTTTACTAAGCATAATACTCTCCAGTTCCATCCATGTTGTTGCAAAGGGTACAAGTTCCTTCTTTCTTTCTGCTATATAGAATTCCATTGTAAATGTACCAAAGTTTTTGGATCCAATCATCCACTGATGGGCACTTAGGCTGTTTCTAGCACTTGGCTATTGTAAATAGTGCCGCTATGAACATAGGTGTGCATAGGTTCTTATGAATTGGTGTTTCAGGATTCTTTGGTTATAGTCCAACCAGTGGAATTGCTGGATCAAAAGGCGGTTCCATTTTTAGTTTTTTAAGGAAACCCCATACTGTTTTCCACAGTGGCTGCACCAGCCTACATTCCCACCAACAGTGTATGAGGGTTCCCTTTGCCCCGCATCCTCACCAACACTTGTTGTTTGTTGATTTGCTGATGATTGCCATTCTGACAGGTGTGAGGTGGTATCTTAATGCAGTTTTAATTTGCATCTCTCT